>JACEFZ010001758.1:75000-84285 GCA_014155875.1 Cepaea nemoralis
GTAACATTATGGCAGATGGTGCCATCTCTCAAATACTGAGCCACGTCCTCGCACCAGGCCTCGATACGTTGTCTCGTAAAAGCCATCGTAACAAACTGTACGTGAAATAAAATGAAGACTTTGGCTGGTCCTGCGATGCAACAATTGCAAGACGATGCTTTGGAGCTACCTGTACAGACATAAAGAAGCAACATTAACATGGTTAAAATTGTTAGAATATTTATGTTGGAAACAAACTGAAAGCAGATAGATGCTAGTTAACACTGATAGATCGTAAAATAATACACAGGAAAGAATTAGACAAGAGAACAATGCTATATGTATATTCGATGCTGGATTATTTGTTTACACTGAAAACACAATCTTCAATTTGTATAGCATTTTTTTTTAGTTCGTTCGTTTTGAACTCAAGGGTAGTCCATAACCTGCAACTTCTAGTATTTGCCACTACTAATAAGTGCACTGGACTCATTTTTACGTGTGAAGTAGCTTTCCTTATTACTATTGTCCTTCACCATCAGGCAAACCCACTCCGACTTCTGAGGTACTTATAATTTACGTCCCCAAGTCAAGGACGAGAAGTAAACATAGTATTTAAATTACAAGGGTACATTGTTATCTTACATGAATGTAAATATAGGTATGTAGAACAATCTGGTTTTACGGCGCCAGAGTCTCGCCGTCAATCCATCCATTAGTTAAACATCTCTGCTACGCGAAGGCCAGGACCTGAACCTTTTCTGCCATACATGATGAATGCACACGTCACAATTGAAAGCGTATCCCTTTTAGTTTACATTCCTAAGTCAGGGACGAGAAGTGAACATTGTGTTTAAATTACAAGGGTAGACTGATCTTACTTGAATGTAAATACGTATGAATGTAAGTATCTAGAGCAATCTGGTTTTACGGCGCCAGAGTCTCGCCGTTAAATATTCTTCTATTAGTTAAACAGCTCCGCTACTCGAACTTTTTCTGTCAGATATGATGAATGCACGAGTCACAGTTGAGAGCTTATCCTCAGTATGGAGCCTTCTCTGGTGTTGTAAATGTTATGATCATGAGTAATGCTCAGATGTGAGTCTGAAGAAGAGCAGGGGAGCCCTCTCGAAATGTTGCTACATGTAATGTTTTATAGTAACTGCATAGGCCAGTCTCGTCCTTACGTATGAAATGATTTAGTTGCCAGGACTGCGGTTTTACGGTCAACTCTTTACGATGCCCGAATACCGCGGGATTTTAGAGTGCACAATTTGCACACGAGACTTCATTTTTTCACCTTTTTTCTAGAAGGCTGGGTATTCGATATCATTACCCTAGAGATCTGAAGACTGGAGAGGGGAGAGAGGTGCGTGTGATACCTTTTGAAACAAATGGTTCTTGTAAAATTGCCCAGCCCTAAGATAAGCGTCAAATCTGGTATACTATAATGTGTAGATTTTCTCGCTTTTGAGCCTGAGACGGGTACCTAACTCTCAGTCTCGTGTCCTCCTAGCTGAATGTACGATTATTCATCGCACTCTTGCAAGTTATATCAAGCGCAACATCTACACCCCTACACGCCAGACATAGTTACTGCACTGCTGTGTCACATTGTTACCATAAGACAACATTATCTACAGCTGTTGATTTCAGGTCTGTAATGTGACGGGGCCGTCACATTGTGTAGGTCTGAATGCACGGAGGATTAGGTGGCCAGTCTTGACCTCTGTCGGCTGACGACGAGCTCAGGTGAAGACCTCTCGTCCCACTACTATCATGACATTATCAACGTAGCTTCCTATCAACTACACTAACGCGCCCGCCTATTGCTCTTCGTGCTGCGTGTCCTTTGCAGGACGTTGCCATCAACCCCAAACCCAGGTCCATTTACTATGAAATTGTACGTTCTATAGATTGCCTTTGTTTTAATGAACGAGAAGTCAACGTTGACGGCCAAGTGGCTGGTGTAGGGGCTGAACCCGCTACTCTGATGTCAGCACACTGGAAGTTTAAACACAAGCAATAAAACCCCGCGACAATATAGGCTCTTTATTGCTCTTCATAACATGTCCAAAAAATTGTGACTGTCTTCGTCGAATTTCTCTAATCAGTCTACACAACTGGCAAGATCGAGGGGAACAGACCAAGAGGAAGACCGAGAGGAAAATACCTGGATGGCTTGGCCACATGGCATGGACGAGACAGGAACACTGAGCTGATCCACGACTCTGGTGATCGAGTGAAATTGCGAGTCATGACCGCCCACGCTTTCCGGCATGGCACATGATTGATTGATTGATTGCTCTTCATACTACTTTTATATAGTCACTCATCTCATCTCATCACGTTCCTCTTGTAGAGGGTTTATGTTTAATGACTGTGCCGTGTTTGAAAATAGTTTTGTATTTAGTTTTGTATTTTTTGCACGAACTTTACAAAATTTGGACAGGCAATATTTTCAAACACTGCACAGTCATTACAAATACACCCTATACGTTGCGGTGTCGAGGTGACGCATAAACAGTGGGAGAGTACCCGTGTGTGGTCTTCAAATATCGAGGATCCCATGGTCTATGTAATTCCCTCTATCCATTGTTTACGTGGTCGGCCTCTTCCTCTGCTTCCGTCTGGTCTGTACAACATTGCCTGTTGAGGTATACAGTTAGTTGGTAATGTAGTTATATGGCCAAACCATTTAACCTGCTTTTCTTCTGATAAAATCTAGTACTACTACTATAACCCCAAATTTAGTCCTGATTTCTTCATTTCTGATTTTCTCTCTTCTTGATACATTGAGCGCGCGCGCACACACACACACACACACACACACACACACACACACACACACACACACACATATATATATATACTAGCTGACCCGGCCCGACTTCGCCCAGTTCCTGGTGGGGAGCATCTCATTTAATTCATATAAGTAGTCATATAAGTTCTCGTTCCCGTTACCGACTGTCTGTCTGTCTGTCTGTCTGTCTGTCTGTCTGTCTGTCTGATCCGGCCCGGCTTCGCCCATCCCCTGATGGCGAGCATCTCATTTAATTCATATAAGTAGTCATATAAGTTCCCGTTCCCGACTGTCTGTCTGTCTGTCTGTCTGTCTGTCTGTCTGTCTGTCTGCCTGTCTGTCCGTCCCTCCCTCTCTGTCTGTCTGTCTGTCTGCCTGTCTGTCTAATCATTTATTGGTTGCAGTTAGAACAACCTTAGATAAACGAAGACCAACTTACAAAAAGCATTAGAAAGAGCACTTGAAAGATCTTTACATCTTCCCCCAACAATTAACTTGGGTAAATGGAGCGGCGGCAGCAGCATCAGCAGAAGAAGGAAAAGGAGGAGTAGACAACTGCAGCGAAAAGGTGGGTCTGTCTATCTATCTGACCCGGCGTGGCTTCGCCCAGCTCCTGGCGGGTAGCGTCTCATTAAATTCATACAACAAAAAAAGTAACTTAAAAGAATGTCCTTCCACACACCATCCATTATTTTTAATGAAAACTCTTTCTAATCACCTGCATGACTACAGTAACTTCTTAAGCAAAAAAAGATGAGTTACAATGTTATGCATTGTGCATTATTTTTATGAAAACTTTGAAAATGCCTTACAGATTGTATCATTATTTATTATAACTCATATGCCGGTACATAACTATGGACAAAGAGTTTATAAATCTTTGAAAACGATGCCACAATATGACTATAAGTTATACAGAAAAGTTATGCCCCTTGAAATAACTTTTACAGAGTTAGGTCCCCTGAGATATATGAAATTATAATGAAAAATGAAAAATGAAATAATACTGAGTAAGCAGGCGATTTCACACTAAAAAAATATCACAGTTGGCAGCTCTGGAATGAAAGGAAGGCGTGTAGAAAATTTCATCTCAATCGGATGGACCGTTCGCGAACGCATAAAGGACATACATAAATACGGAGATTGCCTTTTATATATATATATATACTAGCTGACCCGGCCCGGCTTCGCCCAGACTCTGGTGGGGAGCATCTCATTTAATTCATATAAGTAGTCATATAAGTTCTCGTTCCCGTTACCGACTATCTGTCTGTCTGTCTGTCTGTCTGTCTGTCTGTCTGTCTGTCTGTCTGTCTGTCTGACCCGGCCCGTCTTCGCCCAGACTCTGATGGGGAGCATCTCATTTAATTCATATAAGTAGTCATATAAGTTCCCGTTCCGACTATCTATCTGTCTGTCTGTCTGACCCGGCCCGGCATCGCCCAACTCCTGGTGGGGAGCATCTCATTTAATTCATATAAGTAGTCATATAAGTTCCCGTTCCCGTTCCTGTCTGTCTGTCTGTCTGTCTGTCTGTCTGTCTGTCTGTCTGTCTGTCTATCTATCTATCTATCTGTCTGTCTGTCTGACCCGGCCCAGCCCATGGTGGAGAGCATCTCATTTAAATTATATAAGTAGTCATATAAGATCCCGTTCCCGACTATCTGTCTGACTGTCTGTCTGTCTTGGGTAAATGTAGGAGGGAGGAGGAAGAGGGAGGTGGAGGAGGGAAGAGGAGGGAGGAGGAGGGAGGAGACAGGAGGAGTAGGGAGGAATAGGAGGGAGGAGGAGGGATTAGGAGGAGGAGGGAGGAGTAGGGTGGAGGAGGAGGCGAGGAGGAGGGAGGAGGAAGAGGGAGGAGGAGGGAGAAGGAGGGAGGAGGAGAACGCAGGAGGAGAAGGGAGCAGGAGGAGGAGAGGGAGGAGGAGGGAGAGGGAGGAGGAGGGAGGAGGAGGAGAGAGTAGGAGGAGGGAGGAGGCGGAGGGAGAAGGAAGAGGGAGGAGGAAGAGGGAGAAGGAGGAGGGAGAAGGAGGAGAAGGAGGGGGAGGAGGAGGAGGAAAGGGGAGGAGGAGGAGGGAGGAGGAATGTGAAGGGAGGAGGTAGAGGGAGGAGGAGGAGGGAGGCGGAGAGAGGAGGAGGAGGGAGGAGGAGGAAGAGGAATGAGGAGGAATGAGAAGGGAGGAGGGGGGAGGAGGTAGAGGGAGGAGGAGGGAGGAGGAGGAGGTACGGGAGGAGGAGGGAGGAGGAGGAGGGAGGAGGCGGAGAGGGAGGAGGAGGAAGGAGGAGGAGAGAGGAGGAGGAGGGAGGAGGAGGATGAGGAGGAAGAAGGAGGAGGAGGAATGTGAAGAGAGGAGGAGGGAGGAGGTAGAGGGAGGAGGAGGAGTGGAGGAGGAGGGATGAGGAGGAGGGAGGAGGAAGGAGGAGGAGGGAGGAGGAGGAGGGAGGGGAAGGACGGAGAGGGAAAGGAGGATGAGGAGGAGGAGGGAGGGGGAGGAGGGAGGAGGAGAGAAGAGGAGGAGGAGGAGGAGGAGGAGGGCTAGGGAGGATGGAGGAGAGGAGAATATGAAGGGAGGAGGAGGGAGGAGGTAGGGGAGGAGGAGGAGTGGGAGGAGGAGAGGGAGGAGGAGGAAGGAGGAGGGGGAGGAGGAGGAGGAGAGGAGGAGGAGGAAGAAGGAGGAGGAGGGAAGGAGGGATGAGGAGGAGGAGGGAGGAGGAGGAAGAGGGAGGAGGAGGACTGTGAAGGAGGAGGAGGTAAGAGGGAGGAGAAGGAGGAGGAGGATAGGAGGAGGAGAGGAGGAAGAGGGAGGAGGAGGAATGTTTGAAGGAGGAGAGGAGGGAGTAGAGGGAGGAGGAGGAGGGAGGAGAGGAGAGGGAGGAGGAGGAGAGGGAGGAGGAGGAAGGAGGAGGGGGAGGAGGAGGAGGAGGGAGGAAGAAGGAGGAGGAGGGAAAAGGAGGGATGAGGAGGAGGAGGGAGGAGGAGGAAGAGGGAGGAGGAATGTGAAGGGAGGAGGAGGGATAGGGAGGAGGGGGAGGGGAAGAGGAAGAGGGTATGAGGAAGAGTGGAGAGGAGGAGGGAGGAGGTAGAGGGAGGAGGAGGAGGGAGGAAAAGGGAGGAGGAGAGAGGAGGAGGAGGAGGAGGTAGGAGGAGGAGGAAGAGGGAGGAGGAGGGAGGAGAAGGAAGGAGGAGAAAGAAGGGGGAGGATGGAGGAGGGAGAGGGAGGAAGAGGGAGGAGGATGAAGGAGGAGGAAGAGGAAGGAGGAGGAAGAGGGAGGAGGAGGAAGAGGGAGGAGGAGGATGGAGGAGGGAGAGGGAGGAGGGGAAGAGGAAGAGGGTAGGAGGAGGAGGAGGGAGAGGAGGAGAAGAAGGAGAAGGAGGAGGAGGAGAAGGAGGAGGAGGGAGGAGGAGGGGAGGAGGAGGCAGAGGAGAAGAAGGAAGGAGGAGGAGGAAGGAGGGAGAGGAAGGAGGGAGAATGAGGAGGGGAGGAAGGAAAGGGAGGTGGAAGAGGAGGAGGAGGGAGGAGGAAAGAGGTAGGGGGAGGAGGAGGTAGAGGGAGGAGGAGGAGGAAGGAAAGGGAGGAGGAAGAGGAGGAGAAGGGAGGAGGAGGGTGGAGGGAGGAGGAGGAGGTAGAGGGAGGAGGAGGGAGGAGGTAGGAGGAGGAAGAGGGAAGAGGGAGAAGAAGGGAGAAGGAGGAGGGAGGATGATGAGGGAGAAGGAGGCAGCAGGAGGAGGAGGGAGGCAGGAGGAGGAGGGATGAGGAGGGAGAGGGAGGAGGAGGGAAGATGAGGGAGGAGGGGGGAGGAGGCGGAGGGAGTAGGAGGGAGGAGGATGGAGGAGAAGGGGAGAGGAAGAGGGAGAAGGAAGAGGGAGAAGGAGGAGGTAGGAGGGAGAGGGATGAGAGGGAGGAGGAAGAGGAGAAGGGTGGAGGGAGGAGGTAGAGGGAGGAGAAGAGAGGGAGGAGAGAGTTCGCCATTCCGAATTCATACTCGTCTAGTTCTTCCCTTCTACACGACTGTAGATAACTTCCTTACACATAAAAAGATGAATTGTTATTGATATTGCCGTGGCATGGAGGAATATCAGCAGCAGAGTTGATTCAAAAAAACCAAAGACTGAGATCTACAGAGAGCCATGAACGCCTACGCCAGCCGGCACGGCACTTGATGATGATGATTGCCGTGTGACGATTCTGTGTAGTCACGTCATTTTCTTCCCTTTCCCTAGCGTTTTGGTTCGGGGATTCTTTCATCATCATCATCATATATTTACGTACGTATTTTGGGAGGGGGAGGAGGGAGGAGGAGGAAGAAGAAAAAAAACTATGACAGTTGACAGCTCTGGAATGAAAGGAAGGCGTGTAGAAAATTTCATCTCAATCGGATGGGCCGTTCGCGAACAAATAAAGGACATACATATTTACATACATACATATATACATACACATATACATACACTTTGTTTTATAGATATAGATATATATATATATATATATATTGCTACTATCAAGATTAATTAGAACTGTGGTAGAGCACTGGCTTGCATACTTGTTTGCCGGCCCAGCGGTCATGTGTTCGGTTCCTCATCGAGCTGGAGTTGTTTAATATAGGTGTGGGTTCACAGATCGACTCAACCGAAGCTCGGTTCCATGAATATAAGGCCCTTGTTCGCAATGTCTTCTTCTTGATACGGTATCAACTAAAACTGTCTGCCGAATACATTGCCGTTCAACTGTATTCGTAGCTAGTTTACATTCAAGATCACTTAACATCGGACATATTGATTGTACTGTTCTGTTACAACATTATCGTACAATGAACATTATCTTAAGATCTATGGTCGACATACTATGGTAATACGGTTTCAAATAAAATCGCGGAATGCATCGCCTTCAAAATGTCTTAGTTGTTAATTTACCTTCAAGAGTGTTACTATTCTTTGCTCCCACGTATGAGCCCCGGCAACACACGCCCGTGTGTTGCCGGGGGCCATACGGGGGAGCAAAGAATAGTAACACTGTTGCCTACCATGCACGTCGTAAGAGACGACTAAGAATGCTACAGTTCCCTCGCACTGCTACTGAGTGAGTGCATGGCGCGACACTGTGAGCTTTGAATTTCGCATGGAATGCTTTTACATCTGTTCGCAGTTTTAGCTTCTTCTTCTTCTTTGCGTTCATCCGGAGTGATTTTTTCAGATGTGATTGCGGTGTGTCTGGTTAGGCACCCTCGGGTCGAAACCCTCAGGCCAACACATCCGACTTTTAGCGTGCATTTTTGGCCAGGTTAGCAATCCTGGGAGACTCTCACTTTTGTGGTACCGTCCACATCTCAGCTGGTCTAGTTGGAACAGTCGAAGACTACACGGTCATCCCTCAAGTGGAAGGCAGGGACAGTCCATAGCATTTTTCCGCCATCCTGGGTGGCTTCCATAATTGCAGAGCCGGCACATAACGCTCTGGTGCTGGGTTTACCGAGGGAATCGTCACGTCCTGCTCATGGCTGTTTTAATTCCTCACTTCAATATATTGGGCATTTCGCTCGCCCTGGGCCGTTCCTGCACAAACCCACTCCAAATCACTCCAGCTCTGCGGTTGGTTTCCACTAAGCGAGTTTTCGGACATGTGCTTGTCCCTGTACCATCAGAGCTGTTCCAGGCACGGCGGACATTCGGAAAACTACCTAGTCAGAGCTGTTCCGAACAAGAGCGGCATTCGGAAACTAGGTAGTCAGAGCTGTTCCTAGCACGGGAGACATTCGGACGAGACATTTCACTCGGACGTAAATGCGTAGTGTCAATTTTTAGTTTGCCACCCCTAGGACGACACTTCCGATTCGGGGGCATTTTTTGTGAGGTTAAAATTTCCCCTTTGGGTTTTGAGACCGTTAGATTTGTAATGTCACCCCCATTCAGTGGTCAAGATGGACGATCAAAAAGATATCGTGGTCTGCCCCCAAAGGGAAGGGAGGGGCAGACCATGGGCATTTTCTCGCATCAAAGGGGGCTTCCATAAATTTCAGAGCCGGAAAAAATTGCTCTGAGACTGGGTCACCAAGGAGTTTCCACGTCCTGCTCATGGTGCTTTAGTTCTCATTCCCGTGTTTGGGATCCCACTTTCCACTGATCGCACACACCAGGGGCGGCAGACTTTAGGCTCCCCTCGGGAAACTTTTTGTGACTTCAGCCACGCAAAGGTTGCTCGCCGTGCGTTTCCCTTTTGCGTTTATGGGGAAAATTTTTCCACTTTGTTTCCTTTGTGAGTTGATACATACAGTTCCGTAACCCCTTTGACTGGGGCACTTTTTTGACTTTTTTTTTCGCTCACGAGGTAGGCTACATGTGCTGCCGGTCAGCACCTACCTTCGTGCAGAGGAACGGGAAACGGCCAGGCCCTTCATCCGGAAAACCCCTATCCCCAGCTGGGGCCCTTTGAAATGTATCGACCTGAGCAGTAGTTTCTTTGTTTTGTTTCTATTTTCAGGTAGACGGGTATCAGGGCCCTTTTTGG
>JACEFZ010001759.1:5000-13044 GCA_014155875.1 Cepaea nemoralis
CTCCCCTACTCTCACTCTCTCCTTCTCGTACTCTCACTCTCTCTCTCTCTCTCTCTCTTTCTCTCTCTCTGACCCTCTCTCTTTCTCTCTCTTTATCTCATAGTCTCTCTCTCCCTATCTTCATTTCTCTCTCTCTCTGTTTCTCTCTGTCCTGTTAAATTCCCGAGAGAAGACTGGACTCAACAAGCACATCTTTAAACTTATTATCTGTTGGGATTATTGACTGACTTTGATCTACACTCCTCTCTTCTGTCTTCCCTTCCATATATCTATTTCTTTCTCTCTCTCTATTATTCCCTCAACACATACTCCGACAACAGTTCCTTTCAACGATAAGATAAAAGATTTATTAATAAAAACTATGTCTGGTGTATGTATGGATATTGTCTATGTAGTTGGTATGTTCTTCTAGTGTGGTTGCCAGTTATGAACTCTGAATGTCTATCAGCGTGGTTGCTTCTCGCCCTTTCATTCTTCAAGATCACAGGACAGCACATCAAACAGGACAGAGCTCACCCGGAGGATCCGTATGCTTGCATCTAATGGTAAATCCGTGATTGTTTGAAACAAAAACTGTTCACCACAGAGTCAAGGTACCGTAATAAAAGTCCCGTAGGTTTATGAATGCTCCTGAATCTGTTTCATGACGGTAAGTATCCAACATCGAAAAACCACCACATCGCCACAGTTCTTCCTATAGTCTTTGATTACTATTACTGTTTGGCTTGTCTCTTATTTATTCTTTATTCTTACAATACGTATGTAGTTGTAAGTATCCCTGCTTGCCACAGTTTAACATCCTTTCCTTTTAAGGGTTTTGTGGTATATTCGTTTGAGCATACAGTGTTCTGTATTTTATTTAACAATCTTCCACAAGAAATCAAAGACACCACCAATCATGATACATACATTCGCAACCTGTTTGAACACTACCTTAGTACAGACTACATGCCCCCATAACAAACAACACAAAAAAGACAATAATGGTGACATATCTCAAACGACAACTAGCCAAAAAACATTCCCTTATGTATGGCACGTTACACCCTCCTTAGGTATTTATAATGCCCATGTTAAACACTGCCTCAGTGAGTCATTTGTTATTGATTATTTTTCATGCGTTTTAATGTTCTTTTGTTGTCAAAAGTTGCTTCATAAGTGATGTTGAATGAAAGAATGTATGAGAGGAAATAGAGAAGAAGGGCAGAATGTCAGACGGGCCTGCGTGCCCAATTCTTAACCCTTTGAAAATAAAGACTTATTATTATTATTATTATTATTATTATTAACTTATTTCTTTCTTCATCGTAAATATGTTCATATTCTGTTTGATTCCATGTAAGTACTTTATTTGTTCAAGGGTATTCCTCTTCATCTCTTCTCTGCTTTCACTAGGAGAGTGGAACCTGGAAAAGTATAACAAATCCAGTGATAAGCGTCCGCCCCTTACTACTACTTATGCAAGTGTCCTTCTCCAGCCATAATGACAAGGCTTCCGAAGTGAACACCCGCATAAGACATATGAATTCACCAAAGTCTAAACTATCTACTAATAGAAAGCAATGGTAAATGCTATTCATTCACCTCTATATTCCTATGCTAAACTATATCTAATATCTTTATACCTTATTTAGGCATCTATGTTCCTGGAATCGAAATAACACTTAGCGAATAACACACTATTATCCCCTCTTTCCATCATTAGGGACGTGTATTTCTATTCCCACTCAAGAACATATCTCCTTCAGGTCAGTTTGGAACACACACTCAACTTACACAAAGAATTGACCCTCTTTATATCGGTCATTTTTGCCGCATAGTCCTTGACATTGCTGGACACCTCACATCCAGACTGCATTATCATTGTTAGTGGAAAATTCCAGATCTGAAACTTCTCCATTATTCATACATTCAGACCGCAATATGCTATCCAATAATGCTGTCTGCCTTTGTCGCAAACCAATTTTTCCACGCGACAGGTTACCTGTACTGTTGGCCTCCTTCTGGGTCTTGACCTAGAAACACATGCGCCTGGTCACTCCTTTGTTGGTTAACCCTTCTCCTACCTGGTTAGTCGGTGTATACAGTCGTCCATCTGGGAATCATTAACTCTTCAGTATTTCACGACACTCTCCCTCTGTCTCTTTCTCTCCTCCTCTCACTTTCTTTCTTTCTTTCTTTCTTTCTTTCTTTCTTTCTTTCTTTCTTTTCTTTCTTCTTTCGTTCTTTCTTTCCCACTCTCTCGGTCTGTGTGTGTATATACTATATATATATCTATATATATATATATATATATATATAATATATATATATATATATATATATATATATGTGTGTGTGTATGTGTGTGTGTGTGTGTGTGTGTGTGTGTGTGTGATCTACTGCATCTATCAATAACACAACATACACAACAAGACAATACAACAACGAGGAAGAAAGAAAACGTGTAACAGCAGGGATGGTCGCTTCTCAACTAACAAGAAGAATCACATTATTAAACTAAAAAAAAAAGCGCCATATAAAATGGTCTGCTCTCGCAGAAGGGGACAAAGACAGACATCGAGAGAAAAGACCGGAAAGAATAGTGACGTCAGTAAGTAACTAAAGGACCTGTGTACACCATGCCACTCGTGCTGGGTACATGGTGCTGACCCATATTTGTAGAGACCAATCCACACTGGCTGGGTGGTGTGGTCAATATCACGTCACTGGACTTTACCTCCCAGGACGTTTCCTGGTGTCCAGTTTAGACTGATTGGTCCTGGAGTCGGCGTCTTGACCCTAGGGGTAGTGAACGTATGTTCACAATCTCGACATAATGGGTTCGAAGTACACAGCAAGCTACTTGGAAGTAGAAGACTTTGCTTTGATTTTCACAATGGTATGCGCGCCGACCATTCAGAAAGCTATGGCCAGCTTCTGAACGTGCGTAAAATTGTCTAGAAAATCACAAACAGCCAATACATGCCGGGGCACTCCTCCGAATAACGGTCCCAAATTATTTCTTGTAAAAAGCATCGCTTACAGGGAATCACTAGGTGATTATGCTCGTTCAAGGGCGATATGTACAGTTATTGAGTGTGTGGCGGACAGCTAGACCGATGGATGGATGCAATGTTTTTGGGCCCGGAAGGCCCTCACTGTCATCGGAGGGTATACCTATCAGTTATATGTGGAAATACGTATGTACAAGATATAGATATACACTCCGACGACAGTGAACGCCCTCCGGGTCCAGGAAACATTTATTGCATCCATTGATCGGTCTAGCAGTTCACAACACACTGAACCGGAAGTGATCGACAACATCACCTAATGAGGCCCTGTAAGGGATACTTTTTACACTAAATAATTTGGGACCGTTATTCGGAGAAGTCCCATGCTGTTAGGGGGTATGCTACAAACTGTGATGCCATGTTGTCCAGTTGAGTTTTTGTTTTTTTAAATCCTTCTCTATGAGGGTTTGAACACGTGACCAACGGTCAGAGCGCTAACCACTACAATACTACGGCTCCCCGAATGGTGCTTGGTGCCAGGTTTAATGGCGGTTGAGTAAATGAGCATCCACCGTTAACTCGGCACGGCTGGGTACGAATTACGATGTGGATTGTTATAACACAGATGACCTGTGGATGTCAGAACCACCTATGTTCCTCTGGTAGTTATTCATACGCTTAGTCTTCTCGCATAAGGGCTAACATTTAGGAGGGCCAATGTTTCACATCGCGAATGTTTTAAAATCCCCTCGAAAGTTGAAAATTGTAAAGACTGAAGAGCTTCCAAATAGGCGATGTTCAGGCTACATTTAAATATCAGAAGACCTTCCAACACACACACACACACACACACACACACACACACACACACACACATGCGCGCGCATACACACACACACACTAATGTGGTATAATATGAGTGATTCTGGTATCCACACTTCAACCTTTAAATGAGGTGCTAATTCAATATGTTTAGTGCACGCTCTCTCTCTCTCTCTCTCTCTCTCTCTGTCTCTCTCTCTCTCTGTCTCTCTCTCTGTCTGTCTGTCTCTCTCTCTCTCTCTCTCTCTCTCTCTCTCTCTCTCTCTCTCTCTCTCTCTCTCTCTCTCTCTCTCCTGTGTCTAAGATATCATATCTCGGGAACATTAAACCGGTCAAGAAATGCAGGGAAGAAATTGGATGTGTCCACCGGAAGGCGCAAATATTGCATCTCTGCTGCAAACAGGCACAACGCTACTACGTTCAAACATTACTTTAATGTAATTTAAATTTTCGGACGAACAAAGAAGGGGTGTTGTCATATGTTGTTTGTCCATCCAGAATGATGATGACCACTCATTTCATGCAGTGGGATTGAAAGTTTGGAGCCGTGAGTTCTAAGGTGGCTGGTAAGGCCTATTTTGGCTCGAAATTTCTGTGCCAATGTGGGAAAAGAATGCTTGACTTTCCAGGAGGAAGATCTTCTGCAGTGGCTTTTCTGTCCACCCGTTTTTCACAGCTCTTGCAGTCCTGTTTGCTTCACACGAGACTACACCTTTGCGTAATGATATCCGCCACGAATTTCGGTCTTTGGCAGCAGTCTCAAAAGTGTAGTGAATTCCAAAAGCTTTAAGTGAGATCTTCAGACTGTCTTATAATCAGATTGCTACTGGTACTATTAGTGTTGGAACTCTTCGCTGGCTACTGAGGATGGGGACAGAGCACTTATGGGAATGCCCCGAATGCTGTGATGTCGATTCCTAAATCAATCAATCAATCAATCAATTCAGACTGTCTTTAAAGCGCTTTGAGAGCGTTTACCACAACGCAGCTGGCCGTAAAATAATATTTTGGGAGCCTGTGATATGGCATGCGAGTCAAGTGACCAGCCTAGCGAATTTGATTTTTCATTAGTAGAGTGTGGACACTGGGCATGGGCGCTCTTTCTATGACTTCAGTGTCTGGGATCTTGTCTTTCCATTTATTCTTCATTAGCTTCTTAAAGCAGACTGTGTGGAAGTAGTTTAATTTCCTAGCGCGTCGCTTGTAAATAGCCCAGGATTCACAAGCATATAGCTGTCACAAAATAAAACCGTGTGTTTCTTCTTCTTCTTCTTCGTTCATCCGGAGTTTTTTTTTCGGATGTGATTGCGTTGTGCCTGTTTACAGCAGAGCTGCGTTCTTGCGCCGTTAGGCCGACACATCCGACTTCTGCGGAAACCGTGTGTTTAACCGGTTGATTATTATAGAGGATTTTTTGATTGAAAGGACTATCTGCCAGCGACAACTATTTTTACTAACAGAGAAAACAAATGGGTTGTCAAAATCCCAGGACAATATTTGTAGCTGCACGTGTACATCTCTAACGGATTTGGAACATACGGTGTTGATGGTGACAGGTCCCGGCATCGCCTTGACAAGTTTGTCAACATTTGAATGCAGATGGAAGCCGTGAGATCACAGGGGCAGATGTAAAGAGGAAGTGAGTGCGCTGAATCATACATCGTTTTGACAAGTCGGATGGAAAACGGAAGTACTCAGCACGGAAGTAAACAGTCCATATGTCATATAGTTTCCGGACATCACTCAGAGGGGCAGATTGCTACTGACAGCTTGTTGAGAAAAACTCTTTGTTGGAACTCGACAGTACCTCGCTGGCTTGTTTTGGGAATCACAACCAGTGATGACAGATCTAACATGGAGGGAGCCAGAGGGGGGATGGATCCCTGACAGGGGATGATCTGCCAATGTGCCACCTGTGTGGGGGCATAAAGGATAACGTCACGTGGCCAACTTTGGTAGTTTGCCATATAAACCCGAGTTGGGACCAACTAGGGGGACTTGAAAATGCTCTAGTCGGAGTGCCAGGGCACTGCAGTGCTTAGTGGAAATAATATCTACCGTGTGTTAATTAGTGACTTAATTTTACACGTGCCTATAATGGCAGATGTAGATATGATTGATAGGACTGCAGTAGTGCCATTTAAGGTATAACCTAGTATAATATTAGTTCTAATTAATATAGACTGTGGCCTTGTTAAACTATAGTGTGATGATTAGCACTGTTAGTGGAAACTAGTTAGAGTAGAATAGTGATATTAACTCTGCTAGTTAAGAATAGATTAGTGAAGTGTTGATAAGCTTTACTAGTTGAGAATTGAGTAATGAGGGATAATTGGGATCTTCCCGTAGGTGTCCCTGGTGGGCGGGGTTCCGCATTCTGTTTGCTGATTTTTTCTTTGTCATAGCCTGATTCGGCTCTAGGTGGGTAGCTAATCTGCTCTATGACTAAGTCTAGTTAGCTAAAGATCATTAAGCAAGGTGATAGGCTTACACTCAGCCGAAAGGATCAGTAACTAGTACTATCACCAGATGTGTTGTTTCTATCCTAGGTTCCCTACCAGATCCAAGGAAACTCAACAAGTTTTTGGGAAAGAATCCAATCACATTCGGAAGAACACCAGTTCAACAATCAATAAAGTTGCATACAGAACGTAACTAAAGCTAGAAGGAAGTTGATTCACCAAAGAGAGTGATGCGTACTGATGCACCACACAGCATCAGACAGTAGTAACTAAATGAGAACAGTCTAATAGTTACCTAGTGTTATATAATCTCGTGTAATAGAACACAAGACATTATACGTGAGGCTAGATAGACACGAGTGAGGATCAATCACATTAACAATTAACATTAATGACGGTGTACACACTACAAAGGACTTGTGCAGTTTTTTTTTAAGGAACGATAGGAACGGACATTGTGTAGGGTGCAACCGGTCCATGATTAACTGTTAATACCACCGGTGTCTATTTCGGATGATCATGAAATTGGATTACCAGAGGTCTACAGAGGCAAAGCAGTATCCGGCAAGATGGTTTCGGCACGGGGTGAGATGTACATGTTCTGACGTAACGTGCTGTGGTCTATCCTTGCTGGGATCAGCTGACTGGGTTGTGGTCTGAGAGTCCGATTCTACACACTTTATAGAACACGTCACACATTTTCTTCACATACACGGCTCATATACGTTACACTTTTCTTTTAATAAATTATCTTTATTAATTTTTAGAAGCAAGAGTTGTTGAGTATGTGGCGTTGGGGAAGTATGAGAAGGGGGCATAGTACGACAGTGAGAGAGTGATAGGAAAAGGTGTCCATAGGCTGATGGAGTGTGTTGGACGGAAGCTGGTGGATTCTCCAGAATATTGAGAGGGAAAAAATATTATAATGTGGGTGTCGGCTCTCTTCACTCCAGGGACGACACTGTAAAGGAGGACACGACAATAGCAGTGTGGATAATATAATTGCTTTGCAGATTTTCAGCTTTGTTTAAAGGCCTATTCCATTTCTGTCCCAGAAATTCTTGTGAAATGGAACGGTGCTGGTGTGATTAATCCCTGGAGCTTGCTGGTACATAATTACAGTCTTCTCCAAGTTGATATTGAGCCCAAAGTTGGCACAGTCTGCCAAAGGCCATGCTGGCCTTGGAGGTTCTTGCACTCACTTCGTCTGCCAAAGGCCACGCTGGCCTTGGAGATTCTTGCATTCACTTCATTGTGGTAGCTTGAGACACAGTGCTGCCAAGATAGGTGTATTTGTCCACAACACTTAGTTTATGACAGTTCACCTTGATATCCGGCACGGTGTGATTAATCCCTGGAGTTGGCTGGTACATAACTACAGTCTTCTCCAAGTTGATATTGAGCCCAAAGTTGGCTCAAGCATATGAGAAAGCTGAAACATTGTGTTGCTTGTCTGCCTCTGAGTTGGCATATAGAGCGCAATCATCAGCAAACAGGGGCTCTCTGACGGTGTCGCTGTTAGTTTTGGTTTTAGCTTTCAGCCTTCCGAGATTGAACAGCACCCATGCGGCAGTTGATGTCTATTCCAATATCGTTGTTTTCGAAGGCATTCGTCAGCATAACTTTTCAACCCGTTTTAAATCCTCTTTAACCATTGGGTTGTTGGAGGTGAACATTTCCTGAGAATATTGATTTATATTCAGTTTGTCCGCAGAAGTTTCATAACCTCCAGGCCTTTGAATATTTAATAGACCGATTAGTTCA
>JACEFZ010001760.1:0-14022 GCA_014155875.1 Cepaea nemoralis
AAAAAAAAAACCCAACCCCCCGGAGATACTCACCGCTATGCTATTGTGGCCACGATGAAAGCTTGACACAAATGTATAATATGGTCAAACACATGTCCCGATGACGTCACGTGACTAGCCTTTGGTTGCGAATAGAGACTTTGTTTATTCACAACTTGGTTGCGAATAAACACTTCGTTTTAAAAATTAACCTGGGTTAAAATGTGTACTAAAAGATATTTTGGGAAGAGAAGGAAGGTGGGCAACGTGATAATGATCACACACATTATACCTAGAGTGAGGATTGGTCAGTATAAAAACATGGCCATAACACCATGTGCCTTAATTAGCTACATCTTCTTAGAAAAGTTCCAACTAATATTTGTACATCTCATGATCTTTATTCTTAGATTATTAATGTGAACCGTAAAAAAACCTTGAAAACTGATAATTAAATGGCATGTTTTCTATCATTTTAATTGTTTCAAAAGTGACATTATCACCTCTCGTGGTGCACTAAATTTTCTCTTCTGTAATTTATGTAGGTTGATATATAAGTGTAATTTGATGTCAGGTCTTAGTCAGAAATGACTGAGCTACCGATCTTATGACAGTAGATTGTAGATGGTACTACCTGCCTTCTGTTAGCGCAAATTATTGGGCGGCGATCGCCAAATCCGACACCCCATAATGTGCCAACGGCTTTGGGCGGAAGAGTGCAATTGGGAGGGTACACGCCTTACCCAAGTGCGAGGAAATGAAATGCAACCTAATATAGATACTAATAAAACTATTAAAAGACTAAATTAAAACTTCATGGCAGACCAGGCCCTAAAGTAAAAGTAAACCTTGGTCGGCATCTGGTCTAGGATGGAAGCTCCGACAGGCGGACAGAGTATTAGTATTGCTTTGCTGATTCGGCAGCTTGTCTTGTTTCAGACGTATTGGTGTTACCTTTCCTCTGAAGTAAACTAGGCAGGCCGAGAGAGGGATCATGATGCATGAGCAACACATTCCATTCCATTATTCGGTACAAATACCCCCCTTTTAGCCTTCGTTTTCCGACATGGCTATGTAGGGTGTCTATGGTGTAGCTTGGAGTTTCTACTTCGTATTTTGGGCTGCTTGTTATCAGCTTCCCGGCTTCTGATGTGTTGATTGTGTTCGTTCCTGTCTTAATGAGGTTTTACATGTCTGGTCAGAGTCGCGCACTTGTTGAGGCCTGGAGTCATTGTGTACCCACCCCGTCGTATGGTGCTGTTTCTTTCAGGGAGCTCTACCATTCTTGGTTCCACCTGTTGTTTCTCCTCCTTCCACGTCTTGGGATGTTGTCGAATCTTCTGGTTTGTCTTTGGGTGTCGTCTCTGTAGCTCGATCTTGGTGGGGAGCGATTTTCAATCGCCCGGCAGAATTGCTCTTGATCTGGATAGCCGTTTTCATCCAGTTCAATTGAAGTTTCTTCGTCTGATGTTACTTCTTCTATCTGGGTCTTTGCAATTTCTTGTTCTTTCTCTGTTTTTAGCAGTTCTAGCTGTTCTCTTTCTTCTTGAATTAGTTTTAGCGTTTCTTCTGTCTTTGCTCTCTCCTCTTGTATTTTCAACAGAGTTTTGTCAGTGTCAGCTTTTATGGCGGCCATTCGAGCGACATCCTGTTCTATCTTCTGCTGAACTTGCTTCAGTTCGACCAGGGTGCGCTGGACGGCCGTTATCTGGGTTTCTTGCGTCTTGTCAGTCTTTTCTTCCAGGCTTTTGAACTGAGTTCTCAGGTCCTTCAGTTGGCCTTCCAGTTGTGTTTTATCATTCTTGGTAAGTCGGTTGGTGGCCTCGTACTGCCTCCTGGCCTCCCTGTATGGCAGGTTGGACTTTATGGCAATCTTCATCGCTTCTTTGCTATCCTGGTGGCAGGGGCAGCCGAGGTACCTGGCGCCATGGTTGCCAAGGCAGTTGGCGCACTTTCTATTGCTATTAGGCCTCCTGAAGTCCGAGTCTTTTTTCGCTTGTTGGCACTGACTGTAGGTGTGGGGGCCAGAGCAGTACCTGCACACTTCCACATCGCTCTTGCAGGTGGCCCGGGTGTGCCAGAACTTCTGGCACTTGGAGCACTGCAGCACTCTTGGTATGTAGTGCTCTGGTCTCTGTTCTTTTCCGCCCCATACGATGTACGGAGGGATCACTCGGTCCTCTGATGTAACAATGACGACTGTAGAGGGGATGTTGTTCTTCCCGATGATCCGCTCCGCACTGGTTATCTTGAGTGAGTTTCCTGTTTTCATTCACGAGCATCTCCCTGATCCTGTCATTTGAGTGATGGGTCTGGACTCGTCTGATGACCCATCGTGTCTTCGTGCTGTGCCGGGCAGCTTCTAGTATTATGCCGTGGTGAAGCTGTATGGTGCTCTTCTCTTCTTGTGCGATCTTTTGAAGCAGGGCTGTGGTCTTTGAATTTTTCTTGATGGAGACCACTACTCCATCGGGTGTCTTGCGCAGCTGGTCGATGCTGTGACTTCCCAGCTCGTTTTCCAACAGCCTAGTTATCTTGTCTGTTGAAAGCGCCGACAGACTGGCTTCTCCCACGCTTGTCTGCTTCAGTAGTATTTTGCCGGTGAAGTCTATAGTTAGTAGTAGTTGTTTCCTCCTGTGTGGAGGTTTCTGGTATATTAGGCTGCATCTCTTTGGTGTTGCTAGTTTCCCGGCTGTTGCTGGCTGTAGCAGTAGCTGTAGTTTCTGCTACGGGAATGGTTTCAGCTGGTGTAGGTGCCAGACTGCTGCAACACATGGTCATGGTCTCTATAATTAAATTCAGCCCAGGCTTTGAGTTGTGGAGAGGCATAACTATTTTACAAAAACTATCGCCTGTCAAGACGGCAAAATACCAGTCAGTCAGGTTGATATATACGTCACTTGGTGTCTGTTATATCACAAAACAGTAAGTTGGTTAATAACACATCGACAATTTACAACACAAGAAAACCAGGCGTTATCGGTAATGGGTAACAGTCACAAACTCATTCCTTACCACTTGATTGTCGGCATTCCCTTTGCTTTCTTCCAGTTCTTTTTTCTATCCTTGTCATATCGATACTTTTGGTGTCTCTTCTGTTTCTTAACTTTCCCCATGATCAACGAACAGTTGAAATATAAATGCCTGAATTGCAACAGGAACACACGAGCTGCGAACACACGTGTCTATCGGACCGCTTTGTAAACAATGTTGTGACCTATTTTATTTGTCTATCAACACGATAACTGTGCGAGGTCGATCGACAAACTAAAGATACGAAGTATAGGTGCAGCAAAAATTCGATAGATTAGTTGGTTGTAATGAGGGGTGTAGAGCAGTAGAGGCGAGGTATTGACAGGGCGGTTTTTTATACACAATCACGGAAAACAAAGGAGCTACGGTGACAAACCTTCATCAGCAAACAAATCACAAGAAAACATAACAACATATAAATCACGGAGAAGACACTACATTGATTATATAATAATTACTGAATGGGAAAATTAAAACAAAATAATTAAATGTGTCACACTTATCTCAGAATTCTAGTGTGAAAGACATTTGCATGACAGTGGAGGACATTTGTTTTTCAGCTAGATGATAGCTCTTCGTGTTAAGAATGAACAAACGAAGAACTGGGAATATTATTTCCAAATACTAAAGTTATTTGACTTTTTTTTTACCCGCGGGAAATGATAAATTATTCACATGTGTTGTGTGTGTGTGTGTGTGTGTGTGTGTGTGTGTGTGTGTGAGAGAGAGAGAGAGAGAGAGAGAGAGAGAGAGAGAGAGAGAGAGAGAGAGAGAGATAACAAACACAGACACAATGAGCATGTACATACCTTATAAGTTATAACTGGGAAGTATTATCCCACATGGCCCACGCTTTCCTGTTTCTCTTTCAATGCAGACAGAAGGTGCTAGTAACTGTTAGTTATAGGTATAGTTTGTTTAGTTTAGTTTAGTCGACAGATCAATATCAACGGCACACGGGTGTTACCCATAAGTGCTCCGTTCTACTCCTAACTCAAGCCTGAGTCCGGGAGAATCTCAGCTCAGTGCACGAACTCCGTAGCACCAGCGAGGATCCTGAAATACTTTGGGTAGATTTTTAACTCGAAAGTTTTCCCGGGCAGCGCCGTTATGCTACTCTTTTTCGATTTCCAACTGCCAAGGGATTTTTTACGTGCGCAACAATACACACGGGCGTCCGATCTCACTACCCAGAGAGCATTGAAAATTTTGTTACTAGAAGTCCATGGCCGGTCTCTCTGGCCGAAGGGTTACACGACTTTCTCCGTAATCCCGTTTATCCACGCAGAGTCTCGCAGCGCACGATAATTGGAAGCGGTTCCTCCCCAGATGTGTCTCCACCTTGCCGTGGTGGGGGAGCTTGCGTGTCCCATTGACCCCATCTGCTTGCCGATGGATGAAAACTACATATCGGACAGCTTATGGGTTAGGGGCCAGACTAAGAGAGACACAACCTGCTGCTCTGCAGGTAGACTGAGGATAGCAGTCAAAAGACTAAATCAGGTACACGAAGGCAGAAGACCTTGGTCCGGACAAAACTCTAAGGCTCTCTGTCGAGGGCTGTGGCTGAGCGCCTCTAAGCCACAAACCCTCGGATCTGAGAGCCGGGCCGATACCCACCTACCGAAAATTAGAGGCGAGATACTGAGCAAGCTACATGCTCAGGTCTGATACATGTTCAAAGGCTCTCAGCTGGGGGATATGAGGGATTCCCGGATGAGAGGGCCTGGCCGTTTCTCGTTCACTGCTGCACGAAGGTAAGGTGCTGAGCCGGCAGCACATGTAGCCTACCTCGTGAGCGAGTACAAAAAGTCAGAAAAGTGCCCCAGTCGAAGGAAATGGTTACGAAAACTGTCTGTATCTAACTCATAGAGAGTGTATATAAAAGTGGACAAACGTCTCAATAACACGAAATGGAACGCACGGCGAGCGAACCTATTGCGTGGTCCGAAGTCAAAAGCAAAAGCTTACCGAGTGGATGTCGCCCGCAGTCTGACCGTTCCTGGTGTGTGCTTGAGCGACCAGTGGCAAGCGAGATGCCCAACACATGGAAGTGAGGAACTGAAGCAGCCATGAGCAGGACGAGGCAACTCCTCGGGTGAGCCCAGTCTCAGAGCAATATGTGCCGGCTCTGCAATTATGCAAGCCTCCTTGGATAGTGAGGGAATGCCCATTCTGCCCCTGCCTTCCCTTAAGGGTTGACCATGATGTCGCTGACCGTTCTATCTTGACCAGCTGAGATGTAGGCGACATCACAGACAATAAGTCTAACGTGCCTCGAAACCCGAGGAAGCTAACCTCATTAAAAAATGCCTGCTGAAGTCGGAAGTGCCGTCCTACGGGTGGCAAAATAAAAATTGGTACTACGCATTTTACGTCCGAGTGAAACGTCTCGTCCGAATGTCTCTCGTGCTAGGAACAGCTCTGACTACCTAGTTTCCGAATGCCGCTCTTGTTTGGAACAGCTCTGACTAGGTAGTTTTCCGAATGTCCGTTGTGCCTGGAACAGCTCTGAAAGGCACACAGACAAGCACATGTCCGAACCGAAAACTCGCTAAGTGGATACCGTCTGCAGACTGATCTGGTTTGTGCGGGAACGGCCCGTGGTGAAGGAAAGCCCAATATATTGAAGTGAGGACTTAAAGCAGCCATGAGCAGGACGTGACGATTCCCTCGGTGAGCCCAGCACCAGGGCGCTATGTGTCGGCCCTGCAACTATGGAAGCAATATTGGATGGCGGAAAATGCTATGGACTGTCCCTGCCTTCCTTTGAGGGATGACCGTTGTCTTCGACCGTTCCAACTTGGCCAGCTGGGTTGTAGATGGCACCACAAAAGTGAGAGTCTCCCATGAATGCTACCTGGTCACACAAAAAAGCACGCTATAGTCGGGTGTGTTGGCCTACGGGTTTCGGCCCAAGGGCGCATAAGAGACACACCGCAATCACATCTGAAAAAACACTCCGGATGAACGCAAAGAAGAAGAAGCGGTTCTACTCGCGTTGGTGCATTGCGAGATAAATGAGCCGGCCGCTCAGGAAGCAATGGCAAACTACTGAGAAATCAACAATCAGCTGAAAGATGCTGATGTTGACAGCGATGCCCTATAAAGGATACGCAAAACACACACAGAAGTCCGTGTGAAAAGTCCCGGCCCTCACTGGGGCTTGAACCCGGAACCTCCAGCACTCGAGGCAGATGCCATGCCTCGAGACCACACCACCCCCTCCCCGTTATTATATGTATGTTATAGGTATAACATGTCCGTAGCATACATTGATAAGTTTTTTCCCCAATGTTGTTTCATTCTTTTGGATAAATAATGGATCCTTGCAGCTAAAGTTTTCTACGGATTGAAGTAGCCAGCCTCACCAAACCCTCCTAAGCCGTCTTTTATGACGTGCATGACAGGATTACTGTGTTATTATTCTTTTCTTCCCTTATATCTCTGGCAACATATGGGCGTTTCTTCTTCTTAGTCCCCGATTTGCTGTGTTGTTGTTTACATATTTGTACACTTTCACTTTACGTTAATTTAGTATTATTATTATTATTTTCACCCACAATGATTTCTATTAGCCAGGTTTGAGTTCATTGTAAGGTATGTACACTGTGTCTGTCTTTGTTCTCTCTCTCTCTCTCTCTCTCTCTCTCTCTCTCTCTCTCTCTCTCTCTCTCTCTCCTCTCTCTCTCTCTCTCTCTCTCTCTCTCTCTCTCTCTCTCTCTCTTTCACGGGAGTCACACATATCTATTATCATTTGGTTGGAGGAGGAAGAGAAAGGGTGGATATCGACCATCGTAGGATATCGTAATTTCTCTTAACAGGTGTTCAAGAGTTTCTTGACTGTCTACATCAAAATTCAACGAATCAGTTTGCGGTTTTATCTGATTCTCGAAGGCTGCTCAATTTGTTATTTTCGGTCAATTTTCTTTCGGCATTTTCCACAGAAGTCACATATCTGCTTCCATTAGATTCTTCTCGCCTTGTCTGCTTATTATCCAGGCCTTAAAGGCATGCTCTACAGTGCACTTCAACAATCATTAGTCACTACAATTGACATTGGATTGGAGTCTGATGACAATGACATTCCTAAGACATGTAAAAGAAATATTAGTAATAATAATATTATTACCGCCTAGACCCTAATCACAGCCAGTCCGTACGCGTTGTGTGAAATTATGACCCGCTTACAATATAATATCTCTTCGCATTGTGTAAAAATTCAGCCTTGTATGTCTTAATGTAGTAAGTCAGTATATTCTAAACTCCGTGGCTTTTGTTTGTGTGTGTGTGTGTGTGTGTGTGTGTGCATGCGTGCGTGAGTGCGTGTGCGTGCATGCGTGTGTGTGTGTGTGTGTGTGTGTGTGTGTGTGTGTGTGTGTGTGTGTGTGAAATGCAAGCTTGTCTTATGTTTTCCGTAATTCTATTCTGTAAAGCTGAAAACACTTTGTGTTTTTATATTGTTTACATTTCCACAGCTTTACCACAGTTTTAACAAATTTCTTTTTTATCTTCTTCTGCTATTAACGTTTGCAATGCATCTATTCCAGCTCGGTCACAAACAGGATCCATTTAAGTTAATGCGTAGATATCCCTTTTCTAGTACCGTGCCACTTAAGCCAATATTTTCCGACCTCGATGACTGAGGTTTCTTGTATGGATTCCACCTCCAATAGGCAGGCTGACTTCCCGAGCTTAAAGGCTCTGAATGCCCCGGACTTGTAGGCACTTCAATGTCATTTATGTCGGTATTATTGAGGAATGGCCAGCATCTGCACACATTTTGAGCACACATTCTGTAAATTCCATGTAAAGGACGTCACAATCAACCCCAGTATGTTTTTTCTTGGTGATTCACTAGGCTTTCGATAGTTTGCCTGTGCTTTCTGTTCGCCCAACGCTTGTACTATGGCAATCAATGCAAAACGGTATGTTTCCAAATTGCCGCTGACTTCGAACCCTCAACTCGATATGTCGGGGAATTGTGAAACGTGTTCACTGCTTCAAAGTCACAGCGCCAAAAATTCGTGATAACTATGAAGTATTATCCCAGTTGATCCATGCTGCATATTATTCTTTCAATACCGACAGAAGTAGCTAATTACTGTTAGTTATTGTTATGCGATGTCCTAAGCATACACTGACAAGTCCCCCCCCCCCCCCCCCCCCCCCCCGCAATCGTTGTTTCATTCTTTTAAATTAATAATGCATCTATGTAGCTACAGTTTTCTACGGGTTGAAGTAGCCATCCTCACGCCAACCCTCCTTAGCCACCTCTTACGACCTGCGTGAAAGGTTACAGTGTTATTTTTCTTTTCTTTCTTTATGACCACGGTAACATACGGGCGTTTCTTCTTCTTAGTTTACTGTATTCTAATAATATTTATGTAATACTTAAGTTCAGCAGCCCCCGATTTTCTTCTTCAATGATTATGAAATTGACCCGGAATATTGGATCAAGTTATGTGAGTCCATCAAAATGCAAGTGATCAGAAGCATGAATGAATGGATAAATAAAGGCTGTTGTCCAATGATCAAAAGAAGTGCACTACTGAAAACCTTGACTGGAGAAATCATCACTGATAAGAAACAGCAGATGAATAGATGGGTAGAGCACTATTTGGAGCTTTACTCAAGTGAGAACAAACTAGCGGATGATACCTCAACGCCATAGAAGACCTACCAACTCTTGACCACCTGGACACACTTCCCACTATAACAGAAGTTCAGTGTGCTATAAATGAACTTGCATCTGGTAAGGCTCCAGGTAAGGATGGGATTCCAATAGAGGTTATAATGGAGTGGACAAGGCACACTCACTCTACAGATCCACCAGCTAATAGAGTTATGCTGGCGAGAAGGACAAGTCCCACAGGATTTCAAAGATTCAAGTATCATAACACTGTACAAGAACAAGGGCAATCGGAGTGACTGTAACAACTATAGGGGTATCTCACTTCCGTGTATTGTTGAGAAAGTATTTGCCAGAATTGATCTGCGCAGACTTCAAGTCCTAGGAGATCAAGTCTACCCCGAATCACAGTGTGGCTTCCGACAGAACCGGTCTCCCATTGATATGAATATTCTTATTGCAACAAATGCAAGAAAAATGCCGTGAACAGAATTAACCACTTTGTATTGCCTTCATCGACATCACAGTGGCATTTGATTTGGTCAGTCGTGAGGATCTATTCAAGGCACTAAAGAAGATTGATTGATTGATTGATTGATTTAGGAACCGACATCACAGCATTCGGAGCATTCCCATAAGCGCCCCGTCCCCATCTTCAGCAGCCAGCGAAGAGTTCCAACACCAATAGTACCAGTAGCAATCTGATTATATGTCCGTCTCGCCTTTCCTCTGAGCGTCGAGCGTCGGCCAGATCCCCTCGTCACTCCTCGCTGTCTCATTCATGCCAGACCATGATGATCCATTTGCTCCTCCGAGGTGTACACGTGCTCCCACAAGGCCGCAGCCACGTCTGCCTTGCCATGCACCACCAAGTTTTGCAGAGGCAGCCAATCTGTCTGCCTGTTCATTCCCCAGCGCACCGGCAAGCCCCGGAGAAAAGATCCAGTTGATGCTTGCCACCCGTGGCCTCCGAAGCCACTCTGCTCGAAGCTTGCCTGTCCTCACCTTCCTTAGCATGCTTTCGGAGTCAGTTACAATCACGATGTATATGTGTATCGTATTCTCCATCCAGCGGAAAGCTGCACTGACCGCCTCCACCTCCATTCGTAAGCTAGATGTTGTGGTATCAGATGCCAGGCTCTCCTGCACCAAACGTCGACCATTAGCTTTTGCTAAGAACCCCTAGGCACTTCTCCTACCTCTCAACACCAACCCATCTGTGTAGATAATCACATCACCCGAGCGAGCATTATCCTGAATTAGTTGCTGGATTTCCACTTCTGTGACCCCTGCTGGCCATTCCCTGCACTCCCGGCTCAGTGTGATTATAACTCTACACAAGTCTGACTGCTCCGCTGGCACCCTGACCCACTCCTCTCCTCGCCTAATGTTCTCCAAGAGGCACACCTGTCTGATCGTATCCTCCGCCTGAGCCATCCATGATTTCCCTCTTATCAGTCGCTGACCCTTAAAGGCGTCCAGTGCCTCATGCAACGGGTGATCTGTGTCTGCAGCTACTCTGAGGTATGCTTTCGCCTGCATCATCTTGAGCCTACCAGCAACAGTCGGCAGAACAAGGATGTAACGCATACACACGTACTGGGGTGTCTCTGGTGCATCCCAAAATGACCCGCATAGCTTCGTTCTGTATGCGCTCTAATTTCACCAGCTGACTCTTTGAGACAGTGAGCAGTCCTAGTCCATAATCAATCACTGAGAGGATCAAGTGCTGGTATAGTATGAAAAAGCATTCTCTGCTCTGTGTCCAATGCAGCCATAGTTTTAAGTGCATTGAGTCCCTTTTGAGACCTTAACACAAGCGTCTCCGTATGGTCCTTGAAGGACAGGCTCCTGTCAAATGTGATTTCCAGATACTTCAGTTTGTTCTAAGATTGGCTGCCCATCAATTCTTCTGTCCATTGTGGAATCATCCCACGCAAGCATGAAGGGTATAATCAAGTTTGATGGCTCAACTACAGAAGAGTTTGAAATCAAGAGTGGAGTTAAGCAAGGTTGTTTATTAGCTCCCACCCTCTTTGGAATATACTTTTCACTTCTACTGAAATATGCCTTTCGTGATCAAGATGGTGGTATATACATTCACTCATGCTCAGATGGCTGCCTCTACAATGCTCAGAGATTGAGGGCCAAGACCAATATTAGGAAGGTACTGATTAGAGAGTTGCTTTTGCAGATAATGCTGCAATTACGATCCACTCTGATGAAGAATTACAACGTCTACTATCTGCCTTCTCAAATACTTGTTCTGAATTTGGTTTAACTATTAGCAAAAAGAAGACACAAATTATGTCACAAGGTACACATGGGGTACCATCAATCTATATTGACCAACTAGAGATAGTAGTCCATTTTGCATATCTAGGGTCAGAGGTAAATAGCAAATTATCCCTAGATCAGAAAATCAACATCAAGATTGGTAAGGCAGCAACAGCAATGAACAGGTTAACAAAAAGAGTCTGGGAGAACAGGAAGCTTACTACCAAAACAAAAGTTCTTGTTTATCACCTGTGTCCTTGGTACTCTTCTTTATGGCATTGAAGCCTGGACAACTTACCCACACCAAGAGAAACGTTTAAACAGCTTTCATATGCGGTATCTGCGAGGAATACTTGGTATTAAGTGGCAAGATAAAATCACAAATACTGAAGTATTGGAAAGATCAGGTTGTATGACGGCTTATTCCATGCTCAGTCTTCGTAGACTTAGATGGATAGGACACGTTAGGAGAATGAATGATGGTAGAATACCAAAGGACATCTTTTTTTGGGTGAAATACAGATGGTTAAGAGATCTCAGTGTTGGATTCTACTGCGATGCAAAGATATATGTAAGCGGAACATGATTGATACAGGCATTGATAATGTACATTTGGAGCAAGTCACCGCTGAACGTGGTGCATGGAGGGCAAATATCAGAAATGGGATAAGAACAAAGGAGAAAATTATTGCAGATGAGTCACACTCGGAGCGTGTGAGACGTAAGATGGTGCATGATGGCGGAAATTACCATGTGTTCACATGTATCCACTGTGGACAAACATTTACAGCGCGAATTGGCCTTATCAGTCACAATCGCTACCGCCATGGGTTGTAGTTATTATGCCTTTTTGAAGCACAATGTCTACAACTATCGTCTATCACAGTGGTTCCCACACGGTGGAGAATCCCCCCCCCCCCGAACCAAGATCGCATTAATACAAGAAATTACTTGATATTGTTTTTCCCTCTAAATTTTACGGTTCTGTACTTCTCGCCCTAATGAAATTCGTTTTATAACGCAAGTAGACCCGAAAATCACGTTTCATGTAGATTCCTAGACTTGTTCTAGTATGTGTTATTAAATTTAGCTTCCATTTTCATGTATACTGTGTAAAGGTGGAGGGATTTACAGGGAGGAAATTTGAAAAGGGGGGGGGGGATGACGTTCTGAACATATGGTAAAGGGGGGCATGGGCAAAAAAGGTTGAGAACCACTGGTCTATCAAGACGGCAAGGTGCCAATGGAATGGATTATGAAATGGTCAAAAAAGGTTGAGAACCACTGGTCTATCAAGACGGCAAGGTGCCAATGGAATGGATTATGAAATGGTCCGTTGCTTACGCCGATACGTGGCTTCAGGGGAAATTGCATGTTCTCAGAAACTACACTTTAATGTTAGTTCAGTAGTCAGCTATTGATATTTAAATCAGCTGCGTTAATGTAATCTTTTCGAAGGAATAGTTTCGAACGTATACACGTATGGGAATTCCCCATTATATTTGCATCATTTCAAGCAATTATTACACTATACCAGTGGTTCTCAACCGGTGGGGAATTCCCCCCCCCCCCCCCCCCAGGGGGGAATTTCAGGGTTTCCAGGGGGGGGGGGAATGAAGACCATTTCAAGATCGTGTTAATACAAGAACCGATTACTTGACATAGTTTTTCCCTTCATACTTTACAGTTATGTATGTCTCATTCTTCTAAAATTCATTTTATAAAGTAAGTAGACCCAGAAATCATGTTCTATGTGGATGTCTAGACTTGTTTTAGTATATGCTATTACATTGCCTTCCACTTTTACGTATACTGTGTAGGGGTGAGGGTATTTTTAGATAGGAAATATGAAAGGGGGGGAATGACGTTCTGAAAAATACGGTGAAGGGGGGAACGGGCCCACATTTTTGATAGGAAGGGGGGGGGGGGAATGACGTTCTGAAAATATGGTGAAGGGGGGAATGGGCCAAAAAAGGTTGAGAACCACTGCACTATACTCTGTGACACATCACATGTCACCTTGTTCTTCTTGTACCTTGCGGTGTCAAGGTGAAGCATAAACAGCCATTGATTGATAGCCCGTTTATGAGCTTCCTGTATCGTGATTCCGATGGACTGTTATTTCTCGTCCATCGTTTGCATGGACGGCCTTTTCTACTGGTTTCATTTGGTCTGTACATCGTTGCTTGTGGTAGTATTCTGTTAGTTGGTAGCCTAGTTATGGGGCCGAACCATTTAATTTGCTATTTTCTAATGAAATTTAGCACTGTTATTACCCCAACTTTAGTCTTCATTTAATCATTTCTGATTTTCTCTCTTCTTGATACGTTGAATATTCTTCTCAGGAATCTAATTTCCGTTGTAATTTTTTTCTCTTTCTTTACCATTGTCCTGGTTTGGCAGCGGTAGCATAGAGTTGGTATAAAGATTGTGCTGCAGAGTGCTGTTGTATTATCTACTTATACGTATTTCGTCTTTAGTATTGGTGCCATTTGTCCAATGAGTTGGTTTGCCTTCACCATCATCATGTGCCCTGCCAGCTGGCGTAGGCGTTCATGGCTCTTTGCCTTAGTGCATCTATTTTCGATCTTATCTTTCGGATTTGTCATTTCACATTATATACCTCCTAAGTACTTGAAGCATTCAACTTGTTTCAGGGGGTGGGGGAGGAGGTCTTCTTTTAGATGAATTTTAGTTTTGTTCTTCTTCTTGGGTTATAGTCATTACCGATCTTTTACTGATGTTGATTTTCTTGCTGTGTTCCTTACACATGTCATTTAGACTATTTATATTTATAATTAGTGCTTAATTGTCCGCAAATTGCAGTTTTTCCTTATGTAATGTGCTGTTCTTCTGTGTTCTGTTCTTCACGAGGTTTTGTTGCGGTCTCTGGCTGGTTTCCTTATATATGCTTCCTATATAAGTTATAAACAAGAGGGGGGGGGGGGGAATAGGACACATCCCTGTCGTACTCCGGATCTTATAGTGAAGGGTACAGAGTGTCCTTTGTTTGTTCTTACCGTGCATTCACTGTTCTTATATAAGCTACTACATAAGTTTGTTGGGAAAAAAATTTTTGGTTTTAATTTTTTTTCTCACCC
>JACEFZ010001761.1:0-64355 GCA_014155875.1 Cepaea nemoralis
AGGGAAAAAGTGATTACACATCCAGGGAAAAAGTGATTACACATCCCAGTCTCACACCTCTCTTAATAGGCTGGTATTGACCTACTTCATTATCAATCTTTATGGCAGCTTGTTGTTTCCAATATGTTTTTTATGAGTCTCATGTCTTTCCCATCAATGTGCAGATCTGTAAGCATCTCCATTATGTTGATATGTCTTACTTTATCGAAAACCTTTGTGCAGTCCATAAAGCAAAGATTATTCCTGGTCTCCCTCAAACAGCTGTTAATAAAATGTTACTTTATTCAGCCATTTCTGAGACATTGGTCGGCAATTGACTTTGCTGATAGCTCGAATCAACCGTCCTCCTCCTCCTCCACCTCCTCCTCCTTCTCTCTCTCTCTCTCTCTCTCTCTCTCTCTCTCTCTCTCTCTCTCTCTCTCTCTCTCTCTCTCTCTCTCTCTCTCTCTCTCTCTCTCTCTCTATCCTCGTGTGTGTCTGGTATGACTGGCTCTTCTCGCCATGCACATTTCCTTTAATTAAGCGATCTTCAACTCCACCAGTTTGTAACTTGTATTTATTAGTTTTCCTCTGCGTACAGCAACACTATGATTAAAACAGTGAACATGATTTCAGGCCGGGAAGAACTGCCTTGCACAAACAAGACACTCCACTGTAAGAACAGAGAGCGAAGTTGTCACTGAGACAGTAACATGTTTTTCCAACAATGTTTCTTTACTTTTGTCCAGGTCGAAAAGTCAATTTTAGATATCCGATTGGATGCGAATTCGAACCGATTACCACAGGTTTAGCAGGTAAGCGTGTTAGCCACTGCGATACAGCGGCTTCCAGGCAATAATTTAATATACTGTAAACATTCTTCCAGGGGTGGGTTTACCATTTTTGACATTTCGATTTTATCGAGTTAATCGAACCTACTATTATATTTCCTCTTTCGCAGAAGGTGGGTATCCTGCTATCGAAGGAACAAGTCTACGTGTGTCGGCCTGCCTAGGCTACCATCTTCTGTGTGTAGTATCTTGTCCACCCAGTTAGGAATGTGTTCCAACACCCTGTTATGTAACTGTCGCTCTGTCTACCTATGTAGATGGCCTCGCATCTGCATGTAAATTGGTAAATACAATTCGATATGGTTCTTTAACTGCTGGGGTGGGGATCGGTATGGTTTTGTACCTGGTAACCGGAGTTGCAGCACAGAATGTTCGCCCGACTGCTGTGATGAGCCTGCCCTGCAACCGTTGCATTACGCCATCTCCTCGGAAGGTTAACTGGATGAAAACCTTGAGTTTAGGGACTGTAGTTTCTTCTGGTTTAGGTTTGGGCTGTTAGCAGTGGCGCTTTATAAATCCTGGACTAGACCTGTGAATTCAGGCAGACCGGGACCGACAGTTAGAGCGACAAGACCTCTGTGTTTACCCTCGCCAGTTGTGTAGTTTAGAGAGGGCATAGTTATACGTAGCTAACATAGAGAATGTATTTGAGTGTTGAATGGTCCCGCTTACACACATCAGGTCTAGTCCAGCTACTCGTTAAACCATTCAGGTTTAGGGCATTCTTCAGAGTTTCAAATTCTTCTGTCAGTATGTCCTGGGTGCATATCTTCCTAGCACTGTCAAACAGGGTCCATACTAGGCCCCGTTTGTACTGGACAGGTGCGAAGCTCTGAAAATTTTAATATTGGCCAGTCCATGTTTCTTTACGGTATACTGATCTTTGAATTGCGCCGTCTGCTCTACGTCTCATTAGGATATCTAGAAACGGCAACGCTTCGTTGTGTTCGTGTTCCATAGATATAGAGATGTTTTTATGTGTCACGTTCATTGTGGCCTGGAACAACGTTGCTTGTAGCTCGTCTGTGGTGATAATTAGTATATCGTCCACGTAACGACGGTTGTCAACAACCTGAATTCACACAAGCACGCTGGTTCCTTCATTCACACCTCATAATTACAAACACATCTTTGTGTGAATGGTCGAAGAAGAGTCAGGCTTTATTCTATATATATTACAGGGCTCGTCTTACGAGCATACACAACTGACATTCAACACTCAAATACATTCTCTATATTAGCTACGTATAACTATGCCCTCTCTAAACTACACAACTGGCGAAGGTAAACACAGAGGTCTTGTCGCTCTATCTGTCCCGGTCTGCCTGAATTCACAGGTCTAGTCCAGCTACTCGTCCCCCGTTCTCGTGCGGTCAGTCGCACGGCGTGCTGGGTCACCTGCCACGTAGTTTAGTGGTCCAGTCCTTGTAGCCTACAGCTGTACTAGAGTTCAGTCTGTTTACGGGTAGTCCCCGTGATTACTCATTGGCACCTTTCCGTCTAGACAGACGATAGTTTGGTACATTGTGCTTCAAAAATGCTTAATAACTACGATCCATGGCGGTGGCGAGTGTGGCTGGTAAGGCCAATTCTTGCTGCAAATGTTTGCCCACAGTAGGTGCATGTGAAAACATGGTCATTTCCACCATTTTGCACCATCTTACGTCTCTCACGCTCTGTGTGTGCTTTATCTGCAATCATTTTCTCCTTTGTCTTTATTCCATTTCTGATAGTTGCCCACCATGCAACACGTTCAGCGGCGACGTGCTCCCAATGTGCATTATCAATGCCTGTATCAATCATGTCCCGCTTACACACATCTTTGTATCGTAGTAGAGGCCGACCCTGAGATCTCCTACCCGTCTGTAATTCACCAAAAAAGATGTCCTTTGGTATTCTACCATCATCCATCCTCCTAACGTGTCCTTTCCATCTAAGTCTACGAAGACTGAGCATGGAATACACCGTCACACAACCTGATCTTTCCAATACTTCAGTATTTGTGATTTTGTCTTGCCACTTAATATCAAGTATTCTTCGCAGACACCACATATGAAAGCTGTTTAAACGTTTCTCTTGGCGTGAGTAAGTTGTCCAGGTTTCACTGCCATAAAGAAGAGTACTAAGGAGACAGGCTTGGTAGACGAGGACTTTTGTTTTGGCAGTAAGCTTCCTGTTCTCCCAGACTCTTTTTGCTAACATGTTCATTGTTGTTGCTGCCTTGCCAATCCTGATGTTGATTTCCTGATCGAGGGATAATTTGCTATTTACCTCTGATCCTACATATGTAAAATGGTCTACTATCTCCAGTTCGGCGTCGTCAATAAAGATTGATGGTACACCATGTGCACCTTGTGACATAATCTGTGTCTTCTTTTTGTTAATTGTTAAACCAAATTTAGAACAAGCATTGGAGAATGCAGATAGTAGATGTTGTAATTCTTCCTCAGAGTGGGTCGTAATCGCAGCATCATCCGCAAAAAAGCAACTCTCTGATTAGTACCCTGCTAATTTTGGTCTTGGCCTTCAATCTCTGAGCATTATAGAGGCCACCATCTGAGCGTGAGTGAATGTATATACCGTCATTCTGATCACGAAAGGCATATTTCAGTAGAAGTGAAAAGTATATCCCAAAGAGGGTGGGGGATATTACACAACCTTGCTTAACTCCACTCTTGATTTCAAACTCTTCTGAAGTTGAGCCATCAAACTTGATTATACCCTTCATGCCTATGTGGAACGATTCCACAATGGACAGAAGAGGTGGTGGACAGCCAATCTTCTTTAGTGCTTTGAACAGACCCTCACGACTGACCAAATCGAATGCCTTTGTGAGGTCGATAAAGGCAATAAACAGTGGCTGATTTTGTTCCCGGCATTTTTCTTGCATCTGTCGCAATGAGAATATCATATAAATGGTAGACCGGTTCTGACGGAAGCCGCACTGTGATTCGGGGTAGACTTGATCTCCCAGGACTTGAAGTCTGCGCAGGACAATTCTGGCAAATACTTTCCCAACAATACACAGAAGTGAGATACCCCTATAGTTGTTACAGTCGCTCCGATCTCCCTTGTTCTTGTACAGCGTTATGATGTTTGAATCTTTGAAATCCTATGGGACTGGTCCTTCTCGCCAGCATATCTCTATTAGCTGGTGGATCTGTAGAGCGAGTGTGTCTTGCCCACTCCTGATTATCTCTATTGGAATCCCATCCTTACCTGGAGCCTTGCCAGATGCAAGCTCATTTATAGCACACTTAACTTCTGTTATAGTGGGAAGTATGTCCAGGTGGTCAAGAGTTGGCAGGGCCTCTATGGCGTTGAGGGCATCATCCGCTAGCTTGGTCTCACTTGAATAAAGCTCTAAATAGTGCTCGACCCATCTATCCATCTGCTGTTCTTATCAGTGTGATGATTTCTCCAGTCAAGGTTTTCAGCGGTGCAATTCTTTTGATCATTGGACCACAGGCTTTCTTTATCCCTTCATACATGCTTCTGATGTTTCCCTTATCACTTGCGATTTGAATGGACTCACATAACTTGATACAATAGTCATTCGCACACTGCCTGGCAGCCTTTTTTACATCCTTCCTCGCTTGCTTCAGCTCACTCAGAGTGCTACGCGTTGGTCTTTCCTTGTTTCTTAAGAGAGCTATCTTATTTTTATCAATCAAGGGCTGCAGTATCTGGCTGTTTGCCGCAAACCAGTCCTGCCTCTTATGATCCACAGTGCCGTAAACCCCTACCGCTGTTTAATAAATAGTTTCCTTAAGTTTACTCCATTTATCATTTACTATACAATTTTCTGATGTATCATTGAAAGCATCTTCAAGTTGCTGTTGAAATTCAAAGCACTTTCCAGGATCGTGAGTGTTAGTAATATTAATCCTGGGGCTAGACTTGTGCTTAGCTGTGTAGATTCTCTTTGGTCTCAGTCTAACCCTTGCAACAACCAAAGAATGATCTGTATCACAGTCAGCACTGTGGTAACTTCGAGTTAATGATGTATGGTTCAGATGTTGTCTCCGTGTGATAATGAAGTCCAGCTGATGCCAATGGCTGGATCTTGGATGTTTCCATGTGACCTTATGCATCTCTTTTGTTTTAAAACCGAGATTACTATACTCTGTCCTATGTCGGGAGTTAATCATCCCGGCATGTCCTAGTCATGTCCTAGCTATGACGCGTGCGTGTCCTGTCTAGGTCTGGGCCTAACACTGGTTTGGAGTTCTATCTCCTTATACTGTCTCTCTCTATCTATTCTATTGTAAAGGTCATTATTATGTCCTGTCTCTGTCCTTTACTTTCCTCCGTCCTGGTCCTACTTCTATCTATGCCTATACAGCATCTTGACACGCTCTCGTCACCCCCCCCCTCCTATTGCGTCACCAAATTTAGCTCATGGGTCTGGCGCAATCTTTCGTACCCTTTAAAAATTAGTTGGGTCTAATTTTGTCAAGTGCTGGTAGGGTTAAGTCCTCATGTCCTGGGTATAATCACTAACTTCTGACCGTCTGATGTCACATCCTCGTATTTATCCACTGGCTTATTAATCAGTGTTGCACAACTGTACTGTTGGCTAGAGTGAATACTCATTCACATTACATATATGAGAGCTGTAACGACCCAAAGCCATTGTCTTTACGACCTGCTTTTCAAAATGTCGATTGACCGACATCCCCGCACAGATTGTACGTTTTACGACACAATGCATGAATTTAAATTCATGCTACTCATGTAATGTTTCTCCAACTCCTATTACATGTTGTGTGTGTGCTGATGTTCACATTTCTAACTTCCGTTTGTGGTTAAATCTTTCAATGTATAGTCAGAGTTTTAGTAAGTCTGTGATGTCCCCTGTTCATGAGTTATCCCCCTTCCTTTTAATTGCTGTCTGCATTTTTATCTGTAAGTATATCTGGTTGTTTGCGTGTTTAGTTAAATTTAATGTATGTTTAAATCAGAAACATTGGTGTATGTTTATAATTTACTGAATGATGTTTTTCAAGCGTCATAGGTTGGTTTATGCCTGTCACGAATTGATGCGTTTAGCGTAATTTGTGACTGCCTTGCCGACCTAGGAAACTTAAAAATGTGGCTATACTTGTAATGCAAGAGTAACAACTACACACAGAAATCACAGAAGCACATGTGTTACATTTAAGACGCGGACAAATTATAAAAACCCTTTGGCGCGGAAATAAAAATTCGCCCTCTGTTCACTCGCCTTATATTTAATCCATTTAGTCTCTACTTGCTCTCGTCTTTCTCACACACATTTGTTCTCACATGTTAAAAAGTTATGTCATGTCATTATTATTGTACCATTCTAATGACACAAACACAATAACTATTGGGAAATAAAAATAAAAATAAATTAAATTAAATAAAATTAAATAATACAATAAAATAACATAATGAAACAAATAATGTACAATAGTTTTGGCTCAGTTTTAGGCGACTTTTGAGCCGATTAATAGTGCGATATATTGGCACTGTATATATATTTACAAAATTTACAAGTTAAATGAGTTGTTTGCCCTTATTCTAAGTCTACTAACTAATATATTAAACCAAGCTGTAATTTTGTGTACTGAGATTTACTGACTAAGGGAAGATAATTTGAATAATTAATGAAATGGGGTGAAATGTGTTGGTTCCCTTAATCCAACTATAATTCTAGATGGTAAAAAAATTGTTTTATTGATGTTATATTTGTAACCTAATCTGTGTTAAATAAATAAATTGTCTTAACTATATTAAATTAATTTATGGGATGATAGTCTCTTGCGAGACTGATAGGATGTGATTAAGCTCAAGTACTTATTTTTAAGACTAATTTCCACTGTATCTAATTGGGGATTGGAAACAGGTGTTTAATCTAACCTACCCAATCTAAAGTTGTTCTGTTCCTACAAGCTAACTACATCTATAATTATTCTATGCAACTGTAATAAAAAAATATATTATACATTACAATTACATACATTGATATTCATATAGTGTTTATATACATATTAGTACATACATTTATATTCATTACACTAATTAACTACTCTATTCCAGGCACGGTGAAGATATCGCGTCCTTTCCTTTAGGAATATATGTAAAGTTACTATCATAGTTTATATGTACATAGTCTGATGTTCCACGCGTATTCCTGAGTGTATTCATAATGTATAAATATTACTGTCGAATATCATATCTTGACTCGACGGAGATATGTGTGGGGGATGTATGTGGCTTGGGGAGGGGTGCATTATGGGTGTGGGTGATGGATTTGGACATGTGCGTGTGGGTGGGGGATATGTCTGGCTGGGTGGGGGTGTGTGGCTGGACGGAGGATGTATGTGTGGGTAGTGAGGGTGATTGTAGTTGGGGGATGTGTGAATGGGTAGGAGATGTGTGGGGAGATGTGTGTGTGGGTGAGGGATGTGTCTTTGGGATGTGTGTGGGTGTGGTGTTGTGTGGAAGGGAAGCTGGGTGTGGATAAATGATGTGTGTGTGGGTGGGTGAAGGTGTGGTTGGGTTTGCGGGTGGATGAAGGATGTGTGTGAGGGTGGGAATGTGTGCTTAGATGGGTGGTTGGGGTGTGTGAGTGTGGGTGGGTAGATAGGAGATGTATGTGATGATGAGTGGGTAAGGGATGTGTGGGTGTTAGTGGTTGAGGGATAAGTACGTGTGTCTAGGGATGTGTGAGGGGATGAGTGTATGAGTTGGGGATGTGTGTGTGGGTTGTGTGTGTGCGTGGATGGGAGGTGTGTGTTTGTGAATGGGGTATGTGTTGGTGGGTGGGGATGTGTGCATGGGTGGGGAGATTGTGCGTGGGTGGGGATGTGTGTGTGTATATATGGGTAGGGGTGTGTGGTTAAGGGATGTGTGGCTGGGGATGGGTGGATGGAGCATGTGTGGTTGGGTAGAGGATATGTGGGTGGGTGTCAAAGACTGAAACATAGAGGCCGGAGGTCTGCCTCAAGATAAAAGACCACCGGGAAGAGTGGTCAACCTCAAGTAGATTAGAGGTAATACAGTGCCCCGATATAAGGGCAGGGTAGGTGATAGAATGGGGGACTATTAACTAGTTCTCTCATGAGACACGGAGACGTCGACCAGATAGTTAGCACTCTGGTCACGACCGAATCACGTCTACGTGATAGCCACGATTGCCACTCAACAGGAGACAGCTAATATAAGCGTGTTAAGTGTAACGGCACGCAAAAAGCCGAAGGACGCATCAAGGTCCTTCCGCGTGCTGTGTAGCGACGCGAGGAAGAAAGTCAGACTGGGGACTGACTTTGTAGCGAGCACATCGTTTAGTGTTGATAGGAGTTTTGTGTAGCCAAGTAGATAGAAATTAGCAATAGGGTTTAGGAAACTAGTGATAGGCAATTCTGTGGTGTTGTGTGTGGTTTGATAGCGACTGTTATGTACATGTAAAGAGCCAACGGCAATAAAATGTATCATTCATTTCCTCTCACACGACTTGCAAGTTTCTTGTGTGGTGTGGGAGAAGTAATCCGATGATGCCTGACACATGAGTTGTTGACAGTGGGTGATTGTATATGAGTAAGGGTGTGTGGTTAAGGGATGTTTGGTTGGGGGATGGGTGGGTAGAGGATGTTTGGGTGGGTTGAGAATATGTGGGTGGGTGAGTGTGTGCAGGTTAGGAGATGGTGGGGGATGTTTGTAGGTGTGGGCTCGGGATCTGTGAGTGGGCTGGGGGAGATGGGAGATTATGTGGGTGGGTGCGGAATTTGTGTGTGGGTAGGTGCGGAATATGTGAGTTGACGGGGAGATGTGTGTGTGGTTGAGGAATGTGTGTTTGGCTGGGTGGGTGGAGGTGTGTGGGTGGAGGAGGATATGTGGGTGAGTGATTGTTGGTGGGTAATGGGACGGGTATAGGATATGTGAGTGGGTGGGGAGATTTGTGTAGGTGGGGGATGTGTGGGTTATTGAATGTATGTGTGCTTGGGGTGTGGGTGGATAGGATGTGTGGTGGGTGAGAGGTGTGTGTGGGTAGGGAGATGTGTAGGTGTAGGGATGTGGTGGATGGGTGGGGGAATGTATGTGTGTGTGGGTTATGTGTGTGGTTGGGTGGGGGAGTTGGAGTGAATGGGGGGATGCGTGGGTGGGTGGTGGATGTGTCTCATAACATAGTAATATGCATTGTTTATGTTTACAAAATTCATGTGACAATGTTTTTTCCTATGCACTGTTGATGAAAGAAAGATAAGTGAATGGAAGGGCCGAATGTAAGACGGGCCTGCGTGTCCAATTTGTCACCATTTGAAAATAAAGTCTTTTCGTTCGTTTGTTCGTTCGTAGATAGTCAGTCATATGTGTGGCCAGTTTTCTTTATAATGGCACATCTGTGTGATCAAACTCTGGTACCAATGTCAGAGACGATGATGGAGTTGCGTCGTCTTTCTTTGGTAATTCAGGTACATCAAAGTTCGTAGGTCTACTCAGCATGTCAGCTAGTGTATTACATTTGCCACTGATGTGCCTGACCGAAAACCAGTAATTTTTGAGTATCAGGGACCATCTGTAGATCCTATTGTTTTTGTGAACCCCTGTCTCCATGACAGTGAGCGGGGAGTTGTCAGTTTCGATGACAAAGTGTGTCCCTGCCAAAAATCGGTGTAGTTTATGGACACAGTACACTATCGCTAAAGCTTCCAATTCAGAGACTCCATATTTGGCTTCAGTTGGAGTAATCTTACGACTTACATACATTACAGGATGTAGGACGTCGTTATATTTCTGGCCCAGGACGCCCGCTATGGATACTGTGCTGTCATCAGTCCTAAGAAAATATTGTAAGGTGGGATTAGGCAAACGAAGGATTGGGACACTGCTAAAAATATGCTTAAGTTTTGACATTGCATTAATTAGAATAGCATCTTTCACATCAATTTTGACATTCGACTTCAATAGATTAGAAAAAACACTGGTAATTTCTGCTAAATTGGGAATGAACTTATTATAATAGTTTACCAAGCCGAGTAAACTTCTCACTTGCCTTTTAGTAACTGGCATAGTGAGGTTTAGAATTGTTGTCACAATTTTGTTATCCGTTTCTAAATGGCCTCTTGATATAGTATGGCCTAGGAAGTCAATTTTCTCCAAGCCCAGCTCCACTTTGGTTGGCTTCACTGTAAGTCCAAATATCTTTATCCTTTCGAAGACTTGTCTCAGTTTTTGTAAGTGTTTTGTCCAGTCTGTTGTATGTACACATATGTCGTCTATATATGACTGAGTGTTTCTTACTCCATGTAAAAGGTCTCTAGTCAGACGGACAAAAGTAGCAGGCACATTGCGTAGGCTGAATGGAAGAAATCGCCATTCATAAAGGCCTAAAGGTGTTGAAAACGCAGTTAGATGGACATAATTTTTATTCATAGGAACTTGCCAATAGCCTTTAGTTAGGTAAAGTTTTGAGAAGATGGTAAATGTTGCCATATTTAAGAGTAGATCTTCACAGGGAGGAATAGATTCTGCGTCTATTTTTGTGATACTATTTAGCTTCCTATAATCGACGCAGAGTCGGATGGTTGAGTCCTTCTTTTTTACCAGGACTATAGGAAATGAATACTCGACTGAGACTTTTGAATTATTCCCCTCGCTTCTAGATCAAGAATTTCTTTATCGAGTTTTTCCCTATAATTCAAAGGGATGGAATATGGTCTATATTATATCGGAGTATAGTCCGAAAGAAGAATGGAGTGCTCTATTCTATCTGTCCTACCTGGAATGTTTTAGAATATCTGTCTGTATTCTGTCACTAATGCTATTGTCTGTTGTTTCTGTTCGTCCGTAAGTGTTGGTTCTATGTGTATACTGTCAATTTTTGCAGTCATGTCTACTTTTGGAACTGGTATTTCCATGTCGTCAACGTAAAGTGGTTGTGCTGAGTACGTTTTCTGTCTGATTGCAAGGTGTAATTGCATTGTGTTCATTTCCTGTCTGACAACTGTCTGGTGTGGTTGCATTATGTTTGTCTCCTGTCTGATGACTTGGTGTAGTTGCATTGTGTTCGTCTTCTGTCTGGTGTTCCTGTCTTGAGTAATAAGGTTTCAGCATGTTGATATGGAATATCTTGAGTTTATTTTTCATCGATATTTCATAATCAATATCTGATATCTTTCGTACCACTCTAAATGGCCCTTGCCATGATGTTAAAAGTAAGTTTCTTTTATCGGGTAACAGGAGTAATACTTTTTGATTTGGTTCGAGGTGTAAGGTATTGGCACCTTTATTGGCGTAATGGCGGTAGATCTGTCCTTTTCGCTCCAAAGATGATTTTGCTATGGTACATGCTCTCATAATTTTGTCGCGTGTTTCAGTAACTACCTCATATGGTGATACCGGTGTTAAGGTATCTGAGGTGTTGGTTACCAGCTGTTGGTAAATGCTTAGGGAACCTCGTGGGTTCGCCCCGTATACTAGTTCGAATGGTGAGAAACCCGTACTTGAGTGCGGGATTTCTCGGTAGGCGAACAGCACTTTTGGTTACAGTGTATCCCAATCTGATGGGTTTTCTGCTGTCACCTGGGCCAACATGTGTTTTAAATCTCCATTTATTTTTTCTATATTCCCGTTGGTCGCCGCGTGGTAGGGGCTTGTGAAACACTGTTTTATTCCTAACAATTTAGTAAGAGCTTGCGTTGCAGCTGATATAAATTGGGTTCCCCGATCTGATAGGATGGTACGGGGAAATCCAAAGCGGGAAAACAGATGTAAGAATACGTTAACCACATCTTTGGAACTTATATATTTCAGCGCTACCGCCTCTACCCATCTCGAACAAAAATCGACCAGAGTTAGAATGAACCTGTTTCCTTTGTTGGAAACATGATTCAAAGGTCCAACAATATCTACTGCTACACATTCAAATGGTCTAGAGGCCAATGTTGTTGGTTGGACCTCAGCTGTAACATGTTTATCCTTTCGTACTAATTGCTGACATATGGTACATGAACGACAAAAGTTTTTAATGTCTTTACAAAATTTTGGCCAGTAAAAATGAGCTAGAATTCTGGCTCTTGTTTTATCATAGCCTAGATGTCCAGCAAACGGCGAATCGTGTGCGATTCGTAGGACTGTTTGTCGATATTCGACAGGTAGTACCGTTTGCTGAATTTCTAGTTAGAATACCATTATGTAGTTTAAAATACCATGACGCGTTTTTGGTCATTTTTGGTTTCTCGCCCACACATCTGAAATAGGGTGAGATAGATGGATAGGCGCGTTGTGCCTCTATGAAATTTGCTTGGTGGTGTTAGTTACTGTACCACTTGGTGTTATCAGGTGTAGCATTTCTTCTTGCAAGTCGGCTTGCTGTTTTTGTATTTCTGACTTGGTTACCGCATAAGCCTTATGGGTTTCTCTCCAGGCTAATATTTCTATTGCGGTACAGTTCTTTAGCTCTGGTAGGCAACCAATTATCAAATCCGTACACGGATTGTGTAAGATCGCGCACGTAAATGTGCCGGACAGGAATGGAGTGTCTACACGGGCTTTTGCTAATGGGTATTTTTCTGTGTTACCCGAAAAGGTACGGCACTTTAAATAGCCGCCCGTATAATCTTCTGGCCTAGCCAATTCCTTCCTAAGGCCAATAAAGGTACTTCCGCTATCGGTTAAACACTGACAGGGTGTATCATTTACTATACCGTCATAGAATACTAATTTGCCTCTGGAGGCCATTACTACATTTGCATTCTCTGTAGAGCATGGTACTGTGTGCCCGCATTTTAGCATTCCGTCTTCATTAAATTGATGGCATACAACACAATTATCAAAATTCAATACATCACTAGCAGCTACCACATTCTCACTGTATGGTAACACTTCTTCACTCTCACTCTCATGTTCACTTCCACTCTCAGATGAAGTATCGACAAGTACAGCATTACTGGCTCTCAATCTCTGACGTCGAACACACCTGGAACTATAGTGACCAAACGCCTGACAAAAGTAGCATTTAACTGCACGTCTGTACGTGTTTCTTTTGCTTTCTTTATCATCATCTCTAAGTGAGATGAATATCCTGGGTTTTTGTCACACATAGAAAACTGGTCATGGATCAAGTGACAATATGGGCATTGAGGTGGATTTGATTTAGGTTTATCCTTCAGTTGAAATGGTTTCTGAGGTTTACTTTTGGCAAAAGCTACTATTTCAGACTCTTCTACAGATGATTTAAACATGTTCCGATTTGAGGAAAAATATGCGGACCCCCGTTTTTCTAATTGTTCTAATGACTCAACGTCAGCTTGCTGCAGAAACTTTGCAAAGGGAGAAGGTACAGTGGAGATGATTTTGTCCATTATCATCAGGTTTTTGAGTTTCTCAAAGCTTTTATCTACCTTTGCAGCGTTTAGCCATTTGCTGAATACACTTTGTACGTTAGAAACATAGTCAATGAACGTTTCATTTGGTTTAGGTTTTAGTTTAGAATACTGAATTTGGTAACCTGGGGCGTCTAGCAAAAATGTTGCATAATGCGTTGTTTAATGTAATCATAATTACTTCTCAGCTCTTGGGGGATAGATTCTATCACTTTTAAGGGCTCCCCCGAGAGGTTCTTCATATAGACCATCGCCCAATGTTCTCGTGGCACTTCCTGGAATTTAAGCTGGAATACCACATTCTCAGTCCATGCAGATATTGAGTCGCCTTGGCAGAAGGGTTTGACCAACCCTTTGTACTTGTTGAACTTATTCTCCTCTTCTTTACTCTTTAATTTGGTGGTGGCAATCTGCATGTGAGCTTCAATCTCCAATTCTTTTATTTTCAACTGCGTTTGTGATTCAATTTCCAGTTGTTTTCCTTTTATTTCTAACTCCTTTACTATTGTGGCCTCAGCCAGTTCTAATTCTTTTAATTTTGTGGCCTCAGCCAGTTCTTTTATTTTGGTGGCGTCAGCTATTTCCTTTAATTTTGTGGCCTCAGCTAATTCAGCAAGATCTTTTTGATGCTGACGTTCCTGTGCTCGTTCATCTCTATATTTATCATTTGCCCATTTCTCTAACTTATCACCAGTATATCCAAGGTCTTTACCTGCTTGTATGTACTCTCCTAATGATGACATCTTTGTTAATATTTGTAAATACAATTAAATATACACTCAAATCAGAAATGAATTTTCTATAATAATACTAATAATTTACAGCATTTAAATTTGAGATGCTAATCTAATTTATGTTTATCAAAACTCTATGTATACTTATCTGAACAACTTGTAATTTTCTTACACCTGTAGGAAGTTCTCTATTTCAGAATGAACTGGTGTTCTGAATACGTCTGCTCTGCATTCTGTTACATAGAGCAGCACAAATTAATATTTCGAAAATATTAACACAAGCACAAGATGATATCACACTTAAACAATTTATGTGTAGTAATTCGCACCAACGGGATGCTTAAATGCGAAATAACGTATTAATATTTTGTCTGTCGTTTGTCGTGTCAAATCTCGTCGTGTCTTCACCTCTGTTCGACCTCACCTGAAACGTCACTGTGAAACATGTTAATATTTGTTATTTCACAATTGTTATACTTTTCACACAGAATCTTTCTTGCGTTACGCCTGTTATTCACACTTTATACAATTGTACTTTTGCTAATATTAGTGAGCAATGATATCTTTCACACCGTACTATTCATTATCACACATGATCATTTTATCTCACTCAGTTAAACACAATATGTCGATACACACTTGTTCATAAGAACTTCTGACATCATTTCAATACACAATCTCGCGTAGGTTAATAGAGCACTCTCTGACAATATTTCGACATACAATCTCGCGTAGGTTCAAAGACCACTTCTGACACCATTTCGAACCGCTTGTCAACAACCTGAATTCACACAAGCACGCTGGTTCCTTCATTCACACCTCATAATTACAAACACATCTTTGTGTGAATGGTCGAAGAAGAATCACGCTTTATTCTATATATATATTACAGGGCTCGTCTTACGAGCATACACAACTGGCATTCAACACTCAAATACATTCTCTATGTTAGCTACGTATAACTATGCCCTCTCTAAACTACACAACTGGCGAGGGTAAACACAGAGGTCTTGTCGCTCTAACTGTCGGTCCCGGTCTGCCTGAATTCACAGGTCTAGTCCAGCTACTCGTCCTCCGTTCTCGTGCGGTCAGCCGCACGGCGTGCTGGGTCACTTGCCACGTAGTTTAGTGGTCCAGTCCTTGTAGCCTACAGCTGTACTAGAGTTCAGTCTGTTTACGGGTAGTCCCCGTGATTACTATACTCTGTCCTATGTCGGGAGTTAATCCCGGTATGTCCTAGTCATGTCCTAGCTATGACGCGTGCGTGTCCTGTCTAGGTCTGGTCCTAACACTGGTTATACTGTCTCTCTCTATCTATTCTATTGTAAAGGTCCTTATTATGTCCTGTCTCTGTCATTTACTTTCCTCCGTCCTGGTCCTACTTCTGTCTATGCCTATCCAGCATCTTGACAACGGTAGAAGGCCAAGTTATTGATGTCTGAAGATATATTTTCTTCTAAATGTGCCATGAAGATGTCTGTTCGAATAGGTCCAAGCGGACTCCCCATTGCCACTCCGTCAATTTGGCAGTATGACTTTTTAGAAAGGTGAATTGAATGTTGGCGGTACATAATTTTAATAGCCTCTCTAGGATAGCTGATGATATGCCTAGTTTTAGTTGTTTGTCTCTAATGCGTTCACTTATTATATTCACAGTCTCATCTAATGGAACTTTGGTGAATAAGGAGGCAATATCCATAGATGCCACGTGTTTATTATGTATGTCCATAGTGTCCAATAATTCCACCAGTTCGAATGTATCTCTGAGTGTTCTTGGATCGAAGGACTGTCGTACTGGCTTTAAAATTTCAGCTAGCCATCTCGCCATTCGGTATTGTGCAGAGTTAACCATGGACAGGATCGGTCTTAGCGGGATGCCGGGCTTGTGAAGTTTGGGTAGGCCTTACATCTGAGGAGTTTGGGAGCATCGTAGAATAGTCTTCTTCAGGGTGCTTCGGTTTGATAGCCCAGTCTCGGTCTCCTGGCTGACTGGAGGTGAGACATCTATTCTGGCGTATTTCAAACAACAACTAGCCAACAGCAAACAGCAAAGGGGTTCATGTAAGCAAGAAAAGGCCAGGTGTACAAATCCACCACACCTTTAAATAATACACCCTACACCAATATATTTACAGACACTCTCTCTTGTGGTCAGTCCCTCGAGCTCAGACCACTATCGTATGTCTGACTTCCCAGACATATTTCACAGACAGGTTAGGTTACGACTCTTAGTAATCCTAAATTAAGTCAATTAGCTTTCAGCCACATGTCTCATACATAATAGATATGATGACAATTTCCATTCACGAGGATGGCAGACTTCCATACCTCACATGGAGATATTCTAGTGTCATAGCGTGGATCGTCTCTCTCAACAATCACAGTCTGCCTCGTCAGAAGTCATTCATTGGCAAATTGACGTCTTGACAGACGATAGATTCTGCTTCAAAAAGGCTTAATAACTACAACCTATGACGGTGGTGAGAGTGACTGTTAAGGAAAATTTGCGCTGAACATGTTCGTCCACACTTGATGCATGTGAACACATGGTCATTCCACGATCATGCACCATCTTGCGTCTCACAAGCTAAGCTCGGTGTGTGACTTATCTGCAATAATTTTCTCCTTTGTCTTTATTCTAATTCTGATGTTTGCTCTCATGTAACACATTCAGTGGCGACTTGCTCCCAATGTGCATTACCAATGCCTGTATCAATCATGTCCCGCTTACATACATCTTTGTATCGTAGTAGAGGCCGAGCCTGAGATCTCCTACCCACCTGTAATTCACCAAACAAGATGTCCTTTGGTATTGTACCGTCATCTTTGTTTGCATGCGAAAATTTGGGGCGAAAATGCAAACAAAGCTAAATGTCACCCGCCTAAACAGCAAGAAAATGCAGCAGTCGTTTGAAAATATGCTGGAAGACCGCCTCAAGCCCAATGCTGAAGCTAAACAGGATACAGAAACAGAATGGAGAGCCCTAAAGGACACGATTTACAACACTGCTATGGAAATCCTGGGTCCAGCCCCCCGAAAGCATAAAGACTGGTTTGATGAAAATTCCGAAGACATCAACCAATTGCTGGCCGAGAAACATCTTCTCCTCAAGGCACATTTGAATGACCCAAAGTCAACATCAAAAAAAGATGCTTTCAAGAACATTCAGAGAGTAGTGCAGCAGAAACTTCGGCACATGCGGGACTCCTGGCTGAGCAGCAAAGCTGATGAAATTCAGGGCTTTGCTGACAGCCACGATATGAAAAACTTCTACGACTCACTGAAAGCGGTCTATGGTCCTTCATCACCAGGCATAGTTCCCCTCCTCAGTGCAGACGGGGGAACATTGGTCACCGATAAGAAAGAAATCCTCCAACGCTGGGCAGAGCATTTCAGCAAAATCTTAAATGCAACTTCCTTCTTCGATGATGAAACCATCAATTGCCTTCCTCAAGTTCCCACCAATGAGACTCTTGATGACCTGCCAACCATAGTGGAAATAAACAAAGCCATCCAGCAACTCTCCAGCGGCAAGGCACCTGGTCCTGACTCCATCCCAGCAGAGATATACAAGGCAGGTGGGCCGGTCCTAACAGAGCAGCTTCACCAAGTCTTCACAAACATATGGATGAACGAGACCATGCCACAAGATTTTAAGGACGCGTCAATAGTCCACCTTTACAAACGTAAAGGAAACCGCCAATCCTGTGACAACCACCGAGGCATCTCCTTGCTTTCAATTGCAGGGAAGATACTCGCCAGAATTCTTCTCAATCGCCTCACAGCCCATCTCGATCAAGGTCTTCTTCCTGAGAGTCAATGTGGCTTCAGAAAAGAACGTGGAACTGTTGACATGATTTTCGCTGCAAGGCAGCTGCAAGAGAAATGTCAGGAACAGAACTGCGAAATGTTCTCCACTTTCATTGACCTTACCAAGGCTTTTGATACAGTCAGCAGAGAAGGACTGTGGAAGATTATGGCAAAATATGGCTGTCCACGAAAGTTTGTCCAAATAGTGCGGCTATTTCATGACGGCATGCAGGCAAGAGTACAGGAAAATGGTGAGCTGTCTGAACCCTTTCCTGTCACCAATGGAGTGAAGCAAGGATGTGTCCTGGCACCAACACTGTTCAGCCTCATGTTTTCAGCCATGTTGATGAATGCCTTCGAGAACGACGACATTGGAATAGACGTCAACTACCGTATGGATGGAAAGTTATTCAATCTCAGAAGGCTGAAAGCTAAAACCAAAATTAACAGTGGCACCGTCAGAGAGCTCCTGTTTGCTGATGATTGCGCTCTATACGCCAACTCAGAGGCGGACATGCAACATAATGTTTCAGCTTTCTCACATGCCTGTGCCAACTTTGGGCTCAATATCAACTTGGAGAAGACTGTAGTTATGTACCAGCCAGCTCCAAGGAATAATCACACTGTGCCGAATATCAAAGTGAATGATCATAGACTAAGTGTTGTGGACAAATTTACCTATCTTGGCAGCACCCTGTCACAAGCTGCCACAATCGATGACGAAGTGAATGCAAGAATCTCCAAGGCCAGTGCAGCCTTTGGCAGACTGTACAAGAATGTATGGGACAGAACTGGAATAAGCCTGCAAACAAAGCTAAAAGTCTACAAAGCAGTTGTATTATCCACACTGCTATATGCTTGTGAAACCTGGACTGTTTATCAGCGACACGCTAGGAAATTAAACCACTTCCACACAGTCTGCCTAAGGAAGCTACTGAAGATTAAATGGCAAGACAAGATTCCAGACACTGAAGTCCTAGAAAGAGCATCCATGCCCAGTATCCACACTCTACTGATGAAGAATCAGATTCGCTGGGCTGGTCACTTGACTCGCATGCCAGATCACAGGCTCCCTAAACGAATTTTTACAGCGAACTGCGTTGTGGTAAACGCTCCCAAGGTGGCCAGAGGAAACGTTTTAAAGACACTCTGAAATTTCACTGAATGCTTTTGGAATTCATCATGACACCTGGGAGGCTGCAGCCAGAGACCGAAATTCATGGCGTGCATCATTGCGCAAAGGTGCAGTCATATGTGAGGCAACCAGGACTGCAAGAGCTGTGAAGAAAAGGCAGGACAGAAAAACCACTGCAGGAAATCCTCCTCCAGAGACGTCAAGCATTCTTTGTCCACATTGTCAAAGAACATTTCGAGCCAAAATAGGCCTTATCAGCCATCTTAGAACCCACGGCTCCACACCTTCAACCCCACTGGATGAAATGAATGGTCATCATCATTCTTGATGGACAAACAACATGACCGTCATCTATCATCCTAACGTGCCATATCCATCTAAATCTACGAAGAATCAGCATAGCATATACCGTCACACAACCTGATATTTCCACTACTTCAGTATTTGTGATTTTGTCTTGCCACTTTATACCATTATTCTTCGCATACACCGCATATGAAAGCTATTTAAACGTTTCTTTTGGTGTGAGTAAGTTGTCCAGGCTTCAATGCCATAAAAAAGAGTACTAAAGACACAGGCTTGATAGACAATTCACTACAGGCTTGTTTCCAATTCATATTGTTATATCCTGCTGCAGCCGCTGCTTTCTCTTTCTAATCCTTAATATACAAGGACTGTTGTTTTGGCAGTAAGCTTCCTGTTCTCCCAGACTCTTTTTCTTAACCTGTTCATTGTTGTTGCTGCCTTACCAATCCGGATGTTGATTTCCTGATCTAGGGATAATTTGCTATTTACCTCTGATCCTAGATATGTAAAATGGTCTACTATCTCTAGTTCGGCGTCGTCAATAAAGATTGATGGTACCCCATGTGCACCTTGTGGCATATTCTGTGTCTTCTTTATGCTTACTGTTAAACCAGATTCAGAACAATCATTGGAGAATGCAGATAGTAGACGTTGTAATTCTTCCTTAGAGTGGGTCGTAATTGCAGCATCATCTGCAAAAAGCAACTATCTGATCAGTACCCTCCTAATTTTAGTCTTGGCCTTCAATCTCTGAGCATTGTAGAGGCCATCATGTGCCATGCCGGTAAGCGTGGGCGGACAAGTTTTGCCATCTCACTCGATCACTTGAGTGGTGAATCAGCTCAGTGTTCCTGTCTCGACCATTCCACGTGGCCAAGCCATCCAGGTATTTACTTCTTGGTCTTCCCCTTGGTCTCTTCTCTTCGATCTTGCCAGTTGTCACCATGTTCCCCAATTCATGTCTTCTCATAACATACCCAAAAAATTTTGACTGTCTACGTCTAATGTCTCTAATCAGTTTACGATCTTCATTTGTTTCTTGTAGGACTTGTTCATTGGTTGTTCTGTCTGCCCATGGTATTCTTTGCATTTTCCTCAGCAACCACATTTCCACAGCCATAAGATGTTTTTCAGTCTGTCCGCTCATTGTCCACGCTTCACATTCATATGAAAGTACATATTCACACACACACACACGCACGCACACACACACACACACACACACACACACACACACACACACACACACACACACACCAGACTATCCACGTATCCGAGGAATAAAGGTGGAAAGCGACAAACAAAAGTCCTTGTCTATCAAGCCTGTGACTTTAGTACTCTTTTTTATGGCAGTGGAGCCTGGACAACTTACTCACACCAAAAGAAACGTTTAAATAGCTTTCATATGCGGTGTCTGCGAAGAATTCTTGGTATTAAGTGGCAAGACAAAATCACAAATACTGAAGTATTGGAAAGATCAGGTTGTGTGACAGTTTATTCCATGCTCAGTTTTCGTAGACGTAGATGGATAGGACATCTTAGGAGGATGGATGATGGTAGAATACCAAAGGACATCTTTTTTGGTAAATTACAGATGGGTAAGAGATCTCAAGGTCGGCCTCTACTACGATACAAAGATGTGTGTAAGCGGGACATGATTGATACAGGCATTGATAATGCACAATGGGAGCAAGTCGCCGCTGAACGTGTTGCATGGAGGGCAAACATCAAAAATTATTGCAGATAAGTCACACACCGAGCGTGTGAGACGTAAGATGGTACATGATGGTGGAAATGACCACGTGTTTTCCCCCCCGCGTGGTAGGAAAACGACGTTTTAGACTCAAGTGTCACCGTCTAGGACTCAGGAACATCCGTATTCTATATTGCAACTGTGCCAGTGTAAAACAACGGGGCTCTATTTTGGAAACCCTAGTTTACAGGAACGACATTGTAGCACTCCAGGAGACGAGACTGGGCGATCAGCTACTCCGAATTGCCGGCTTCAAATGTTTCTACAACAGACGACATCTGGGAACGGCGATTCTCGTTCGCGACAGCATGGTGGCGTCAGAGCTAGACATGTCCAGTTGGGACAGTGACGATATACAAATACAGGCGTTGAGAGTTCATTCCAGTATACCATTCGTGTTGGTTAATGTTTATGCCCGCAATGCGAGTGTGGACGCCCAGAAGTGGCAGTGCTTAAGTGGCATATTAGGCCACGAGAGAAATGTTATTTTCTGTGGTGACTTCAACGCTAAAGGCAGATCATGGGGAAACACTTCCTCCAATACACAAGGGGAGGAGCTCGAGACTGCACTGGAAACCATCGACCTGGTTTGTATCAACAGTGGCTGTGTCACCAGGACAGCAAGCCGTCCAGGCGATGAGGACAGTGCTATTGATCTGGCGCTAGTTTCACCTTCACTCACTACAGTGTGTAGATGGGGTGTCCTAGGACACCATGGCAGCGACCACCACCCTTGCAGCATATTGGTGGAGAAAGGCAGAACCAGGCAGCACAAGCTAAAGGTAAAGACGTTCCAGTATGACAGTACAGGGCAAGATGTGGTGAGCAAAATAAGACGTGACAAGCGCAGAACGTTTCAGGGCAGGAGAAAAAGCTGGGAGCAGCCACCGTGGTGGAGTTTCGAGGTGGAGAAGGCTTGGGTGGATAAGCGTAGTGCTGTAAGGAGATGGCAAAATGCCAAGAAGAACAGAGCTGGTCATCCTAGTCCCTGCTTGCACTTAGAAAGAGAGATGCACACAAAAGTAAGCTATTTCAAAACACTGGTCAAGGTGGTTAAAAGCGAAAAATGGGCAGAGGTGTGTCAAAGAGTAAGCACAGACAAGTCACTGAAATTGTTCTGGCGACTACATAAAAGCATGAGTGGGGTAGTCAAGAATAAGAGCATTTCTGACTTCCAAGGTGCTGACCTCATCTGGCAGAGGACTGATGAGGACAAGGGCAAAGCCCTCTTTGAACGCTACCTTGAGCAGAGCAACCAGACAGACATGGGAGGCCGGAATCTGGCCAAGGAGGTCACCTCAGACAGATGCAAGGCCCAGAACACTTCGGATGAAGACACAGTGACAGTGAAAGAAATCAAGGCTGTGCTTCGACGATCAAAAAACAGTGCTCCAGGTCCTGATGGCATAAGATACGACGACATAAATAGGTGTACCGACAATGAGCTAGAGAAACTAGCAGACATGTACAACAACAGTATAGGGAGTGCTAGCATCAAGGAGGAATGGTTACATAGCTATCTGATTCCCTTGCCGAAGCCTGACAAAGACCACAAAAAAATTCAGGGATATCGAATTATAACCATGCAGAATACAGTAGGCAAGCTGCTGGAGAAGGTAATTGCCAGGAAAATATCAAGCCAACTAGAGAGGCAAGGTGTTTTCCCACCTACCCTGGGTGGGTACCGTCCAAAAAGAGAAACCTGGACCAATGCAGCAGTCTTTGCCCATGATGTCTATGAAGGTTTCCACTCAGGCACTGAAACTGTTGCTGCAGCGATTGATCTTGAGGACGCATACAACAGAGTACCACTGGATTTTTTAATGTTTCAGCTTCTTGAACTAAACGTAAGTCCATTCCTCCTTAGTTGGATCGCTGCAGCCCTCTTCCAACGGAAAGTAGTTTTTAGATGTGGCAGTTGGACTTCGGAACCAACAACAATATATCCTGGCCTACCACAGGGATCACCATTATCTCCGGTACTGTTCAACGCCTACACAGTGAGAATCACCAGTGAGCAGATCACTGGACCTGGCAGGACATTGTCATATGCCGATGATGTTTTAGTGTATCGTCAGGGTAAGGATAGAGAGGAGGTTGCTGTGGAACTACAAACTGAACTCAATCGCATAAGTACTTGGTGTGATGAAGCTGGGGCAATGGTCAACCCAACAAAGGCAACAGTGACTTGGTTCTCGTTGAATAATCATATTGTCAACAATCCAACACCAACTGTAATGCTGTGTTCAGAGACGGTGGAAAGAACGCAGGCAATGAATTACCTGGGGATACGGTTTGATCGAAGCCTTGCTTATAATGTGCACATAGACCAGGTGATAACAAAGGCCAAGCGGGGCTTGGCAGCGATGCGGGTGATGGCGGCAGCAAACTGTGAGCAGCGCCATCTATGTCTTCTGTACGAGGGGCTGGTCATGTCTGTTTTGGAGTATGCAATGGCAATCCTGACTCTCAGCCATAAGCAGATAGAAAGGATGGAAAGGATACAGAATGAAGCTATGCGCATTATTCTTGGATGTACAAGAGATACAGCATGCAGGGCGATGCGCTACCTTCTTGATTTTCCAACCATTGAAGAGAGAATGCAAGTTTGCAGGGCACGCGCCTACCTCAGAATTAACGCAAACACACAGCATCCACTGCATAGTGAAATTAGGAAGGTGAAGGGCAGCAGGTTAAAAAGAGGACGGTCGTGGATGGGTCAAGCCGAAGACATTCTTCAACAGGTGTGTTCACTTGAGGACTTAGAACCTGGCGAGGAGTGGGTGCAAGTGCCAACAGACTTCTGCACATCCTTTTCAGTTTGCATCCAACTAGATAGAAAATGCAGACAAGAAAATCCGGCTGCTGTGGAGGCTGAAGTACAAGCGTTGATTTTCGAGAATTCGCTAGACAGTGACGCGGTCATCTACACAGATGGGTCGGTCGTCCGACATGTGAGAAGCTCATGGGCCTTTACAGCTCGGGCCGGAGGGAGAATTGTGAAGGAGGACTCTGGTGCTTTCACTGAAACCACAAGTAGCCTGACCATGGAAGTCATGGCAGTAAGTAAAGCAATAACATGGCTCGAGACACAGACATTCACTAGGGCTTGTTTCCTTAGCGACTCAATGAACATGATCAAGAGGATAGAGGAGGGGTCGATCCGAAGAGAATGGTTGCTGCCTCTGGAGCGGTCTCGGCTGGCAAAGATTAGTTTCATCTTCGTGCCAGGTCATGCGGGAGTACAAGGAAATGAGCGGGCTGACAAGCTCGCAGGTGAGGCTACTGTGGAGGGCGGACGCGCCATGGACCAGGCTGACATTCTGAATGCTCTACGAGAAGTGAGACTTTTGCAAGAACCAAGTGATGACTGTGAATCTACAACAATGGCCAGACTGCGAGAGCAGCAAATTAAAAGAGGGGTGGCCAAACAAGAACACTACGCAGGAAGCCAAAGAAGATTGATAAACCAACACAGAACTGGCGTCGTTAGCCGCTACACGCTGCGGGATTTGCTGAGGAGGGGATCCGAGCACTTATGGACTGAATGGTCCGATGTGCAACGAGGATGATCTGTCGACTAACTAACTAACTAACTTATACTGGCCAAGACCTACTAACACGTCCTAGTCGTGCACCCTGGGAACAGGTCCCTTCGGGGTCCTGGCTAACGTAGTAGGATCGCTGATTCTTCCGAAGTCGGAGAGTATCTGCCTGAACGGCGAGGAACCACCAGTCTGCACACCAATAAGCCAAACATGGGACAACGGATACTCACCGAAACCTCAGTCCGGTACGACATCACACTGATGTTGGACAACAGGATGTCTCCATCCGACATACAAGACTTCACGCTGGAGTTCACAGCCAACGAACGCAAGCAAGCTAGCATTTGGGGACATTATACATCCCTGTCTCACACCTCTCTTAATAGGCTTATATTGACTTACTTCATTATCAATTCTTATGGCAGCTTGTTGTTTCCAATATATTATTTTTACATGTCAAATGTATTTTCCATCAAATTTTAGATCTTTAAGCGTCCTTATCATGTTGACGTGTCTCACATTATCGAAATCCTTGGTGTAGTCAATAAAGCAAAGGTATATATCTTTGTTTACTTCTACAGAACGTTCAATTACTGTTCTCAGTATATACACAGCATTTATTGTACCCTTGCCTTCTACAAACCCACATTGTTCTTCTCCGTGATGTGGCTCATTATACTAATTGTTCGATGTTGATCATATTCCAAGGCTCCTGATTTCTTAGGTATTCTCCACTGGTTATAATTTGTGCAAGCAATTATTGTTGTTGTTGTTTTGCGCTTGCTCGCTTTGAACTCAAGCGTAGTCCATACATACTACTTATAGCAGTGCTGGACTGAATTTTTCAGCTTTCCCTATTAACAGTGCCTCTCGCCATCGGGCGAACCCACTCCGACTTTAGAAATACTTGTAATTTACATCCCCAAGTTAAGGACGATAGGTCAACATTTTAGTCCAAATGTCCGGTGTAGGGGTTGAACCCCTAACCTCTTCATCAGCACACCGGATGTTTAAGAACACGCATTCTTATCCATTCGACCATACTGACCTACTGTGCAAGCAGTATTAATATAGCTATTTCGTATTGCTATTACATTTCACTATTTTAATTGTCAGTAAAGCATCATTTCAGAGCCGCAGTGATGTAGTGGCTAGTGCACTTGCCAGCCAAGACAGAGGTCCTGGTTCAATCCCTAGCAGAAGCCAAATTATAGGTTTTTTTTTGGTTTTGTTTTTGTTTTGTTTTAATAGATAAGTCTTGCTCTGGAGTCGACCCAGGCTTATGGAAATTGACATAAGACGATTTTCAGAATATTCTGGGAGTTGTCTGGGAAGGAAAGGCGACAAAGAAGGGAACAGTGTGCCCCACCAACTATGTCGTTGAGTAGAATGCATGAGGGCCCAGCACTGCGCGCCCCAGTGACAGTATCCGCTATGGGGTTATCTGTACCTTGTAATCAAGTAAATATCTGGATGGCTTGGCCACGGGGTATGGTCGAAACAAGAACACAGAGCTGATCCACGACTCTGGTGATTGTGTGAGATGGCGAAACATGACCGCCCACGCTTATCGGCATGGCACATGATGATGATGATGATGATGATGATGATGATGATAGCATCAGTCATCTACTGCCTATAGTACCTTGTTGTGTAGGACAGGGGGATCCTGAGCCTGAGGAATTAAGGCTACCTGGTTTGTGCAGTCGTCGCGAACTGTGCAGGTTAGGTGTTTTCTCTTTTGACCATGACTGGAAAAAAAAAAACCATACCTTACCGAGGATTCGAACTTGGATCTACTGATGGAGAACCCGGCGTCTAGCCACTCGGCCAGCTATTTGTCCTTGTTATCATCATTCAGCTAAATGTCCGTAGTTTAGTTTTAATTCCATAATAAAATATCTCCAAAACATACAGTTGTCTTGTTGCATTTTATATGTTTTCGTCGCATATACTCTTATTGTTTTTGGGTCCCAAGCAAAGCAATATGTGTGATTGCTCATGCTGTATATATACTCACCAACGTATCATGTGTGAGTGTACTTTTTACGTTTAGTTTGATCATTCTAAAGGCCCTATAAACATACCGCAACATTATTATCTTAATCAACATTATCTTCACCAACATAAGCCTCGTAACACAACCAAAGCCATTCAAATACAGAAGAAAACACCATCTCTAACATACTGCTATCTATGCATCACTATTGTCAGCAACTTGCTTGCTACAGGTCTTTAGGACTCCCCTACTTTTGCACCGCACGAAATAACAACTCGTGTCATTTGCAAAAGGAATGCAATTTATTTAGAGCTGGCAATTTAAAGCTCTGCGAGCGGTATGCTTCATTGATATTAAACAACATGAATGCAATGAAGTGGTGAGAAATTATGCTAGTAATCACAATCTAATTCTACAGCCTATTATTTAACTATTGCCTAGAAACTTATAGCATTTGTCAAGAACACGTCTACTCTCTAATCGTCTCCAGTCGGGTCTGTCCACACGCTACACATTGCGTGGTCAAGCACGGACGCTGTACCCTCCGTGCAATAGCCAGTCTTGCGTGCATGGAGTCCCAAGCACGCTGGCTCGTGAACTTGAGTAACCCGGCACTCCACGGTTACTCGCAAGGCCAAGCTTCCCAATGGCTTGGGGAAGCCCTCGCTCACTTGTACTTCTTGCCCTCTTGGCTGACACCAATGTGTCCTCTTGTGCAGCTATTTATAGCGCTGGTGTCTCTCCTGTCTGGTGTCTCCCTACTAGACTTGTGTCAACTCTTATTAACTCTCTAACTCCTTATTGGAGATTCTGACAACTATAATGGGAATATTGTCATTACTGTCGCCTTTGAGCATGTCACCGAACACATACAAAAGTAAATACAATGAAACGCATGAATAATTAAAATTTAAAAAAACAAAACGTAAAATATTGAACAAGCAGAGACAAAATAAAATGCAAAAGTGTATATCTTGTTCATACGGGAATTAACACTAAACGAAAGTAAAAAAAAAAAAGACTGCATAAATACGACAATGTATTTGTTGTTCGCAATGATTTGATTCTTGTTAAAGTAATCATTATCCAGTGCCTTGCCAGCTGACTTGGTCCATTATGCCTTTGCACAAACTGCGATCTCCGACGGCATGGATCAATTCGTGTGGTGACACCCTTCCTTGCTATGGCGTAAGACTGTCAAGAATCTTCTCCCGCTGTCTTCCTCTATCTATCTTTCTGAAAATCTTTCCGGTTGTCACGACATGTTACAGTTTTTTGACTTCTCATAACGGGACCAAACATCGATGACTGCCTCTTTTTGATGTTTATGATAAGTTATGTTTGTGACTAAGCTTCCCTCAAAATGTCAAAATTGCTAATTGTGGCCGTCCAATTAATTTTCAGCATTCTTCTATAAAACAACATCTCTAATGCTTCCCTGTTTTTTTCTCGCCTGTTTACTAATTGTCCTGGATTCGCAACGTATGTTAAAATTGATTCTGTGTCACATGCAAGAACTCTCTTTCTAACTATCAAGGACAATGACTTATTGCACAAAAAGTGTTTCATTTAACAGAACGCTATTTTTGTTTGTCCTAGCCTGTTCTTTATTTCAGTGATACATCTTCCATCTGATGTTATTCATGTGCCTAGATATCTGAATTTCTGCACTTGCCCTAAAATAACTTTCTGTACTTTAATTACACATTTAGGCACAATCTGTTTCTTTGATATCACCATGACTTCTTCTATCTTTCTATTATTCAAACTAAGTCCCAATTTTTCACGTACTACAACCACTGTATCTATCATTCCCTGTAGTTTCTTATGACTTGTTGCTATTAGGACGGTGTGATTACTTGCTTGCTTGGTTTAAAAACAAAAATTCCAAAATCGGCCTCGTTCAACTTGCTTCTTTCAGCTGTAGTTATTGTTGAGGTTCGTGGTTTTTATGGGTTTATTCACCCTGATTCTCGTCTTATGTGCTCTTACGAGTTGGTCCTGATCTGGACTGGTTTTATCGTTTTTTGTGTCTGTGACGTCGGCTGGGGTGTTGGTGGCGGCTGTCGTTTGTGCCCGTCTCCTCTGGTGGTGTCTTTTGTTAATGAAGGCTGCTGGTTCGTCTGGCTTGACTGGTTGCAATCCTTATAAGGACTTTTTATTTGGTATTTTACCTCCTTTTTATGTATTTTCTGTAGGAGCTTTTCAATGTTTTCATTTTCCTCCTTGCACCTGTTTTCCACTGTCACGTTTGAGTATCTGCTGCCTTAAGATTTCTTCCTTCGTGGTCAGCCATGGGACGATTTTACCCTCATCTATATAGTACTTGAAGTCGTTCTCACAGTCATAGTGTAAGACTGGGTATTCCATCGGTTTCTTCCTGAATTTCTTGGGTTTCTTCTTTTCTTTTTAGTGAGCTGCAGTGAATGTTGGTCAGCTTTCCCTATGAAACAGTGCCAAATCTGGGAATATCCAAATTCGGCCCGTTAAGAAAACAATCTGGGACATGGTTTTGCGGTTCTATAAAACCCCAGGCCCGCGAAAAATCTATTTCTTGGAGCAGGCAAATGGACATCCAAAGGAGCCATGGAGGTAGATCTTTGAGTAATGCCACTGAGTCTGAGGCGTAAACAGCTGACTTACAACTACTGGGTAAAGGTAGCACAAGATGAAGACCATCCGGCTTACCAAACATTCAGAGACAACCCTTTTGGCTAACAAATTTTTCTTACTTTTCATAAGTTTGGACGAGATATTACGTTACATGTACAATATTTTTCCCATTTGGTTAACACATTTTCCTACTTGTACTAGACTTTTTCTCATTTGGCTAACACATTTTCCTACTTTTTGTAAGTTTGTACACGATATTTCGTTATTTCGTCAATATTTTTCCCATTTGGGTCACACATTTTCTTACTTTTTATAAATTTGAACGCGATATTTCTTTACTTGGCCAATATTTTTTTCCCATTTGTTTAACAAATTTTCCTAGGTTTCCATAGATTGAACGAGCTATTTTGTCATGGGGACAATATTTTTTAATTGTTTCTAATACATTCTTGTACTTGGCCAATAATTTTTTTTTCCATTTGGTTAACACATTTTCCTACTTTTCATTAGTTTGGACGAGATATTTTGTTACTTGGTCAATATGGTTCCCATGTTGCTAACAAATTTACCTATTTGGCCAACATTTTTCCCATTTAGCTAACAAATGTTCCTAATTTTTATAAATTTGGACTAGCTATTTCTTTATGTGGTCAATACTTTTCTCATTTGGCTAACACATTTTCCTACTTTTCATACGTTTGGCTGAGATATTTCCTCACTTGGTCAATATGTTTCCCATTTGGCTAACACATTATATATATATATATATATATATATATATATATATATATATATATATATATATATATATATATATATATATATATATATATATATATATATATATATATATATATATATATATATATATATATATATATATATGGACGAGCTACTTCTTTACTTGGTCAATATTTTTCTCATTCGGCTAACACATTTTCCTACTTTTCATAAATTTGGCTGAGGTATTATTTCGTTATTTGGTCAATGTCTTTTCCTATTTGGCTAACAAATTTTCCTACTTGGTTGATATTTTTCCCCATTTGGTTAACACATTTTCCTACTTGTTATAAGTTTGATCGATATATTTCTGTATTTGACCAATATTTGTAATACTTTGTCTGGCATATCTTATTATTTGACTGTTGAAGTGATAATAGGATCTGTACTTTTGTATGAGTGGGAAACGTATAACAATGAGCAGACAAATTGAAAAACATATACTGGCATTGGAAACAGGTTGCTCGAGAAAGAGGCAAAAACCCCTATGGAAAGACAGCAGAAGTGACACTAGGAATACACGGATATAGAAATGAGAGAGTGTGTGCAAGGGAAAGAGGGAAGACCATTTTAGACTTCGGATGCATTGTAGACGATGTAGTGGAATCACTCCCATACATGGTGATCATAATGAGTTAGGTCCCGTGGCTCGACAACCGACAGGATAACCTTTTTCTATAGTATACCTCTTAACCATGTTTCTCGTTTGTACCATTACACATGTGATCGGAAGCAGCGCCGAACGTGGTCCGGTTGTAGTCATTAACCACATGTGATCGAATGCGACGCCATATTTGATCAAATGTGACCATTACCCACGTGGTCTGGTTGTAGCCATTAACCACGTGTAATCGGATGCAGCGCCATCTTTGACCGTTTTTAGCCAGGGAGCACGTGTTCCTCATGTATTGTTATGCACGTCACCGGATGCACCGCTATCTTTAACCGGCTTTAGCCAGTGAGCATGTGTACTGGCTGTACACTTTAATATGTGATCGGAACACTGCCATCTTTGACCGCTCGTAGCCATTACACTCGTGTCTCGGTCGTACTGTTATGCATGTGATCCGGCGTATGTAAGTCCCCCACGTGGGCGGCTGTAGTCATTAACCCCAGTGTCCGGACGTATTCGTTAGATAGTGCCCATGTGACTGGTTGTACACTATCACACAGCCCAAGGACGAGTCTTATGTCTCTACCACTTTGCCATTGCTATGATGCTTGTGTTCACGACCCATCCACTACAGATAGTAATTACCACCATTATAATATATAGTCAATAATCGTTCACTTTTCATTAGATATAACGAAAAATATCAGGCATTCTGACCATTGGATTCGTAAATATGTATCAGATTGTCGATGGTAGACCTCCTAGCTAGTGCCGTCATCTTTAATTTTTCAATTTACACATCAAAAATACTATTTAAAAAAATTACTTTTAATAATAACGTTTACCTTTTTATATATACAACACTGCCATCGACGATGAACTGTATTTTCGTGGACTGTGTGGGTGAACATCTAGGAAACATCCAGATGGGAAAATGACTGCCGATTCCATCAGAGATGAACTGTGTGTTTTGTGGGGGGTTATTGTGTTGACATTCTTTTCCACTTTTCACATTGGGCAGTGGGGAGCGTTTTGTGCGATATTCACTGGCACAGGAACGGAGCATAATGGGGACAACCCGTTGCTATGAGGTTGGAACTACGACTAACTAACTAACTATCACGATTCCTTGTCTTAAGGCTTGTTGTGACGACACGTAAGCGATATAAGAAAGTATTTCAGGTTCTGTGCTGATCCTCAACAAGAATGCATCACATGTACCTACCACACTACTACACACTACTTACTATGACACATGCATTTCCCCCACCAGCTAATTAACTGTGACCAGGCCACGTAGTTATTCTTCACTACTTACACACACACACACACACACACACACACACACACACACACACACACACACACACACAGAGTTATTAGGAGGATACATACTGACATCCCATCACTGTCATCCGCGGCCGAATACAGAGTAATACGACCATTCATATATACAGAAACCCGTACATCCAGACATAGAGATTCGCATATATAGGGATAGATAGCTAGACAGTTAGCCAGATAGATAGACAGAAGGATAGAATCATGCCGACAGTCACGCACACACATACACACAGTAAATACTCAGGACAAGTACTGGTATCACAGCAATGTCACACAAGAGCGAATACTCAGAGAGAGCGAGAGAGAGAGAGAGAGAGAGAGAGAGAGAGAGAGAGAGAGAGAGAGAGAGAGAGAGAGAGAGAGAGAGAGAGAGAGAGAGAGACTGAGATAGAATGAGCGAACCATACACAAAACACGAGTCAAACCCTTTGCCACGCAGTCTACTGATCATACCCTCTGCCACGCCAGCCATCGGAAGAAATTATCTAGCTTACTCCTCCACTCACCCACCCCTTACCAACGATTTTAAATATGCCGTACCCACTACAACCAATAATACCGACCATCATTACTTTATTAAGGTTTTCATTTGAAGCTCTAATACCGTATCATGATAGTGTTCGGAAGCATGGATCTACCTATCCCGTCACTCACCCACCACTTACCAACGAATTTCACTAAGCCATACCCACTACAACCGATAATACCGGCAATCTTCACTGTTTTAAGATTTTAATTTAACGCTCTGAAACCACACAATGATAGTCTTTAAGCCACTAATACTACCACGCGGTGCTCCACCCCGTGCCCAAACCCCATTCCCCCACCCCGCGCACGGTCTTTTTTTATTTTTATTGTGTATTGTTTTATTTTTATAATTAATTAATATATTATACACCCACTCAGTAGTTATCTGCCCTTAGACACATAAGAGTTTCTTAAAATTATCACCCTTAGATATGACCTAGATATCGCCCATACCGACCCAACTGCAAGACCGAGGAGGAGTACCTCAATAAGCAGAGGTAAAGGTTAATCGGCGGAGGCTCCTCTAAATGCGATCTGAAACCTGCATTTTTGAGGAGAGAGAGAGAGAGAGAGAGAGAGAGAGAGAGAGAGAGAGAGAGAGAGAGAGAGAGAGAGAGAGAGAGAACGAACGAACTTTATTTCTAAGGGTAACAAATTGGGCATGCAGGCCCGTCTTACATTCGGCCCTTCCAATCACTCATCTTTCGTTCATCAGTGCATGGTGCATTCACATAGGAAACAAACAATGTCAAATGAATGTTGTAAGCATAAACAATGCATGTTACCATGTTATGAGACAAATCCCCACCAATTCACCCATCCCCTATCCATCCGCGTGTCCCCCACACACACATCCACCACCCAACCACACACATACCCACAGGCATATACATGACCCCATCCATCCATCCATCCCCCAACCCACACATCCCATATACACCCCCACATACACCATATCCCCACCCACCCAGACATCTCCCACCCACAGACAAACCCAGGCACACATGCATGCAACCACCCATCCATACTCACCCATACATCCCCCACCTTCACACATCTCCCCACCCACATGCACACATCCTCCATCCATCCCATAACCTACAAACACTCACCCACCCACATATCCTCCACCACCCACCCACACACCCCCAACCACTCAGCCAAACACACATGCCTCAACCACATATCCAGACAGACAGAGAGAGAGAGAGAGAGAGAGAGAGAGAGAGAGAATGAGCGAACCATAATTAAATACGAAATATACCCTCTGCCACTCCGTCCACTGAGTCATACCCTCTGCGCGCCGGCCATCGGAAGCACTTAACTAGCTGCTCCATCACTCACCCACCCCTTACCAACGATTTTAAATAAGCCGTACCCACTACAATCAATAATATCGACCATCTTTACTTTATTAAGGTTTTAATTTGAAGCTCTGAAATCGTATGATGATAGTGTTCGGAAGCACTTATCTACCTACCACTCACCCACCCCTTACCAACAAATTTCACTAAGCCATACCCACTACAACCGATAATACCGGCAATCTTTACTTTTTTAAAGTTTTAATTTAACACTTTGAAACCACATGATGATAGTGTTTAAGCCACTAATACTACCATGCGGTGTCCCACCAAGGGACAACACAATAGTGTGTATTGATACATCCTGGGGTTGCCGACCATTATGGATACACGCAAGGTGTTGCAGGAAATTGCATACCTCAAGGTAGCCCCAGACAATGAACTCTCCTGCATGGCTCCCTGGATGTGGTCAAGGGCCAGATCATGGAAGATCATGGAAGGTTCATGAAGAAGATACCATCAGAGAAGTGTGCCCACTTGAGAAGATTTGCAGAGGCACGGAGTGGGTCAGACTGCCCAATAGAAATTCAGACTTTTGTGGGGTTAAAATCACAATGAACTGTGCGTGTAGGGCGTGGTCAGTAGGCGCTACTGACGCTGAAATTCAGCAAAAACGTGCCTGTGGATTCATAGCAAAAGAAAATGGCCGATGTCTAGTAAAAGACAGCTTGGCATATGACACCAAACCTCAAGTCTGAGAATGGAGGTAGTGGCGGTAACTGCAACTTTCTGCTGGTTGGAGAACAAACTGTATACACATGTTGTGATTGTAACTGTCAGCAACCTAGCTTTGACAGACACACATGGATTCTTCTTTGGCACCACACGAATGATAACTCGTAAGATTTATTCTGGACTAGTTACACAATAGCTCTGGGAGCTGACAATATTACGTTATGACGTTATCTATGGTAATATCTACTGTATTAATCTAAGCCTAAGTCACCACTATTTCTACTGACTTATAAACAACACAGTATTCAAAGCGAATACTCCGATCCGTCCTCTACGCTGTCATGTCCCCGTCTGCTTGACTTTCGTGGCGTGTCCAGCCACGAGCCGGTGACCCTTCGTGCGTCAGCGGGTTTACGTGCTCGGTATTCTAGCACGCGTTTAGTGACTTGTCAATAGCTTACTCTTCTAGAGTTACTACTATTAATGGATACTCCTCGTGGTAATGGTTTCCCCACTCTAACCTGGGTAACTCCTGATCATGTCCTACCATGTCCCCTTTTTAGGACACGTGTGTGTCCAGTCGGAGAACTGTTCATAGTTCTCCCTACTATTTCCTAGATAGGGATGTTATCTCTATCCTATCTTAGTCCTCTTCCTTAGTTTTACTCTTCTCTTCTCTATCTGCCTACATGCAGCTCTTTGACAGTAACTGATTCACAAATGTAGTGTAGCAGGCGCCAAAGGCGATCGTTTTTTGTGGATCTGATATCATTCAATCGTATATCGATCCGGATCCACAAAGGGCAATAACTCCTGATGACATTATTGATTTTTTTAAATCTAGTTTTTTAAAGTGGGAGTGGTCTTGTGACCCCCGCGGGGTATAGGGGAAGGTATGTCTAGTGAAGTGGCGGTGGGGGTGATAGTCTATTGTACAATATAAAACATGAAACATTGAAATAACAAACATGCAGGCATCTAAAAACCTCGTTGATTGTATAAGCCACACCAATTACCAACTCTGAACTCTAACGTAGTCCATACTGCTAAATGTCTACGCTTGATATCAGTAAAACTGACGTGATTCGATACAACTCTTAAGACGAAAAATGATGCTGATGCTTATACACTGAACATACCACTACGCTCTCTCTCTCTCTCTCTCTCTCTCTCTCTCTCTCTCTCTCTCTCTCTCTCTCTCTCTCTCTCTCTCTCTCTCTCTCTCTCTCTCTCTCTCTCTCTCTCTCTCTCGCTATCTATCTAGCTATCTTGCACACATGAACCCTACGAGGAGTTATTTTGTACGCCATCACTCCCTCACTCTGTACACCACTTGCCACTGCGAATTATACAGATACATCATTCAAGAAACATTTGTTTTTACTATAAAAATACAAGCAAGTAAACCGACAGCCTCACGACTCGCACACAAAGCGGTCAGTATAATGATGATGCTGTAATCATACCTACCACACCCTAGGAAAAGACCCGTGGGAGGATCGATATTTGAATCGCTCACTAACACAGCGCTTTTAATTTCCCCAACTAACACTATACCCAGTCAATAAATGCATTATAACATGCCCGCCCCACGACATCCTACCCAGAGCAGCAACCAGCCGGTCGCCATTCTGAACATGCAGTTCACGCTACAGACAACTGTGGACAGGTGTTAAAGCACTACACACGAAATTCACAGCTCACAGTGTTGCTCCACCCATTTAACTCACTAGCAGAGCGACGGAACCACTCACTACCAGTCCAACATGAGCAAGATGCGTAAGCAAACCGTAGCCACAAGCATAACAATTCCAGAGGCCTTAACAGCTCAACCGCTTATATCCTCCACGATGGGGACCGGAAGTGAATTATTGGGACTTGACGACGGCCGGTGTAATATTGATACATCACCCTTGAGGCTTGACGAAATAGTGCAGCGCAACTCACATGGCGATGAGGATAATCATGACATAATAATGCACGTGACAGCATTGATAGTGAATTCCTCTGGAAATTTACGAGCCACTATGGGACCCCACATAACGTCATTACCTTAATAAGTGCATCATGTAGTCAGCGTGGCCGAATGGATAAGAGAGCTCACTTTAAACATCCGGTTTGCTGATGCCGAAGAAGCGAGTTCAACATCTGCACCGGTCAACTGGACTAATATGTTGACTTCTCGTCTCCCCACCTTTACGTGTCTCCACCTTGCCGTGATAGGGGCGGGGGCTTGTGTATCCCAATGACCCCAAGAGCTCTGCCGACGGAAGCACAACTACATGTCGGGCAGGCTTGGGATAGGGACCAGAACAAGAGAGAAATAACCTACTGCTCTGTAGGTAGACTGAGGATAGCAGTCAAAAGTTCCAAATAAGGCGCACGATGCCACTAACACTTAGCTTGGATATATAATCTACAGCTCTCTGCTAATGGATATGGCTGAACGCATCTAAACCATAAACCCTCGGATGTGAGGCCGGGCCGATACTCACTCACTGCAAACTGAAGGTGAGATGCTAAGCCTACTACACGACTGGTCCAGATAGGCACCCTACGGCTCTCAACTGATTGATATGGCCGAACACCTCTAGGGTAATGACTCCCAGCTGTGCGAACCTGGCCGTTGCTCACATCTCCTGGATGGTGGTGAGAAGCCTCCGTCCTTTAAATGGGGACGTTAATAACAAGTACCTCTGAAGTCGGAGTGGGTTCGCCTGTAGGCGAGGGACACCGGTAAAAGGTAAAGCATACTCACACGCAAAATTCAGTCCCTTACTACTTTAAACAGTGTGTTAGGATTACGCTTGAGTTTAAGCGAGCGAACGGGGGGGGGGGGGGGGGGGGGGGGGGGGGGGGGGGGGGGGGGGGAAGGGAAGACATCTCGTCCTTGAATTTGGGATTGCAAGTACTTGTGAAGTCGGAATGGGTTCGCTTGATGGCGATGGGAACTGGTAATAAGGAACGCTCATCTACAGGCAAAAATCTAGCAAAAACTAGAAGCAGTAGCACGTGTATGGACTACGTTTGAGTTCAAAGCCAGCGAGAAAAAAAAAAGATAACAAAAAAAAATGTCTGATTAGAGAGAATATTAATGAAACTGTGCAAGAGATCTGCTGCTCGTGATAACCTACAAAATTTTGTAGGGGGTTTCTTCAGGGTTACAGTTTCTATCGCCTTACGACTATAAAAGGAAACGTGAGTTGTGTAGCAACACCCCCATTCCCTGTAGCCTGGCACACATGTTTTGGAAACTTGGAAATTAAACCCTGGCAACGCTACGGGAGAGTGAGCCTGTACTGAACGCCAGGTAAGCAGACTTATTTTCTGTAAACAGTCAACGAATCTAGATCTAGAACTTACTCGCCGTGCTGGGAAAGGACAGACTATCATTTTATACTACTAATACACCCCTTTAAAAACAGAGTAACAATAGAAAGATTTGGTATATTGTGAGCTAAACACTAAATTCGAAGTGAATTTTCATATTTTGGAGTAAACTATGCGTGCTTTCTTCAAGTGACATTTTATCAGTCTGTCTGTTTCGGATAGATTCCTTGCGGTTCTACGTAAATAGCTTTTACAGGTCCAGTCAATGGTACCAAATAAAACACAACATAAACACTGTATACGCTGGATCTAGACGAATGTAGATAAACTTGATAATATATTTAACATGAAGTCAGCTTTTAAAATACAGCAAACTACAAATCAAATCTGTTCTCAAACTGACAACACAGCATAACTATTAACAACACAAATAGAAACTGAGAAACTAATAAAGTCACTGTAAAAATAAGTCAAAATCAAACTTTATATCAGTACAACAAACACAAACACGCTGATAACTAATAAAGAAAATATGTCAACAGAAATGTTAATCAAAGGAAATAAAAAAAAAAAAAATAAAATAAAATAAAATAAAATAAAAATAGCAATTTTGAATACCTATGTTCACTTCTAATGGTTGATGGAAATTTGCTGATAGATGCCGCGTCTGTTTGTCTGCATGTCCCTTAGTTTACCCGTTTGCATATGTATCTACATACATACACATCAGCCAGACTACCCACATTCCTGCCTACCTACATATCTACCTACGTACCGATTTCCTTATCTGGCTATCCGTCTCTCTGTATCTTTATTTGTTTGTCTTCTATGTTGTGCATGTTTATCTGTCTATGTATCTGTTTACCATATTCATTTGATCAGAGATAGGTTAATTGTTCATAGCTATTTAAATACATCCTTTATTCCAGAAACAGCCATTGCCATGTTCTGTACTGCAACAGCCGCTGCCATACTCGTGGTGGCAATCACTTATTACGTTCTAGACCGGATATTACGTTCCCTGAAAGTAGCCAACATAACAGACAAGTATGTTTTTATTACTGGTTGTGATTCAGGATTCGGACACCAGGCAGCCAAGTGAGTACAGTTTGTATGTTTGTACCTGTAACATGTTTTTACAGTGTCACGCCGAAAGATATAGAGGTGTATATTTACAGTGTCACGCCGTTAGACACAGTGGGTGTATGTTTTACAGTGTCACGCCGTCAGATATAGTGGGTGTATTTTTTTTTACAGTGTTACACCTTCAGATATAGTGGGCGCATTTCCTACTGTGTCACACCTTCAGATATAGTGGGCGCATTTCCTACAGTGTCACGCCGCCAGATATAGTGGGTGTATTTTACAGTGTCACGCCGTCAGATATAGTGGGTATATTTCATACAATGTCACGCCGCTAGATATAATGGGTGTACTTGTTACAGTGTCACGCCACCATATATAGTGGATGTATTTTACAGTGTCACGCCGCCAGATATAGTGTGTGTATTTTTTAGTGTCACGCCGTCAGATATAGTAGGTGTATTTTTTTAATGTTGCAAGACGTTGCGATCAGTCTCAGATTAATTTTTTAGAAAGTTGTACGTTCAGGAGTTTGCCATTGCTTTCTTAACGAAAAGTCAACGTCTCAGCCCAACTGACCGGTGTATGGAAGGAACCCGCTATCTCACCGTCAGCGCATAGGAAGTTTAAGAGCGAGTGCTCTTAACCGTTTGGCCACGCTGACCTCTATTGGGTATATACGCATGTAACATACCACACACGTATCGAGGCATATTGTATCCTTGGAAAGATGTGCCCGTGATACTATGTCTAACTAGGTCCATTTTCCTTAATCACATACTGCTAGTCGCTTGCTTGCCAGCGCGGTGGTATTGTAATCGAATTCGAGTGCTTGTGTCTGTTGTGTAAAGGCATTGAGACTATATATTGAACCAAACTAAAATTGACACCAGAAAATTTTAGAGGCAAATTTGTTTAGAGGCAAAGGCGGTCTGCCTACTATATTGACCACATCGCCCGTCGTTATGTGGCTACTACATATACCCACTACGTCTCACGGTGTGAAAGGAAATTCTTGGACAAAGGAAAAGCTTGCAGGCAGGTAGGATGTGGGTTCTGGGAGGGATGTTGCACATATCTTAGACTGCAAGAAAATGAACTTCTGTGCCATTTGACAAAGCAAGCGATGATATTGATAATTAGCTGCTTGACTGTTCTGGAGTAGGTGCTGTACACAAGTATTCTTGTCTGGATCCTTTCTTTGTCATTATGTCTTCTTACAATTTCTAGGTATGTTAGAATAACCAGGGGTCTTCAGTTCATTCATTCATTCAGTAGCATGTCATTTGCAGAACCTCGCTCCCATAACAACTTTCCGGAAAACTTCTCGGTCAAAAACAAGATGTCCTGCGTCCGATACACCAATCTGGAGATCATCTGCCACATCCTGCACCCATCTTCTCCTCTTTTTCTCTCCCATGGCATATACCCATCCATTGTTTGTTCTCTCCAAACTTTCATGACGTTTAAAGTGACCAAAATATGTCAGTTTTCTTTATTTTATCGTCTGTAATAGCCAGCCTTCTTCAACATTCAGATCTTGTCCAATGGATGCATTTGTTCTTTTCTGTATAAAAGATATTCTTAGAACCCTCCATAACATTTATGTTCAAAGGTATTTATGCGCTGTTCAGCTTGTTTAGTAAGTAAGTATCCAGGTATCACAGGTATACGTTGCAATGGGAAAGCTGCATGCTCTACTACTAAGAATTCCAATTGACACTGGTATTTAAATTCCACAACCAGCATTGAAAGCGGCAGTAACAGCAAATCCATCTGTATAAAAACGAATGCAATTTTCGGTTTGCTCTTAAAATCTCACAACAGAGTAGGACCAATGTTTTATCCATTACGCTATGAAGGTTTGATGCCAACATGCGTCATAATGAGAAAAACACGGTTTGCCAACTCTATGGGAAAATGCAAGACATTACACCAAAATTCAAATAAAACGAAATACACATTTTAACAATTTTCTCTTCTTTTTTTTTTTAAAAGTTGAAGCTAAGTGTCATAATGCCATTTTTGTTCCACCGTAACATGTAATTTCAAGAGCTCATAGTTTCTTCAGTAGTTATTGCGAAATTGTCCCCGACTCACTTATGTAGGCTTCTACAGGAAAGGTTCATGTTCACGAAAATGTTACACGTTCATTAGTATCGTACCATAGGTTCATAACGCATGTCTGTGTGAGTTGCTGACCCCATGAGAATACACCGCGCGGTTAAAGAAAAAAAAGAAAAAAAAGAAATACGCAATTTTACAATGAACCAGATGTAAATAAAATCAACTTTTGAAAATACTGTAAATTATGTGAACACAAATGTAATATAGCTGTTTGCTGAAATAATAAAATGATAAAGCATAACAACAAATTGTTCACTCTCCGGGAACAGACAACTCGACGAGCTCGGCTTTCACGTCTTCGCTGGTTGTTTGACCAAAGAGGGAGCCAAGTCTGTGACAGAGAGCTGTTCCAGCCGAGTGACTACAGTTGACCTGGACATTAGAAGTACACAGAGCATACAACAAGCAGTCGAACTGGTGGAGAGCAGGCTACCTCCAGACACAGGTCCATATTGTGTCTGTTTGCATTTCTTGATTCCTTATTTTGAGTAACATTGATGTCTCCACGTTTTGCATATCCTTTTTACTGCTGTTGGTGTCTTGACAAGTTTACGTTCAGTAGTTTGGCATTGCTTTCTGAACGACCGGCTCCCATACCAACTCGTTAAAACCCAGCGCACCGCCGTCTCCTGCCAAATCGGTCGCAGCTGTGTTTCGAACGCGGTTAAGCGGGCTTACGAATCGTGCCTGTAAGTCCTTCGCCAAGGAGTAGAGCTCTTTGATCTTACCGATTTAAATTCTCCTATTATCAAAAATTACTTATTTGCACTTTCAGAATTAGGCCATGAGCTGTGTTGTTAAATGCCTTGAAGTATCCACTGCTGATGTCAATAAATCAACACACTAATACTGTCACCTAACATCTGTCATCTCAACACCCTCATCTACTGCTTATGGTACCTTGCGTTATTGGGGGGTATTGAGCCTGAGAAAATAAGACCGCCTGGTTAGTGCAGTCGCCGCGAACTGTGCAGTTAACGTTTTCGTTTTGCCCCCGACAGAAAAAAAATCCACACCTTACTGCCAGAAGTCTGGACTGAGACCACAATATCTTTCAGAAATGTAGGGGCCGCTGCCGCCAGTTCCTATCTCAGACGATCAAACCCCAATTGCCAAGAGTGGCTATTTTTGACATTGGACAGGCAACCAATTTGTCATACGACTAATTTGATTTCCAGGCTTGCTGTCCAAAGTGTCAGTAGTCACTGTTCCTCTCACTGGTGTTTCTTTTAGGTGACGGATAAGATTCTTTACATTCCAGATCCCGGAGAGAAACTCGGGACAGAATTTATATGGCTGAAAAAAAAATTAAGCCCCTGGATACCTAAGAGTATAGATGAGAATGGCTCGTTACTATATATAATTATCTGGTCTTGGTATCCCCCAAGGAATGGGAAAGAGAAGGACAGATGCCTAGATTTATGTCTACTACTGGACTATTAGGCAGGGCAGATATTCCTCCTGACATTATCACCCTTCCCTGGTGTGTAATTAAATCTCCACTAAAGTAAGCAAGGCAATTGCTTCCCTTGGAAAAAATGTGTAACGATTAAACTATGAGTTAAAACAAACTACAACTCTTTAATATATTTATCAAGATCAAAACTTAAAATAATATGATGTTAGGTGGTATGGTGATATTGAGTAATCTTAGTTTACATCAACATACAAAGGTACAATAATAACTGAAGTGGTTGGTGCATGACCTAGGGAATCCAGGTAAGAATATGCCTCACTCGCCTTCCTTCAGGCTCAGATAAGCTCCAATAGGTTTAACCAGGGTCCGCTATGGTTAGCTAAGATCCACTATGGTCAGCTAAGGTCAGCCGGCCGATATTGGGAACCAGTGTTCCGTCCTGAAGCCACCTGGTCACTCCTAGAAGTCACCGAACGAGAACCTGGTGAGCTTAAAAACCGATTCAAAAATGTGTCTAAGTTCTTCATCAAGGCAATCCTCAGTAATACATACAATCTCTCACCCACATTCACATCACTAAATGAGATGTCTAGAAGTGTCTCACTTCCAGCTTTATTGCGTTTCCTCTCCTCTTTATCTCTCTATTTTTCTCCCTCTGACTCGCTACTAATGTCGAAGTTGGATAGGACTTTTTCAGTAGCTGAACACTCCAGTAGTTACATCGCAGGCCTTCCAGTTTACCGGTCCCGTTATGAGAAATCAAATGTCCTAAGTGCATGTCACTTAATCAGACAACCGGTTCTTTGCAGCCGCTCCGTTAAAAGTTGATTCAGCAGATCAAATGGTCACTGGTGTTATTACACGAGTGTCTGATCATCGGGCTTAAGTGCCAGTGGTCAGCCTCTGTGACAGGCCTTAAGTGAGTTACGATGAACGCTCGTTCACCACGCACTGGAAGGCCTAAGGGCACCATATACCCGACACATAGTGCGGTAAAATGTCTACACCACTACACCTCTGCTCCAAAACAAAACTATGCTAGTAACATATATTTTTAATGGGGTTAGATATTACACGTGAGCCCACTAATGCACTAGACAATATGCCCATGCGCGCTGCTCGTAATAACAAATTAGCACTACCCACTATTCATCCTGGTGAGTTTAACTTGGCACATTGCCGTCTTGAAAGATGATAGTTTGTTACGGTGTGCTTCAAAAAAAAAAATAACAACAACAACAACAACCCATGGCGGGAGCGAATGTGGCTGATAAGGACAATTCGTGCTGTAAATGTTCGTCCAAAGTGAATGCATGTTAATACATGGTAATTTTCACCTTTTCTCATAAGCTCCGTGTGTGACCTATCTGCAATCATTTTCTCCTATCTTTATTCCATTTCTGATATGTGCCCTCCGTGCAACACGTTCAGCGGTGACTTGCTCCCAATGTGCATTATTAATGCCTGTATCAATCATGTCCCGCTTACACACATCTTTGTATCGTAGTAGAGGCCGACACTGAAATCTCTTCATTCATTCATACACTCAGTAGCATGTCCTGTGGAGAACCTCGCTCCCATAACAACATTCCGGAAAACCTCTCGATCATAAGCAAGATGCCCCGCGGCCGATACACCCATCTGGAGATCATCCTCCACATCCTGCACCCATCTTCTCTTTGGCCTTACTCTTCCTCTCTTCTCAGGCATATACCCCTCCATTATTGTTCTATCCAAACTTTCGTGTCGTTTCAAGTGACCAAAATATTTCAATTTTCTTTGTTTATCGTCTTTAATAGCCAAACTTCTTCAATATTCAGCTCTTGAAGTAGGGATGATTTGTTCTTTTCTTTACCCAAGATATTTTTAGAAATCGTCTATGACATTTATATTCAAAGGCATTTATGCGCTGTTCAGCTTGTTTAGTAAGTGTCCAGATCTCACGGGAGAATTTTGCAATGAGAAACATGCATGCTCTTAAGACCTTAATTTTTGTAGTTATGTCTGTCCCATTCTCTTACCCATCTGTATTTAACCAAAAAGCATGTCCTTTGGTATTCTGCTATCATCCATCCTCCTAACGTGTCCCATCCATCTAAGTCTACGAAGACTGAACATGGAACTAACCGTCACACAACCTGATCTTTCCAATACTTCAGTATTTGTGATTTTGTCTTATAACGAGTTTCCTTAAGTTTACCCCACTTTTCACTTGCTGTACAATTTTCTAATGTATCAGTGAAAGCGTCTTGAAGCTGTTGTTGGAACAAAAAGAACTTATCAGGATCGTGGGTGTCAATAATATTAATTCTGGGGCTAGATTTGTGTTTAGCTGTGTAGATTCTCTTTGATCTCACTCTAACCGTTGCAACAAACAAACAATGATCCCTATCACAGTCAGCACAGTGGTATCTTCGAGTCAATTATATATGGTTCAGATGTTGTCTCCGTGTGATGATGACGTCCGGCTGATACCAATGGCCGGATCTTGGATGCTTCCATGTGACCTTATGCAGCTCATTTTTTATTTTTTAAAAAGGAGTTTGAAATGCATAGGTCTTTTCTGGTGCAATGCTCCAACAGCCTTTGCCCATTTTCATTCATGCGACCGATGTATTATTTTCCCAAGCACACTGGCCATGAACTCGAGTCCTTGCCAACACGAGCATTGAAATCACCGAACATATAAATGTAGTCGGATTTTGGACCTGCCTTGATTACAGAGTTTAACTCCTCATAGAACGAAACCTTCACATCGTCAGAGAAAGTGAGTGTCGGTACATATGCAGTGATAATGGTGGCAAAACCACAAGAGGTTGACAAGTGCAGGGATAATAGTCTTTCATTACCTCCAGCTGGAATTTCAGTTATTCCCAAAAGCGAATTCTTCATTGCAAAGCCCACACCATGTTGCCTTTTTTTGCCTGCCCTGCACCCTTCCAAAAAAAAAAGGTGTAATTGTTTTCCCTGAATGGCCCTTCCTCAGCGAGGCGTGTCTCCTGCAGGCCAGCAATACCAATATTAAGACGATGAGTTCGGCATCAATCACAGACGTTTTTATTTTCCACATCGTCAATATTCGTCAGGTCAGTGAGGTTTCTCGTTTTCTGTTTAATATTAGCTGGTGCATTGGATTTACAGCCTGCGATACAGATTTTGTCATAGCCCCAAGCACCCATTGAAGCAGGCAGGCTGTTGAGGATCAGCATCCAATTGGCCGGGGGCTGCCCAGCTTGAGGCGGGAGGTAGCTGATCAGTGACACCTGTAGGTGTCTCCCACCATAAGCGGCAACCCATGGCGCTCCATGTCTACGCCAATGGACAAGGTTTTATAGCCCGTAATTGCGACCTCTCGCTTTCATTCCGAGACCGGTTTAGACCAGGGATGGAGTTATACCTCTCCATAGCATAAAGCCTGTGCTAAGATATAAGAGACCACATGTTGCCCATGCAGCATGATCCCACTCTCGGCCTGCCTAATTCCCTCCAGAGTTGTAACACCAATACATCTGGAACAAGACAAGCCGCAGAAGCTGCCGGATCAGCAAAGCAATGCTCTAACTGTCCGCTTGTCGGAGCTTCGATCCTAGGCCAGCTGCCAACCAAAGCTTAGGGCCTGGTCTGCCCTGCCATAACATTTTGTCTTTAGGTTGCATTTCCTCGCACCATGATAAGGCTTGTACCCTCCCAATTGCCTTCTTCCGCCCGAAGCCGTTGGCACAATGTGGGGTGTCGGGTTTGGTAAGGCGCTGACAGAAAGCAGGTAGTACCGTCTGCTGTCATACGGTAGCTCAGTAATATCTGACTAAGTCTTGACACATCCTGGTGAGTTAGCATATGACAATTAGTATCTCTAGCATATTACTAACATTATGCATGGAAACAAAAGTATGCATAGTAACAATTCAAAATAGGCATATAATTATATTCCTAATAATAGCATAATGAAAGAATTGGTAATACTATTATATACAGCGAAATGAGACAATAAACAGTTCTCATATGAGTAACAAAGGCGGGACAGCCGAAATGTAGGTCTGCCCGATCTGTCGTTACTTAGCCACTGCCGTGGTGAAGAATTAAGAGAAATATAGTCATTTGACTCTATTCTGTACAACAAAAGACACTCAACAAAAAGAGACCATGCTAGTAAATCTAAAGACTGATGAATAGTTACTACGAAATAGCATTCAGAGGAAATCTCAGACAACATCAGAGTCAGACTTACGATATTTATACATCTAAATGCTTCATACCTGATCTTGAAGTCCACTCTTTTAATTCGAGCAATTCCAATCCCAATTCCAATTTTCAAAAAAAGAAAAAAAAAATAATTCCAACTTCGCTCTCGTCTAACCTCCTTACTCATCGGTGGTTATTGTTGAGAGCCGTGATTATTGTGGATTTTAAGACGTTTCTTGTCTTGTGCGCTTCCTCCCTCGGACTGGTTACATAAATTTTTGTGTCTGTGACGTCAGCTGGGGGTTGGTAGGCGGTTGTCCTTTGTTCCCGTCTCCTCTGAGTTTCTCAAATTTTATCGATTCTAGGCACTCCTCCAGGAGAGAGTCCGCGTAAGTATTGTGTGCTGCCTTCATAGATCTGGTGGGATGATGTTTCTCTCTTGGATTTCTTGGGCGTTTTGGTTGGGCTGTTGGCCTTAGCTTGCGGTTCCGGCTCGATATTTTGCTGGGTTTCATCTTGCGGCTTGTCTGCGTTCTCTTGCATAGCTTCTGTTGGTTTGTTTCTGGCTACTTTCATTTCAGCTTTCAGCAGCTCTCTCTCCGCTTTACTGGTGCGTAGCATTTATTCGTTTTTCTTCTTTATCACTACCATATGTTCCACTTCTTGCTTGATGTTTCGCTGGATCTCTTTTATTTCAGCAATCAGCGTTTCATTGTCGCTGGTCGGTGCCGGAGTTTGAAGCAGCTTGATTTGCTTCTTTAGCTTCTCTGTCTGGTCTTGCAGTTGAGCTTCACACTGGGACTGCTCGTGTCGCTTCACACATTGAAAGGTTCAGACTGAATTATCTCCCGGCCTGTCCGTCATAATTTCTTCCTGAGCGACTGGCCGTTCACACCTGTGACCGTGGGCCGTCTCTATTCAGTCTAAATTTCACACCTTGTATGCTTGAGAGGTCCCAGTCAGTCTGATACTATGTTTATATCCGGGAGTCTTATCACGCAGTGAGTGTACACCTTGCGACTCTCTATCTCGAGTTAACCTCACCCGTGTTAAATGTGTGATTGTAAATATCCAGCCTGTGATCGCACCATTGATTTGACTTCTGTTTATCTTTAGCTGTATCAGTCATTTGATCGATTTGTGTATCTATTTTATTTTTAAACCTCCATATTCATGTTGTTGACATTATTCCATGGCGTTCACCAGTGAACTGTTTCTGCTTGTTTCTAGATGTCTAAACACGGTTTCTACCCCATTCTATTTTGATATGGTCTTATTATGATGATTTCTGCGTACAAGGTTATTCTCTTCCCCCCCCCCCCCCCCGCCCCCCTCCCATTTTAAGTTTCATTAATAAATGTTTTTTTCTCTACACCTTTCTTAGCCTTTGACTGCCTTTTTAAGACAGCAAGTCCCACTTTACTTCCCCCCCCCCCCCCCCCCATTTGTCTGCATGCTTGATTTGGGAGACTGTTACTAGCTACCTCTGTTAAAGGGATGTTTTGGATGCGTTTTCTATTTTCTGTGACCGTGCATCATGAAAGCTAGCTACTTTTACTTTCTTAGGTAGACTCAATGAAAGTGATTTTTTTTTTTGGGGGGGGGGGGGGGAGCGTCTTCATTTCTGCCCGTTATCCCCCAGTGGAGCATAGGCCCCCAACCAACCCCTAATCTTTGCCATATATACAGCTCCCTCACTGTCTCCTCAGATGACTTATCTCTGTCTCTGATTCTTGATTACCCATGCATTTTTAGGTTCACAATTCCTTTAACCAGGTGGTTTCAAGAGAACAGGCTTTCTATTTATATAATTGACATCTCAGCACGTGTCCTACCCAGCACCAGGGTCTTGTCCTCACCTGGAACTGTACTCGTTGAGAAATAATCTAACTCTTCCATAAGTATAGTGTTTGAAAGGATGGGTTAACCCTGAGAATAAAATACCTAGTTGTAGGACGGCTAGTACACAATTACTGGTAGAATTTCAACCGTGTATATGATCTTTCACTGAAATATAATGAAGAAGACAAACTTCTCTGATATCAATCTTGTCACCACTTGATTCTTGCTTCCCTCTGTTTGTTTTTTTAACAGAAAATTTACTCACAACACACTTTTTAAAAAATTCTTTTGTGAATGGACAACCTTTCTTATAATGGCTTATTTGTTTCTTCTTTGTGTCGGCTCTATTCTCATACAAGTATCATTATAGCTTGGCACGTGTGATGTATATGTTCATGCCTCCTTTCAAATGAGTTCACATTTATCTGCTTGGCAATCCTGTTTTCCTATGCCATGATCTTAAGCAACCATTCAGAGCGTTGTCCATTATTTCACTTTTTTTTTTTTTGTCAATTACATTTTCCATCTTATAGCTTGAATAAATTGTTGAGAGTGTTGCTATCTCATTATTGTGGTTGGCATTATTTAAAACATGATTTATTCTTTTTTGTTTTGGTCATGATATTCTGTAACCTTTTACATTGTAAGATGTGGATTGTATAAGATACATTTTGTTCTAAAAGAAATTTGGTATGTGGCCTTTTTCCTTCTTTTTGTAATACTTCAATCGTCAGATAGTAATATTTCCAGGTGTTTGCATATTACATTTGTCTTGCTTAGCAATAGTATCCCCATTCTGACTATCATATGTCACCATTGCCCATCTGCTCTTTAGGGTAAGGATAGACAGTTGTGCCTATGGTTAAACTATGTTATTTGTATTAGGCCTTTGTCTTGCTGTTTAATTATTGTATCTAATTTTTGTTTTGCTTCGTCAAATTCCATTTTGTAAACAGCCTGTTAGTGCACAATTGTAGCATTGTTTGTATTGTTGTCTTTCCCTATAACAGCATTTCGTAACTTAATGGACAAACAACACACAATAAATGCGAGTATTGAGTGTAACGTCATGTAAAAAAAAACACTCTACTAATTTTGTTAACAGGTACAGTATTTGATGGTTCACGTGCTTGGCTGATAAGCCAATGGTGCGAGGCTACCATCTGAGGGATTATGGCTGAACGCCTCTAAGTCAGAATCCCGCCCGGATGTGCGACGATATTCTTATTCACGTGCTTGGCTGGTGGGCCGGTGGTGCGAGGCTGCCATCGGAGGGTTTGCAGAGTTTCCGGCTTGGGTCAGGATGGCGGGACGTGTTTTCTTCTAGCTTGACTTAAGTCGGTTGATCGGCGGCTTGACAATCCGCCATCATAAAACTCGCCGTTGTTACAGAATCAGATTTCTGGCTCTAAATGTTAGCGCTACGCACAAACATGGAGAGCCACGACTTCTGCCCTATGCGCCGCCTTAGGCCCAAGAGGAAAGACTAGACTAGATCGCTCTAAGTGTCGGCCTTCTTACTTACGCAGTGTTACGTAATAAAGTTGCAAATATAGAGCGCACTTTTTTCAGATTTTTAATGCTGCTAGTTCCGCACCTTAATTTCTCCTTTATTTGTCAATCTAGATTGTAGACCGAGATTCATTCTGGGACGATACACGCGCTCTCTGTGACACTTACCGAGGATTCAAACACAGCATTCTAGCCTCTCGGCCAGCTGCCCCACTTACACTAATACACTCAGGAGTAAAATAAATCTTCCGTGTTGTACATTGACTCAAGTTAAGTCAAGAAACGGCATTACAGCACTCGGAGCATTCCCATAAATGATCGTACCTATCTACAAAAACCAGCGAAGAGTCCCAGTACTAATGGTACCGTTTGCTGTCTGATTATGTGTCCTTCTAGCTTTTTCTCAGAGTGCTAATGTCGGTCAGATGCTCTGGTCACTGCCTGCCGTACCATTCTTTCCATGCCATGATTATCTATCTGTTCTTGCACACTGCCGACTTTGTGGCGAAGGTTTTACGAATGCAATTCGTAATCCCGCATACAGCGGTCCAAAAACACACTGCGGGAAATTTGGACACAGGCCTGGTCGCGTTGGTTTCCATACAAAGGTATGAATGCCGGTAGTTCAGAAAGCAATGGAAAACTACTGAAGGTAAGAAATCAAAAACAGCCAAAAATGCTGGGTTGATTGCGACGTCCTGTAAGGATTTGCAACTAACTCTGTCACACTATTCATATGATCCTAGAGAGCCATGATGACGTCTGTATTGCGTTAGTACCCAACCCAGCAGTGTCGTGTTATGTAATATGAATTTCTAATCAAGTGTAATCTGTTTATGAATGTAAGATCATTCTCAACAGAATAAATGAAGCTACTGTTACCATAGTAAGGTACATCACTTCCATACATTCTACATGCCCCTAACACGTTACTTATATCGTATATAGGATTATGGGCTTTGATAAACAACGCAGGAATTGCGGGCCTGTTTGCTCCAGCAGAGATGTGCAGCAGAGAAGACGTCCTTGATGCACTCAGTGTGAATCTTCTGGGACCGATAGACACCACACGTCACTTTTTACCTCTCATCAGGAAATCCAAAGGCCGAATAGTCAACACTGCAAGCGTGGCCGGGCGCGTGGCGTTCGGACCAGTCCCCTACACAGTGTCAAAGTTTGGTTTGGAGGGCTTCTCAGACAGACTAAGGTAAACATGTCAGTTGTGTACAGTTTTTCTTCTTAAAGCAAGCTTCCTTTTCTTTAAGGCATTCTAAGGCAGCCTCCCCCTCCTCCTTCGTCTTCTTCTTCTTCTTCTTCTTCTTCTTCTTCTTCTTCTTCTTCTTCTTCTTCTTCTTCTTCTTCTTCTTCTTCTTCTCCTCCTCCTCCTCCTCCTCCCCTTCCTTCTCCTTTTTCTTTTCCTCCTGCTCCTGCTCCTGCTCCTGCTGCTCCTCCTCCGCCTCCTCCTCTTCTTCTTTATTCAATTTCATTTCTACATTTTATTCCCCAATGGATCATAACACTTCCAATGTCCTACCCATATAATTCATTTAAAAAATATATAATTATCTTCTCTGGGTGTGTTAACTGCTTCAGCGCCAAACAAAGAGTAGGTTAAAAACATGGTCCACGATTAAATGAACAAGTATTATAATGTATATTTCCGCTCACTGAGCATTGAAATTGCGGAAGATACCACGAAACAAAACAAATAACACTATGACGCTAGCAAGGCAATATATTGTTCTTCTGTTCAATCAGTTAAGTTTCTTCTCTGTTTTATTTGCTTCGAGGTATTAATTGGAGGGTGTATGTTTTAATGACTGTGCAGTATTTGAAAATATTGCCGGTCCAAGTTTTGTATATACCTATTATGTTTCATGATCTTTACAGAGGGTGAATACAAAACTTAGACCGGCAATATTTTCAAACACTGCACAGACATTAAAAATACACCCTATAGTTATACAGTCAATGGGTTATTCTCAATGTGTGTCTTTTCCTCATATCTTAATTCACAGAAATTTCTTTAGTCCGCACGTTGCGTGCAGTCGCGATAATAACATTATTACGTCTTCCTTAGAATATTACGATAGCGAAACTAATCTTCTTTTAGTGCATGCCGTGTGGTGTTGGTGATCATGTATGTCTACAGATCCCGTACCTCTTATTCCGCGAATTATTTCTGATACCGACGTTCCTTCATGCCATAATGTCAAACTGTCCAGCATCTTTTCTCTCTGTCTCCTCTGCCTCTCTACCCCTTCAGCCTTCCTGTTGTGACATTCTTCAGCTTTCCCCTTCTCATGCTCAAAGAATGTGGACTGACTTCTTCTGATGCTTGTAACCAGTTCTCTTTGAGAGTTAATGTACGCCAACAATGAGTCAAGTGCACTAGAAATAGTAGCACAAATATTATTATGCTTGAGTTCAAAACGAGAGAACACAAAATAATTGCCATTGCTCTTTCTATCTGTCCTTGGTGTTTTCATTATTCTTCCATAAAACCACATCTCCGCAGCTTTCATATAATTCCTCACTGGTCTGCTAATTGTCCATGATTTGCGCCCGCACATTAGTATTAGCTCTCAGAGACTATTCTTAGAAGACTATAAAAGCAAACATATAGAAAATCGCCCTGCGTCGATTTTATTTATTACTTTGTTGCACCGCAAACAATAATCGTAAGGCAAATATTCTTTCAAGAATATAAAATGTTAGACTCTACCATTTATTGGGTCACGGCATAGTGAGGTGATCAGGTCCATTTCTCATCGCCTGGTCATCCCAGAAATGTTTCTGACATTTCTTAAGATGAACACGCGCCTCTCTCCCAGGCAGGATTGACGTAAAAGAAAATAAAGGACCTATTTACACGTCTTAAGGCGCATCGACCATACGGTGCCAGATCCATATTTTTATACACTAATCAACACTCTGTGGGTCAAGTGATCAGTATCACGCTGACCGCCTTTTCTTCCCAAGACACTCTTGGTGTCCATTTTAGGCTGGTCGACAGGGTCAGATTTTAAAATTCCTAATTCACCCTGCTGCGGATCGAACCCATGTCCATCAAATCCACAGACGGGTGTCGAACCACGACCGAGACTTCAGATTGACATACAGTTATTGACTGTAATGGTCACAAAGAATCCTACCACTTCAAGGGATTGAAAAAGGCCTTCATGCGTGTTAAGTAAGTTATAAGTCGCGTGATTGTTATTTTGTTGTTGGTGTTGTTGAAGTTAACAGTTATTTATTGAGGAATTGATGCAGTCAGCACACAGGCACAACCGACTTCCATTATTCTCCTATTGGAAACTTTCCTGAAGAACTTGGCCTTGACAATTACTGGCCTCTTAGGGAGGAGACCTTTGCCCCAAACCTCGTAATAACCAGCCTGGACAACATCGATGACTGATGAATCTCGATCTGTTGGTCAAGGTATCTGGCTTTTGATGATTGGTGCCTTCTCGGTCTGCTGGTTCGGGTATCTGGCTCTACACTGCTCACTCAACAGTGACATCAGCTTGATTACATTAATGAAGGAGCTGTGAAGTTTGTCGTTGGTCTTGTGGTAGAATCTCATACCCACTTTGCCAAAGTATTCTGAGGTATAAAGCGATACGCCAACGGTCTTTAACACCTGATATCGCTGCCAACAATAATATTATTGTGACAATGCGTGAGGAACGGTGAAAGTAACATGCAAGGTTGCAGGTGTGGGGTCGGAGTAAGGCAGATGTGGGGCCAGTGGGGTTAATTAAAATCTTCAGCTAACGGGGGAGCCCCAAGACAGTGGGATGGTGTGGCACGTACACGTCAAGATTAAACAAACAAACAAACAAAGAAACAAACAAACAAACGAACGAACAAACAAACTTTATTTTCAAAGGGTAACAAATTGGGCACACAGGCCCGTCTTTCATCCGGCTCATCTTTCGTTCATCAGTAGCGCATTTTACATTCACATAGGAAAAAAGCATTGTCAAATGAATGTTGTAAACATAAAAATGCATATTACCATGTCATGAGACACATCTCCCACCCACCAACACATTCCCCACCCACCACATATCCCCCACACACCCACACCCCCAGGCACACATACATGTCCCCACTCACCCGCCCATCTCCCACCCACACATCTCCCCATCCACACACATCCCCCACCCATCTCATAACCCACCAACACTCACCCACCCACATATGCTGCACCACCAACCCACACACCTACAACCACGGAGCCAAACACGCATCCTTCAACCACGTATCCCAAACCCACACACATATCTCCCCGCCAATCCACACATCCCGCATCTACCAACAAATTCATCCCGCACACACCCACACATTGCCCACTTACACACATACCCCACCCACACAATCTCCCCCAACCACACACACATCATCATCCAACTAACAAATACTCACCACACACACATTCTCCACCCACTCCCAATCACCCAGCCCATAACCATACATCCCCACCCACACACCCATCACCACCCACTCACACATCACCCCACCCACCACACATCCTCCCTCCACCCATACACACCTCTCACCCACACACACCCACGACCAACACATACATCCCCGACCCACCCACACATCCCCCACCCACATACATATCCCCCACCCACATACATATCCCCCACCCATACACATATCTCCCACCCATACACACATCCCCACCAATACACACATCCCAACATCCACCACCACACCACCTAGACACTCGCCCACACACCCATCCACACGTCCCCACTCACCCACACCCACACATCCCACTACCCACCAACACCCACACACCCACACACGTATACCTCCACGCACGCACACATCCCTCAACCCACACGTCCCAGATCCAGACACACATCGCCACCCACATGCATATTTTCTCACCAACCATTGCATCTCCCACACACATCATCACCCAGACATCTCCCCATCCACCCAGACATCCCCCACCCACCCATACATCCCCAACCCAACACGCACCCCCTCTCGCATACACACATCCACCACCCACAAACATCCCCCCGCCACACACACATCCCCCACCCAATCACATTCCTCCACACACATCCCCCACCCACACATCCATCTACCAACCCACACACACATCTTCCCACACACCCCACACATACTCCCAACACACCAACACCACCCACACACACCCTCACGCACATCCCTACACAAACACATTCCCATCATCACATCTAGACACATACATGATGCCTCACATGATCACTGAAATTAATATGAACAAACTCCCACATTTCACACACACACACACACACACACACACACACACACACACACACACACACACACACACACACACACACACACACACACACTGACGATTATCGTGAGCATCCTCACAAAAATGGTGAAAATGAAAACAATATGTTACACATTGTGTAACGAAAAATAGTGATGCAATTGTTTCCGGGTCCGGTCAAGGATGTGCACTACTGACGAGCTCAAATGAGAGCGAAACTCGAGTCTAGTGCTCCCACATTGACGTGGATAGGCCTTAGGTTCATACCAGAATACGATCAGCGTTGCCCGTAGTGGGTTGTGCTCAATATTTAAATTATATATGTGTTCTTTGACTGTTCCTGGGATAGTACATTTTCATAAAGTTCATTTATAATTAATAAAGATATTGTGTGTGCGCAAAAGGGTGTTATCAAGTGACTATAAGTTGTTTTTCAGTAGTCCGGTCTATTTGGTGATATGTGATTTCTATGGCTGATCCACCCTGCACTTCTCACTTAAAGATATCAAAGGGACAAACCTAGACATAGCCACGTGTAGCTGTTGCAAAGGATTGTGACAATTATCATGCATTTAGTAAATTCTAAGCAGAAATCATTGCTCCTAATATGGGATCAAAGGAAACATCATAGTTTTGTGGTTAATCTTCTTCTCTTTCTTCTTCTGCCCTTTATTCCCCACTGGGGCATAGACCTTCGTGGTTATAGTGCGTTCATAAATGTTCAATATTTTTTTTTAAATGTATCTGTTGCATCGTTATGAAATACCCAATGGTCTGGATCTTTCAACAATAGTCTAAATTCTTCCACAATGATATGGATTCTTCCACAGTGGTGTGGATGCTTCCACAATGATCTGAATTCTTCGACAGTAGTCTGGATTCTTCCACTAAGATCTGTATTATTTTAAAATGATATAAATTCCTCCACAACGGTCTGAAATCTTTCACAATAGTTTGGATTCTTCCACAATGGTCTGTATTCTATCACAGCAGTCTGGAGTCTTCGACAATAGTTTGGATTCTTCCACAATGATGTGAGTACTTGTGATTCTTGCAGAACGGTCCTGGGTTCTTAAACATTAGTCTTAATTTAAACATAATGGTCTGTATTCGTACACACTGGCCTAAATTACTACAAGATAGTCAGAATTCCAACATATTGATCTGAATTCCTACGTAATCGTCGAAATTCCCGCATAGTGACCTGAATTTTGACAAAATGACTTTTATTCCTACACAATGATCTATATTAATACACTGAAGAGCAAACTGGAAGATTAACAGACATACGGACGAAAGGACAGAAGTTGTATTCTACATACATCTACTACTGATTATTGCAATGATCAAGATGTTAATTTATGTCCCTTGTATGTGAAATAGACGTGAGGTCTGCCAACAAGGAATCAAAGTGTCTATCGTGGAGCCAGGAGCTTTTCAGACTCGACTAACAAACGTAGATGCGATAGTACAGGGTGTCCAAGAAGCATTCGACAAGCACAGCCCAAACATACAAGCTGTCTACGGTGGCTCGGAGCTCATGAACAACGGTGAGTGTAGATGTGAAATTCACGCAATGTGAAGATGCTTAAATATCGCCATCATCATGTGCCCTGACAAATCACGCAGGAATTTATGTCTCTCCACAGATCTCGGTCCTAGACGTTATAGATCAATTCCATTGATGCTATTCATCCATGCCTGAGACCAGAGGTCACCAAACTACGGCTCGTGGGCCGGATTCGGCCCGCGACGTCAGTTCATCAGGCCCGCCGACTGTACTTGAATTTGCTTGATAAAACGCATAGAATACGAGACGTTGTGACACAATGTAAATTTAAATATTATGTTTAGAATACAAGGAGATCTTCACACGCGCGGAGACCTCCTGGCTGCTATGTGCTTTAAATTTAATATTTTCAATTTTAAATTATTGTATCTAGATTTTCTTGTTTATTGTAGTGTTTGCTTCTTTCGCGCCATCCCAAGTCTTTCCCCGACTCGTGGTAGCTCCGCCTACGCTTTGACGTTAGCATGGTTTCCATGGCAACACACACAAACACGCATCTTTCCCGCCCTAGATGCGCCCAGAGCTTCCAAATATTATTTACTTCTTTATGCCTGTCATCCAACATTATAGGTATGTGACAATGATTTCTTTGTTCGATATTGATAGGTAAGTGAACTACATGTATGAATAGAAGGAATAAAGTAGCAAACATAGCATAAAAATGCCATAGATGCCTCGTGTTATTACGCAAACATTATGCCCAGCTCTGAAAAACTATCCGATCAAGGTGTTAATCGAGCTGGTCTCTAGGCCAGTGTTTTTCAACCTTTCTGCTGGAGCAGATCCTTTCGCAAATGTTTATGTTGCTCAAGGAACTCTTGATATGATGCAAGAGTCTGTCCTACTTTATGTTAAAAGAAACCCCAGAAAGGTAGAAATATTGCGTTTAGGCGATTTCGGTCTCTTTCGGAGCAACCCCTGGCTGCCACTCGAGAAACCCTTGTTGAAAATCACTGCTCTAGGCTGTTTATTTATGCCGTTCTTATTTATATATTTTGCAAACCTTATTATGTGATCTGAAAGGAACATCACCATATGACGGGATGGGTACCCAATTACTCCAGGCCTCAACAAGTGCGCGACTCTGCCCAGACATGTAAAACCTCAAGAAGAAGGGAATGAACACAATCAACACATCAGAAGCCGGGAAACTGACAACAAACAGCCCAAAGTACGAAAGACAATCTACAAGTCACACCATAAACACCCCAATTACAGTCAAGTCGAAAAATCGAAGGCTGAACGGGGGTTCCAAGGATTGAATTAGATTGGACTTCTTTGGGGAAACAAATTACCAGAAAACCAGTTACGTAATATGCAGGGAAAGTGTTGCCGTTTTGAAAGAGTACAATCTTCGGCGTCACTATGAAACAAAATATCTATCGACGTATTCAAATTTTCTGGAAAGTTACGCTCTGAGAAATATGAGTCCTAAGAAACGTGGTTTAGAAACAGAAACAAATCTCTTTACGAGAAAGTTCACTGAAAATAAATTTGCCACTCGTACAATTAACAAAATAGTGCATAAGATGGCAGAACGAGGAAAACCGTTCACTGATCGCAACTTTATGATGGTGTATGATGGAAGCAGCAAATGATTTGTGTCCTGAGAAAGCCGATTTGTTTGGAACTATCAGCCTTTCGGCAAGTTCAGTTGTGCGAAGAACAGAAGAACTTGGGGAGAACGTAGTGCTACAGACATGCGAGAAAGCTAGGAACTTGTTCTGATATTGTCTGACGCTGGATGAGTCTGCTGATCTCTCGAGTACGTCACGACTTCTCGTGTTCATTCGTGGTGTCAATTTGGATTTTCAGATAACGGAGGAGGTGGCATCCGTTTGCAGCATGCATGGAAGAACAACTTGAAAAGACATTTTCGTGGAAGTGCAAACAGTTTCTTCAGTGGAATCAGCTTCGAAATGGTACAGCTGATGAAGGAAAAACATGGCTGAAGTGAGGAAGGGTCTCGTGGGCAGATCAGGACTCAGTTGGAAGATTTGCAAATTCCGGTCGCTCTGTTTATACACTGCATCATACTGCAAGCACTCTGTGGGAAAGACATAGATATTTCTTGTGTACTGAAACTAGTCGTGTCTGCTGTGAACTTCATCTGGGAAAAATGCACTCAATAACCGTCAGTTCCAGGCTTTTCTTGAAAAAAAATTGATTCCGAATTACGTGACTTGCCATGTCACATATCAGTGAGGTGGCTCAGCTGCGGTAAAATCCTGTTTTGTTTTTACAAGCCCCGAAGCGAAATAGATGTTTTTCTTACTGAAAAAGATAGAGCTGATCCACAGCCGTCAGATCTTATCTGGCTGTCAAAGTTGTCATTATTTGGTCGACATCACATCCAACATGAATGAACTGAACTCGACACTTCAGGGAATTGATAACCGCGTCTGTGATCTCTACAGAATCATCAAAGGATTTCGGTGAAAGCTGTCATTGTTTGAAGCATAACGGGAAGGAGACAACTTTTCTCCTTTTCTTTGTTTCAAAGAGCTTTGTGCTACAATCGCCGAAGTTGTCAACCTCGATTTTCCGGGGGGAAAAAACAATTATTCGTGAATTTGAGAAGCATTTTTGGAGAGATTTTCAGATCTTGACAGAATTTAGAGTGACATTATTCTGTTCCAGAATCTGTTCCATTGTAACCTTGATGATGTGCCAGTTGAACTACAGTCGGAGCTCGTTGATGTGCAAGCAAATGCCTTATTGAAAGAGAAGCACAGAGAAGGACAACTTGTTGAATTCTATCGCTGCTTACCTGATGTTGAGTTTCCGAAACTGAAGAAATTTGCCGCTGGTATGGCATTAGTGTTTGGAACAACTTATACCGGTGAGCAAACATTTTTAAAAATGAAGTATGTGAAGTCATCGAACGAGATTGACTGACGAACATTTGAAAGAAATTCTCTTGATTGGATTCAGCAATTCCAAACGAAACATTTATGCTTTCTTGAAAGTCAAACGTCAGTTTCACAAATCCCACTAACCGTTTTATGCTGCTTAGTTGTGAGATTCGGATACGTGCACACTAGGTATGATGTAACTATCTTTTAGCTAACGTCGCCTTCTTTGATAACATTTTTAGTAAATAAATATGTTGGCTGTCTTTGTTTTTTGTTTATTTGTTTATTTTTTTTATTTTTTAAAATTATTATTATTATGTGCATTGCACTTCACTCACCCGTGATTAATATGGAATGCTAAACTTACTTTTTTCGTCTTTTTTTTTTTTTACAGAGCTTTCGTTCTGACTTACAAGTATTGTACAGAATGATTATGCGGCTCGCGCTCGTCATTTTGTCAGTTATCCGGCCCACTGTGAAAAAAGTTTGGTGACCCCTGCCTTAGACCATCCGGCATCACTTCTCTTGATGTGTCTCTGTCTCTTCTATTACCGATCTTTCCAGTCGTCACCATGTGTGCATGCCGCTCTTCGCCTTATATGACCACAAGAGAAACAAGTTCTTCTCTTTCATATCATCATCATCATCTGGTACCCTGTTAAGTGGCATGGGCGTACATGGCTCTCCGCTAATTTCGGTCCTTGATGTTCTGGATCAACTCTACTGAAGATATTTCTCCATGCCACCGTATCAGTTCATTCACCAATTTCTCTTGGTCTGCCTATACCTCTTTTTCCAATACTCTTGCCACTTGTCACGATGTTCTCCAATGCCTCTATTCTCATCACATGATTAAAGAATGATGTTTGTCTCTTTCCTAAAGTTATATATAATGTTTTAGTTTCATTAGCTTCTTCCTGGCAATCGCCATTACTTACTCTGAGAGTTCATAGTAACCGCACTTTCGTCTCCGGAACCACATCTCCGTTCTTCTAAGCGCTTCCTAATTTGTTCATTTACGTTGCTTGATACACAGCCATACAGAAAAACAGGTTCTTTGTAACATTTCAGCACTTTGTTTCTTACGTTTAATGAAAGTGTCTTATTTTATAAAATACCTCTCTTTTTCTGAAATGCATGTTTTGTTTGATCTATTCTTCTATTAATCTAAATCTTGCATCTTCCGTCTGATATGATAATTGCTCCTAAATATTCAAATTTATAAACTTGGCTAAAGATTTTCTCTTTTCTTGTTATCTCATATTTCGGTGTCATCTTTTTCTTTAATATAATAATTGTTTTTGTTTTCATGCTAGTCAAGGAACGTCCTTGTTTGCACTCACTGTTACTACAGTTTGCAGAACCTCGTCCCATAACAACCTTCTGGAAAACCTCTCGATCATAAGCAAGATGTCCCGCGTCCGATACACCCATCTGAAGATCAACCGCCACATCATGTACCCATCTTCTCTTTGGCCTTCCTCTTCCTCTCTTCCCAGGTATATAAACCCTTCTCTCCCCTTATTATTGTTCTCTCCAAACTTTCGTGACGTTTCAAATGACCAAACTATTTCAATGTTCTTTGTTTTATCGTTTTTAATAGCAACCTTCTTCAATATTTAGCTCTTGAAGTATTATGGATGAATTTGTTCCTTTCTTTATCCAAGATATTCTTATAACTCGTCTATAACATTTATATTCAAAGGCATGTATGCGCTGTTAAGTTTGTTTAGTAAGTGTCCTGGTCTCGCAGCCGTATGTTGCAATGGGAAAGATGTGCGCTCTTAAAAATCTAATCTTTTCTAATTTTATCTATCCCACTCCACAATTTATTAAGTTGTTTTAGTCTTTGAAGAGCAATAGATATTCGTCTTTTAATTTCTTTCATTGTGTCACCATTGCTGTTAATCAATGACCAAGATATTAGAAATGTTCCACCACCTCCAATTTTTCCTCATTAACATATATTTATGTCTCCATAGTAGTTTTATCTGTATGTATTATCTTTGTCTTTGCTATGTTAAGATATAAGATGTGATTTTCACTATTCAATTAGGTTGAGGTTTCTCTACTATTCTGTGTTGTAGATAGCAATACTGTATCATCAGCAAATCAAATCCCTGGTATGTCATGACCACCGATATTTAGGGCATCATATTGCTCCCTGGTTATATCATATCTGACATTTATCATTATATTTTCGGTGTACAGGTTAAACAAATAGTGGGCCAGCACACAACCCTAACGGACTTCTTGCTTGATGTCAAACCAATGTGATGTCTCGCCATCTATTCTAACCACTGCTTGTTGGTCTAGACTCTAGATAGAGCATTTTTATGAGTTGTATTACATGTGATGGAAAGCCCTTATTCCTCATGATTTCCCAATGTTTCTTATGTTGTAATGAGTCAAATGCCTTTGAATAATCCACAAAACATGAGAATAGGTTTACATTAAATTCTCTGCACTTCTCTATTATTAAAAGCATGTTGAGTTAGTGATCTCTTGTTCCTCTTCCTTGTCTAAATCCAGCTTGAACCACGTTAATTTCTTCTTCCATTTTCTTACAAAGTCCTCCCATTATGATGTTTATTAGAATACTACTTGCGTGAGTAATCAAGGCAACAGTTCTATAGTTGGTGCATAATTTCAGGTTGCCCTTTTTTGGTATTGGAATGACGATAGTTATCTTCCAATCTTTTGATCATACACCATATTTCCATATCTTTTTACATAATGCGTAATAGATTTGCGTTTTCTTCTTCTCCCTTTTTAATTGGTTCAGCTGGTATCTCATCACATCCAGGTGATTTACCATTCTTCAGGTTCTTTATTGCCCATGCAATTCCATCTAACAAGGGTTCAGGTTCTGTCTCTGCTGTCATTGATTCATGTATCTCATTCACATCCTCACTGTCATTCATTTCATACATTCCACTGCAGTATTCTTGCCATCTTTCTGGAATTTGTTTAGATTATGTTAAGGTATTTCCCAACTTCTAATAGATAACATTTAATTGCGGTTTAACATTTCTGTTCATAATGGCCCTAATTATTTTCCATATTAATTGCTCCTACTTGTTTCTAGTAAATATTCTTTATTATTCTAAGATCTTTTCCATCAATTGTAATATCTTCCGACATTTTTATCATTTTATTATTTCTTTTTTACTTTACCAAATGCCTTGGTATAATCTATAAACTACAAATATATGTTATATATGACTCTATTGATCTCTTTTTGTGTCAGGTCTTAGTCAGATATGACTGAGCTACCGTATAACAGTAATACCTGCTTTCTGTTAGTGCCGAACGTTGGGCGGCGCTTACCAAACCTGACACCCCACATTGTGCCAACGGCTTCGGGCGGAAGAGCGCAATTGGGAGGGTACAAGCCTTACCTTGGTGCGAGGAAATGCTACCTAAAGACAAAGTGTCATGGCAGGGCAGACCAGATCCTAAGCCTTGGTTGGCGGCTGGTCTAGGATCGAAGCTCCGACAGGTGAACAATTAGAGCATTGCTTTGCTGATCCGGCAGCTTCTGCAGCTTGTCTTGTTCCAGATGTAGAGGTGTTACCTTTCCTCTGGAGTGAATTAGGCAGGCTGAGAGAGGGATCATGCTGCATGGGCAACACATGATCTCTATATTTTAGCCCAGGCTTTGTGCTATGGAGAGGCAATAACTCCATCCCTTACAAACTATCGTCTGTCAAGACGGCAAGGTGCCAATGATTGACCTCTCTATCAGTTTTCATAATATGTATATTACATTACTAGTACCTTTTCTTTCAAGAAATCCTCAATAATTTCTATTGTTATTTTCCTTCTTGTTCTTCTCATTATGACTCTGAATAGAAGGTTAGTGACATGGTTTTTGAGGTTGATTATACGAAAATCTTTGCATTCAATTGCTCTTCATCATCATCACCTTGTGACATGCATATAAGCGTGAGCGGTTATGTTTTGCCATCTCACTCGATCACCAGAGTCGTGGATCAACTCAGTGTTCTTGTCTCGACCATACCATCCAGGTGTTGACTTCTCTGACTTCCCCTTGTTCTCGTCCCCTCTATCTTGCCAGTTGTCACCAAGTTCTCCAATTTATTTCTTCTCATAACGTGACCAAAAACTTGTGACTGTCTACGTCAAATTTCTCTAATCAGTTTACGGCTTTAATTTGTTTCTTGTAAGACTTGGTCATTGGTTTTTCTGTATGTCCATGGTATTCTTTGCATTTTCTCAGAAATTACATTTCCACAGCCATCAAATGTTTTTCAGCTGTCTGCTAATTGTCCACGCTTCACATCCATACAAAAGCACAGGTTCTATGTAGCACCGCAACAATCTTTTTCTCGTTGCAAATGAAATCGTTTTATTGGTCAGTATGTTTTTCATCTTGCAAAAGGTTGCCTTAGCCAATGCAATTCTTGTTCTAATCTCTTCAAGGCATCTCTCATCAGATGCCATGACTGTTCCAAGATAATTGTACCGATTCACTTGTTTAAGAATATTCCCATTTACTTGTTTGTTACATTGTGGTATTTCTTTCTTCTTTGTGACGACCATATACTGTGTCTTCTTACAATTTAATTCTAACCTAAGTTGTTCACTGTGTACAACAACCGCATCTACTAAATGTTGCAGATTCTTCCATTGTCTGCAATCAAAACTGTATCATCCACATTTCTAATGTTATTTATGTTATGTCCCCCAATGATGATTCCATTCATATCGTTAACATTTCTGAATATATTTTCACTATAC
>JACEFZ010001762.1:0-100436 GCA_014155875.1 Cepaea nemoralis
TTAAAAACCAGCACTTGATCCTTCTCCAGTAATTGTCAAGATCTTAAAAGGGACTCAATGCACTTAAAACTATGGCTGCAATGGACACAGAGCAGAGATGCTTTTCACACTATACCAGCACTTGATCCTCTCAGTAATTGATTATGGATTAGGTCTGCTCACTGTCTCAGAGAGTCAGCTGGTGAAGTTAGAGCGCATACAGAACGAAGCTATGCGGGTCATTCTGGGATGCACTAGAGACATCCCAGTAGTGTGTATGCGTTACATTCTTGGTCTGCTGACTGTTGCTGGTAGGCTCAAGGTGATGCAGGCGAAGGCATACCTCAGAGTAGCTGCAGACACAGACCACCCACTGCATGAGGCACTGGACGCAGTTAAGGGTAGCGACTGATAAGAGGGACATCATGGATGGCTCAGACGTAGGATACGATCAGACAGGTATGCCACTTGGAGAACATTAGGCGTGGAGAGGAGTGGGTCAGAGTGCCAGCGGAGCAGTCAGACTTGTGCAGAGTTATAATCACATTAAGCCGGGAGTGCAGGGAATGGCCAGCAGGGGCCACGGAAGTGGAAATCCAGCAACTAATTCAGGACAATGCTCACTCGAGGTGGATGGATTATCTACACAGATGGTTCGGTGTCAAGAGGTGAGGAGAAGTGGCTGGGGTTCATAGCAAAGCTAATGGTCGATGTTTGGAGGCAGGAGAGCCTGGCATATGATACCACAACATCCAGCTAAGAATGGAAGGTGGAGGCAGTCACTGCGGCTCTCCGCTGGATGGAGAATACGACCACACACACACACACACATCGTGATTGTAACTGACTCAGAAAGCATGCTGACGAGGGTGAGGACGGGCAGGCTTCGTGCGGAGTGGCTTGCTTCGCTTCGGAGGTCATGGGTGACAAGCATCGCCTGGATCTTTTCTCCGGGGCATGCCGGTGTGCTGGGAAATGAACAGGCGGACAGATTGGATGGCTCTGCAGAACTTGGTGGAGTATTGATACATGACAAGGCAGATGTGGTTGCAGCCTTGTGGGAGCACGTGCACACCTCGGAGGAGCAAGCATACATACATACATACATACATACATACATACATACATACATACATACATACATACATACATACATCCATCCATCCATCCATCCATCCATCCATCCATCCATCCATCCATCCATCCATCCATCCATCCATCCATCCATCCATCCAGACAGACAGACAGACAGACAGACAGACAGACAGACAGACAGACAGACAGACAGACAGACAGACAGACAGACAGGTGTGTGTGTGTGTATGGATGGATGGATGCATGCATGTATGTATTGTTCTATATCCTCATCTTTCATATTTGCATTTTTACTGTCAATTGAATTTAACATGCACTGCTTATTTCATCATGTTTATGTCAATTCTAGGAATTATCTTACTGGATTGGACCACTATTTTATTTTTACGTTACACAATGTATACCATATATTCATCACCATGTTCCATATCTTACATGTTTTCCCATTGTTTCCCAATTTTGAATGTTCTTGTGAGGATGCTCACGATAGTCGACAGTGTGTATGTGTGAAAAGTGTGGGAGTTTATTCATATTAGTTTTAGTGATTATGTGAGGCAACATATATGTGTGTCCAGGTCAGGTCTTAGTCAGATATGACTGAGCTACCGTATAACAGTAGACGGTACTACCTGGTTTCTGTTAGCGCCGAACGTTGGGCGGCGCTTACCAAACCCGACACCTCACATTGTGCCAACGGCTTCGGGCGGAAGAGCGCAATTTGGAGGGTACAAGCCTTACCCTGGTGCGAGGAAATGCAAGCTAAAGACAAAAGTGTCATGGCAGGGCAGACCAGGCCCTAAGCCTTGGTTGGCGACTTTTCTAGGATCGAAGCTCCGGCAGGCGGACAGTTAGAGCATTGCTTTGCTGATCCGGCAGCTTCTGCAGCTTGTCTTGTTCCAGATATAGGGGTGTTACCTTTCCTCTGGAGTGAACTAGGCAGGCCGAGAGAGTGATCATGCTGCATGGGCAACACATGATCTCTATATTTTAGCCCAGGCTTTGTGCTATGGAGAGGCAATAACTCCATCAATGGCGTAAGATGGTGCATGATGGTGGAAATGACCACGTGTTCACATGCACCCACTGTGAACGGACATTTACAGCGCAAATTGGCCTTATCAGCCACACTCGCTACCGCCATAGTTAAAAGTTATTATGCCTTTTTAAAGCACAAACTACCGTCTGTCAAGACGGCAAGGTGCCAATGAATGAAAAAGAATGAATATATGTGTGTGGATGGATGGGTGTGTCTATTTGTGTGCGTGTCTATATGTGTGGATGTATGTGTGTGTGAATGTCTGTATGTGTGTATGGGTGTATATGTGTGTGTACACGTGTGTATCTGTGTGTGTCTCTGTGTATGTATGCCTGTACGTTTTTTAAGATGTGCGTTCATGTGTTTTTATATGTGTTTATATGTATGTGTGTAAATGTGTGTGTGTAGGTGTGTATGTATGTGTGTGTGCTCGTATATGTATATGTATATGTTTGTGTGTGTAAGTGTGCATGCATGCAGTGTATGTGAGGGAGTGTGTATTTGTGTTTTATGTGAGTACGTGTGCGTAAGTATGTGGATGTGTGTAGGTGTGTTTATGTGCGTGGGTATATGTGTGTATTTGCGTGTGTATGCTGTGTATGTGTGTGTATGTACGTGTGTGTGAGAGAGAAGAGAGAGAGAGAGAGAGAGCGAGAGAGAGAGAGAGAGAGAGAGAGAGAGAGAGAGAGAGAGAGAGTTGAGCGCACGCATGTCATCTAATATGCTGTTCTATATTTTTTGTGTATTCCCATTTTCATATTATCACTTTGAATGCCACTTGATTTTAACATGCATAAAATTAACACATGTAAATTACTGTAGAGTGAGTGGGAGATTTAGTGAGTGTGAGTGAGAGAGAGATAGTGAATGAGTGTGAGAGTGTGTGTATGTAGAAAGAGAGAGGAGAGAGAGAGAGAGAGAGAGAGAGAGAGAGAGAGAGAGAGAGAGAGAGAGAGAGAGAGAGAGTTGAGCGCACGCATGTCATGTAACATGCTATTCCATATTTTGTATGCATTCTCATCTTTCATATTACGAGGTATCATTTTGTATACCACTTGATTGTCCTGTAACATGCCATTCCTTATTTTTTTTTGGGGTGTATTCTCATCTTTCATATTATAATTTTGTGTAATCATTTTATAATTTTTTGGATGTGTGGGTGGCTGAGGGATGTGTGGGTGGATGCAGGCTGTGAGGGTGGATAGGGGATGTGTCTCACAACATTGCAATATGCACTGTTTATGTTTACAACTTTCATTTGACAATGTTTTTCCCCCGTGTGAATGTACCATGCGTAATATGCATTGTTTATGCTTACAAAATCAATTTGACAATGTTTGTTTTTTCCCTATGCAAATGTTACATGCACAGTTGATGAATGAAAGATGAGTGGTCGAAAGGGCCGACTGTAAGACGGGCCTGCGTGCCCAATTTGTTACCCTTTTAAAATAAAGTTCGTTCGTTCGTTCGTTCGTCCACCTACCCACCCACCCACCCACCCACATTCACACACAAACATACACACATACACACAGTGTGTGCCGCGTGGTTACACACCCGCTTCTCACGCGTGATCCGGGGCTTGTTTCCGGATCCGGTCAGGGATATGCACCACTGACGAGCTCAGACGAGAGCGAAACTCGAGTATAGTGCTTCCATATTGACGTGGATAGGCCTTAGGTTCATGCCAGAATGCTATCAGCGATGCTGGTGGTGGGTTGTGCTCAATATTTAAATTTCAAGTCCCGAAACAACCAATAAATCAACCCATTATGATGTTTATTTCTGAAGTTTTACATTCCTTGAAATCATTCTCCAGGTCATTATAAAATTCCGTTACACTTTCTTCACTGCTTTCTCCTGTTGGGACATATATTTGAATGACGTTTATGTTAAAAGGTCTTCGATTATTTTACCATTAGAACCCTGTCTGACACTGCCCAATATCCTTTAACAGATTTTGATGTTTCAGATCCAAGATAATTGCTACACCCTGCTACCTTTCCTCTCCGTCAAAACATATCATCTTAAAATCCTCCGCTGTCTTAATCTCTGTCCCTTTCCATCTCGTGTCTCGTCGCACACATTCCTAATATATTAATATTCTATCTTCTAATTTCTAATTTGATGTTATTCAATTTTCCATCTGCTCTTAAAGTACGAACATTCTGTTTTGCAAATTTCATTGTTGCTGTCCTTCTCTTGTGATGTTCTGTGATTTGACGAATCATGATAACCGTAGCATTTTTAAAGAAGGTAGTTTGCCGTTACTTTCCTTGCTGGCAATGGCCATACTGGCCGGAAACCATAGCCATTGTCTCATTAAAGAGATACTCTGCCTACCGTCTCGAAACTTGAGACCATAACTAACAACTATCTGTCGGCTGCCCTCAAAACTCCATCCCCGTGCAAAAAAATATTCCTAAAACGGATACGAAAAAAAATCACATCCTCCCAAGAAAAAAACAAAAGCGTCCCTCTGCGAAAAACACAATTATTCCGTCGCCATTTTACTTCTAGACATACCATTAAATACAACTTATTTGAAGTTGTGTAACTTACCTTTGCATACCACCATAAAGACCTTGTACATGTGTCACTCTTCTACAGAACAGTGGAAGCAAGGAGCTGTGGCATTTTTTGGACCTGAAGAGTCCTGTGAGTTTGAGAGCCGTGTTGCTGCAGCATGGAACTTGCCGATCCTAGCCTATGTAAGCCACACATATTCTTTTCGTAGATTATTTACCGAGACTGGTGTACAACACTGGACACATTAGATATATTGATCTAATATACAGAGACTGTAGTGAAACATGTGATTCAGTAGTACAATTGATATAGTATAAAGTGACTGAATTCAACGCTGTGTAAAGTAGATATATTGATCTAATATACAGTGAATGCAGTCAAACATTGAGTAAAGTAAATATATTGATCTAATATACAGTGAGTGCAGTCTAACATTGAGTACAGTAAATATATTGATCTAATATACAGTGAGTGCAGTCTAACATTGAGTACAGTAAATATATTGATCTAATATACAGTGAGTGCAGTCTAACATTGAGTACAGTAAATATATTGATCTAATTTACATAGACTGGAGTCTAGCATTGAGTACAGTAGATATATTGTTCTAGTACAAAGTGAATACAATCAAACATTCAGTACAGTAGATATATTGATCTAATATACAGAGACTAAAGTTGAACACTAAGTATAGTAGATGTAATGATCTAATATACAGAGACTGAAGTCGAACACTAAGTTAACTAGATACATTTATATAACATACCGTACCGCAGTGAAACGACCAGAATTCAATTGCAAACAATTGAACGTAATATTACTTAAAGAATCACAAACAGCCAAAGAACTCTCCATTGATTGCAACATACTGTAAAGTACATGCAACTAGCTATTTAGTTGCTGTCTGTGGCTTAAGGGTTATGAACGCAATTCCACAATCCCAACAGAGCGGGTTCAAAGTCAGCTGTGGGGAGTTTGGGAGTAATTCGATTTGCGTTGATTTTCTCAATTGTGTGAGCCTCTGCCGTTCAGAAAGTGTTGGCTACCTACTGAACATGAAGCTATCTAGAAAATCACAAGCAGCTAATACATGCTGGGATTCACTGCGACGTCTGTAAAGAATATGCAGCTATATCCAGATAAAAATGCATCCTCGCCATGGTGACATTAACAATTGATAGTGACTGTCAGATGTCACTGTTTCTCAATTGGTGTTTAGTTCTGTGTGCAGGTTCGGTTCCCTTACGCTCCACATCCTAGAGAGAAAACTCGGGACACATGTTTTTTATAGGCTGAATCAAGACCAAGTGCCTGGATACACAAGCAAACAGCAAAAAATTGCTCGTAAATGCTACAAGTAGCTGATCTTGGTATCCCCAAGGAGTGGGAAGGAGGAAGATGGATGCCAAGGTTTACTTCTATTACTTTACTGACAAAGGCAGGGAATGTTTCCTCCCTGAAAATCTCCCCTCTCTGGTTAAAGGTTTCCTCCCTGACAATCTCCCTTCTCTGGTTAAAGGTTTCCTCCCTGACAATCTCCCCTCTCTGGTTAAAGGTTTCCTCCCTGACAATCTCCCCTCTCTGGTTAAAGGTTTCCTCCCTGACAATCTCCCCTCTCTGGTTAAAGGTTTCCTCCCTGACAATCTCCCCTCTCTGGTTAAAGGTTTCCTCCCTGAAAATCTCCCCTCTCTGGTTAAAGGTTTCCTCCCTGACAATCTCCCCTCTCTGGTTAAAGTTTCCTCCCTGACAATCTCCCCTCTCTGGTTAAAGGTTTCCTCCCTGACAATCTCCCCTCTCTGGTTAAAGGTTTCCTCCCTGAGAATCTCCCCTCTCTGGTTAAAGGTTTCCTCCCTGATAATCTCCCATCTCTGGTTAAAGGTTTCCTCCCTGACAATCTCCCCTCTCTGGTTAAAGGTATCCTCCCTGACAATCTCCCCTCTCTGGTTAAAGGTTTCCTCCCTGACAATCTCCCCTCTCTGGTTAAAGGTTTCCTCCCTGACAATCTCCCCTCTCTGGTTAAAGGTTTCCTCCCTGACAATCTCCCCTCTCTGGTTAAAGGTTTCCTCCCTGACAATCTCCCCTCTCTGGTTAAAGGTTTCCTCCCTGACAATCTCCCCTCTCTGGTTAAAGGTTTCCTCCCTGACAATCTCCCCTCTCTGGTTAAAGGTTTCCTCCCTGAAAATCTCCCCTCTCTGGTTAAAGGTTTCCTCCCTGACAATCTCCCCTCTCTGGTTAAAGGTTTCCTCCCTGACAATCTCCCCTCTCTGGTTAAAGGTTTCCTCCCTGACAATCTCCCCTCTCTGGTTAAAGGTTTCCTCCCTGACAATCTCCCCTCTCTGGTTAAAGGTTTCCTCCCTGACAATCTCCCATCTCTGGTTAAAGGTTTCCTCCCTGACAATCTCCCCTCTCTGGTTAAAGGTATCCTCCCTGACAATCTCCCCTCTCTGGTTAAAGGTTTCCTCCCTGACAATCTCCCCTCTCTGGTTAAAGGTTTCCTCCCTGACAATCTCCCCTCTCTGGTTAAAGGTTTCCTCCCTGACAATCTCCCCTCTCTGGTTAAAGGTTTCCTCCCTGACAATCTCCCCTCTCTGGTTAATATAATTCTCCCACCAAGCTTTTTAACATAAAAGATACAAATACAGAATTATATACACTTGGAAAATATTAAGATAAAACTATGAGTAAAACAAACCACCACTATATTTATCAGCTATTCATATTGATGATGATTAGTTTAGTTGCCTATCTGCTCATTCCTCCTTTATTCCCAATACTGCCTTGTTTGTCCGTCTAAATCAGGGGTCACCAAACTACGGCTCGCGGGCAGGATCCGGCCCGCAACATCATTTCACCCGGCCCGCCGACGGTACTCGAACTTGCTTGATATGATGTATTAAAACACGAGAGATTGTGATACAATTTACATGTAAATATTATGTTTTGAATAATAGGAGATCTTCACACGTGCGGAGACCTCCTGGCGGCTATGTGTCTCAAATTTACTATTTTCAATTACAAATTATTTTATCTAGATTTTATTATTTATTTTAATGTTTGCTTATTTCGCGCCATCATAAGTCTTTCCCTGATTCATGGTAGCGCCGCCATGGCAACACACACACACGCACACGCACACACACGCACACACACACACATGCATCTTTCTCTTCCCCAGATGCGTTCGGTTGTCAACAGAGGTCCGATGCTCCAGAAATATTTACTTTTTGTTTTTGCCAGTCATCCATTTTATAGGTATGTAACAAGGATTTCTTTGTTTGACAGTGATAGGTAAGTGAACTACAAGTGTGAATAGAGGCAATAAAGTAGCGAAATAGCATAACAGTGTCATAGAAACCTCGTGTTATTACGAAAATATTATCCCAGCTCAGAAGAATTCCCCCGGTCAAGTGCTATAACAATGCTGGTCTCTAGGGGCCAAGTGTTTTTCAACCTTTCTACTGGAGCAGATCATTACGCAAATAGTTACGTTTTCCTCGATGAACTCTGTACGATGATCCTATAGTGTCTGTCCTAATCTTTATGTCAAGTAAACCCGATGGGCTAGACATGTTGCATTTAGGCGATTTCGGTCTGTTTCGGCGGAATCCCTGGCTGCACTCGCGGAACCCCGGTTAGAAACCTATGCTCTAGGCTGCTTATTTAGGCCGGCCCTATTTATATATTTTGCAAACCTTATTATGTGATATATTCTATTACCAAAGGTACCATAATAACACTTTATATGTACCTTTGGTGAGCCGTAGCTTCACCAGGTGACTCCTAGTCCTCTGCTTTTCCTGTGTTTCAATAGGTTTTAATTATGTTTCTAATTCAATGTCTTATTCATTGTCAGATCCCGTGTACTTCACCCTTCATTATTGCTACTAAGAAAAGAAAAGTGGACGCCGAGTGTCGCGTTTTCAATTAAGAATGGGGAGTAAAGTACTTTCTTTGTGGAAACAAAGGACCAGAAAACCAGTTGCGTATATGCAGCGAAAGTGTTGCAGTTTTTGAAAGAGTACAATCTTCGGCGTCACTATGAAACAAAACATCTATCAACATATTCAAAGTTTTCTGGAAAGCTACAGCTCTGAGAAATATGAGTCCATGAAACGTGGTTTAGAACACAAAGAGAATCTCTCACGAGAAAGTTTGCTGAAAATGAATCTGTCACTCGTACAAGTTACAAAATAGTGCATAAGATGGCAGAACGAGGAAAACCGTTTACTGATGGCAACTTCATCAAGAGTGTATGATGGAAGCAGCAAATGACTTGTGATCCTGAGAAAGCCGATTTGTTTGGAACTATCAGCCTTTCGGCAAGTTCAGTTGTGCGAAGAACAGATAGAACTTGGAGAGAATATAGTGCTACAGATACGCGAGAAAACTAGAAACTTGTTGAGGTATTCTTTGGCGCTGGATGAGGCTACTGATTTCTCAAGTACGTCACAGCTTCTCGTGTTCATTCGTGGTATCAATTTGGACTTTCGGGTAACGGAAGAGTTGGCATCCGTTTGCAGCATGCATGGAACAACAACTGGAAAAGATATTGTCATGGAAGTGCAAAATGTTTTGCAGGACTATAACCTTCAGTGGAATCAGTTTCGATGTGTTACAGTTGATGGAGGAAAATATATGGCTGGAGTGAGGAAAGGTCGGATGGGGAAGATCGGGACTTAGTTGGAAGATTTGCAACTTCCGAGCGCTCTATTCACACACTGCATCATACATCAACAAGCAATCTGTGGGAAAGACTTAGATATTTCTAGTGCACAGAAATCAGTCGCTTCTGCTGTGAACTTCATTCGTGGACATGCACTCAATCACCGTCAATTCCAGGATTTTCTGGAAGACGTTGAATCTGAATTCTGTGACTTGCCTTTTCAAACATCAGTGAGGTGGCTCAGCTGCGGTAAAGTCCTTTTTCGTATTTACAAGCTCCAAAACGAAATAGATTTTTTCCTCACTGAAAAAAGATAGAGCTGATCTCCAGCTGTCATATCCTACCAGACTGTCATAAAGTTGTCATTTTTCGTCGACATCAAATCCCACATGAATAAACTGAAATTGAAACTTCAGGGAAAGACAAACCTCGTCTGTGATCTCTACAGAATCATCAAAGGATTCCGAAGAAAGCTGTCATTGTTTGAAGCACAACTGGAAGGAGAAAACATTTCTAATTTTCACAGTTTCAAAGAATTTTGCGCTACAATCGTCGCTGAAGATCTCAACCTCGATTTTCCGGGGGGGGGGGGGGGGATATTCGTGACTTAAAAAGCATTGTTAAACAGATTTTTAGATCTTGACAGGTGTGAGGGTGACATTCTTCTGTTCCACAATCCGCTTGATTGTAAACTTGATAATGTGCCAGTTGATCTTCAATTGGAGCTCATTGATTTGCGAAGCAAATGACCTTGGTTCAAAGAGAAAGCACAGAGAAGGAAAAATTATTGAATTTTACCGCTGCTCATCTGATGGTGAGTTTCCAAAACTGAAGAATTTGCCGCTGGTATGGCACCAGTGGTTGGAACAACTTATGATCGGTCGAGCAAACAGTTTCAAAAAATGAAGTATGTGAAGTCAACACATCGAACGAGATTGATTGGATTGATTGATTGATTGATTGATTGATTGATTGATTTGGGAAACAACATCACAGAATTCGGGGCATTCCAATAAGCGCTCCGTCCCCATTCTCAGCAGCCAGCGAAGAGTTCCAACACTAATAGTTCCAGTAGCAATCTGATTATGTGTCTGTTTCGCCTTTCCTCTGAGCGTCTAGCGTCGGCCAGATCCCCTCGTCACACCTTGCTGCCTCATTCTTACCAGACTATGGTGATCCATTTGCTCCTCCGAGGTGTACACGTGCTCCCAAAAGGCCGCAACCACGTCTGCCTTGTCATGCATCAATACTCCACCAAGTTTTGCCGCGCTAGCCAATCTGTCCGCCTGTTCATTCCCCAGCACACCGGCATGCTCCGGAGAAACGATCCAGGTGATGCTTGCTACCCGTGACCTCCGAAGCGAAGCAAGCCACTCTGTACGAAGCCTGCCATTCCTCACCTTCCTTAGCATGCTTTCTGAGTCAGTTAAAATCACAATGTGTGTATGTATCTTGTTCTCCATCCAGGGGAAACCTGCACTGACTGCCTCCACCTCCATTCTTAAGCTAGATATTGTGGCATCATACGCTAGGCTCTCCTGCACGAAACGTCGACCATTAGCTTTTGCTAAGAATCCCCAGGCACTTCTCCTACCTCTCAACACCGAACGATTGATTGATTAACATTTGAAAGCAACTCTCTTGATTGGATGCAACTAATCCAAACCAAACATTGATGATATCTTGAAAGCCAAATATCAGTTTCACAAATCTCACTAACCGTTTTTTGCTGCTTAGTTTGTGAGATTCGGATATGTGCACACGAGGTTTGATGTAACTATCGTTTTGCTAACGTCGCCTTCTTTGATAACTTTTTTTTTTTTAAATAAATAAATATATTGGTTGTCTTTGTTTTTTTTGTGTGCATTGCACGCCACTCACCCATGATTAACTTAGATTTTCGTCATTTTTACCAGAGCTTTTGTTCTGGCATGCAAGTATTGTTAAAGTTAGTTGCATATCCTTTACAGGACGTGTGCAGTCAACACCAGCATTGTTTGCATTTGTTGATGTCTTGGCACGTTTACGTTCAGTAACCCATACCATAGCCTAAAAAAGCAGCGCAACGCGGTCTGCTGCCAAATCGCGCGCAGCTGTGTTTCGAAAGCGGGTATACGGGTTTACGAACCGCGTCGGTAAGACCTTCGCCACGGAGACCAACGTAAGTATTGTACAGAATGAGTATCCGGCCCGCGGTCGTCATTTGGTCTGTTATCTAGCCCGCCGTGAAAAAAGTTTGGTGACTGTCATGATCCTAAAGGAATGACATAGAGGACAGAGGATAGAGATAGGACAGGGGTAGAGTACGGGTAGAGTGGATAGGACTATACGCCCATGTATAGACAGGACATGGGGTAGAATGACAGGACTGTGCCCTTGAATGACAGGACAGTTCAACCTTGGACGGTACGACGTAGGACGCCTACCATTGACAAACGGTTGAAGGACAGGACGACATCGTTATTTACGAGAGACTTAACCCAGCACGACTATCACCAACGGCACGAGGTCCAGGATCAGTGACGACTGGCCGAACAAGAAGCGGCAGACGGACGAGACTTTGGTTGAGGGAGGATGTCTAACTGAGAGAGAGAGAGAGAGAGAGAGAGAGAGAGAGAGAGAGAGAGAGAGAGAGAGAGAGAGAGAGAGAGTGACCCGAATATACGATACAAGTGTTTTGCTAATGCGAGTGATTGTGGCAATGATTAGCCTGTATGCTTGATTGTGAGCTGATTCTGGAATTGTGAACGCGCGAGAGTATTACGGAGCGCTGTGCGATATTATTGTTATAAGTGTAATTTTGTTGTGTAAACTGATATAATGTATTAAATAGATTACTGTACACATTGATTTGACGATTTCTTGCATATGTGTAACCTGTCAGTTGAGTCCAATTACACTAGCTATCTAAGACGCTGGCAGTGTCGCGGAAACACTGTGGTTAACGATAAGATGAGAAAACTAACAGAGACAGCCTGTTTTCACAGCTGCAATTGTTTGTTTACTAGTACAGAAACATTCACGTCGGATCAAGGGAACCGCCAGTCATTGAAAAGTCCCTAGGAAACGGGAAATGGCGGCTTGTTGTTTTGGTGAATCGCGAGATGAAGGGACAGTACGGTTTGCTTTAGTTGTAGAAAGGGGGAGACGAGAATTCCTGTGAAGTTAGGGACGGATTGTATGCCCCTGAGAACACCTGTGTTGACAGGAGAATGACGATCCACTCGGACAATCTCCGACTGCAGAAAACATAAATTCTTTTCGCCCCAGTGTGAAGAATGGAATTGGACTAGACAGAAGTGTTAGCTGGCTCGATTCTAGCGTTGAATAGAATCGCATGTGTTATGTATCAATTAACATGTGTCTTTTATGGCAAATTGTGAATTCGATTCCGGATTGAGCCAGGATTGCATAAGGTATTTGCGGGATAGCATCTAGCTGTAAATAATGTGGAATAGCTTAGTGATAGATAGAGTTTAGAACTCTATCATAGTGTTGTTTTGAGTTGTTGGTTAGAGTAGTCAAGGAGTATCGGCGACAGTAGGCAATCGCATTGTTAAAATTAACTAGTGTGAGAAGTCAAGTAGCTCAGCTGATTGGGAATAGTGAAATGGGATGATGTTTAGAGAGATTGAGGATGGTTGGGGGATAGGGAGAATGTCCAATGGTGGGATCTTCCAGTGGGGTCTACTGGGGTTCTACACTTTACATTTTGCTCTGTTCTTGTCTTACCCTACCTAAGACCGAGGTGATGAGCTCATCTGCACATGACATAGTTGGTTCACTGTCATGTTTCTGAGTGGGTCCATCGGCCTACACTCATGTAATAGGGGTCAGGGACAAGTTGCTCTCACTGGGTGTGTTGTTCTATCTTTTACAGGTTCCCTCAGGTTAGGATGAAAACCACTGAAACATGGAAAATTAAAATCCTGGAGAAAGTAGTGCAGGAAGGTTTATGCATCAGCCTTTGCACTGGGCCTATGATAGAAAGAGTCTGAAGGGCATGGCTCTGGTGAGCCGATACCTATAAGCATCCAACAGGATGACTTCTCAGAACAATAATGTTTGTGTTACACGCCACACCAGACCTGAACATTAATGAGCGTTTTGTTTTTTCACATCATATGGAAAAATAACAATAAGAAGTGTCAAGGAAATTAGTAGATTCCTGTGAGACTATGTACGATGCTTGAGAGAGGGTGAGAACTTTAGGACATCTCGTAGAAAGAAATAATGTTAATTTCAAGGGACAGTGTTATGCGTTTTCACTATTCAGGAATTGTGAAGTCTAAAACTCTAAGAACATTTAGGGACAGTGTTTATGATCAAGTTAGGATCAGTATCGGACTATATCTGTGATTGATGTCTTAGTATCGTGATTATCACAGGCTACCGGAGATAGTCTACATCTGGCAGGAGGGACACATCGTTTGGTGAGGGCTACCGGAGATAGTCTACATCTGGCAGGAGGGACACATCGTTTGGTGAGGGCTACCGGAGATAGTCTACATCTGGCAGGAGGGACACATCGTTTGGTGAGGGCTACCGGAGATAGTCTACATCTGGCAGGAGGGACACATCGTTTGGTGAGGGCTACCGGAGATAGTCTACATCTGGCAGGAGGGACACATCGTTTGGTGAGGGCTACCGGAGATAGTCTACATCTGGCAGGAGGGACACATCGTTTGGTGAGGGCTACCGGAGATAGTCTACATCTGGCAGGAGGGACACATCGTTTGGTGAGGGCTACCGGAGATAGTCTACATCTGGCAGGAGGGACACATCGTTTGGTGAGGGCTACCGGAGATAGTCTACATCTGGCAGGAGGGACACATTGTTTGGTGAGGGCTACCGGAGATAGTCTACATCTGGCAGGAGGGACACATCGTTTGGTGAGGTCTTTTGTGCTGACTCAGATGATGTTGTGTAGTCCTTACCATGATGATCGGATGTTGCTCCTGAGATGTTCAGTCTGAGTCTACAGACACACTAGAGTATACGACATACATTCTACACATACACTTCTCACATACATACACTTTTCTTATTAAATTAATCTGTTTTGGGGAAGTGTGAGAGGGGGCATGAGCAAGTGGAGGGGAGAGAGAGAGAGAGAGAGAGAGAGAGAGAGAGAGAGAGAGAGAGAGAGAGAGAGAGAGAGAGAGAGGGGGGGGGTATCCACCCACTGATTGAGGGAGTGTGGTGGACGGAATCTGGTGGATTCTCCAGAATAATGATATGGGGTTAAAAATAATGTAGGTGTTGATTCCCCTCACTCCAGGGACGACACTTTAAATGAACTCACGACAAGCAGTTACCCCTGGTCTAGATTGTAGAATGAGAGATTCATTCTGGTGGTATCCTCAGCGTTCTATCATTGTGATATTAACATTTATTAATCGCCGATTGATGGTGACATTAACATTCAATAATCGCCGATTGATGGTGACATTAACATTCAATAATCGCCAATTGATGGTGACATTAACATTCAATAATCGCCGATTGATGATGACATTAACATTCAATAGTCGCCAATTGATGGCGACTTTAACATTCAATAGTCGCCAACTGATTGTGGCATGAACAATCAGTAGTCGTCAAGTGATGGTTTTCTTTTTTCCCCCCTTTTTTGTGTTATATGTTGCTTATCCCTTACAGGACATTGCAGTCAACACCAGCATTTTTCAGCTGCTGTTGATGTACTAGGCAAGTTTTACGTAGTTTGCCATTGCTTTCTGGACGACCGGCGCCCATACCAACACGTTATAACACAACGCGACACGGTCTGGTGCACAAATCGGTCGCAGCTGTTTCGAACGCCTGGTAAGCGGCTCACGAACCGCATTCGCAAGCCGGCAATCGATAGTGGCTTAGCAATTAAGTCTTGAAATGATGGTGGCTGTGTCAGCTATTCTTGTTGTTCTTGACTGTTTAAATGATCACCACTTTTGTTGACTATTTCACCTATAAGTAATTGATTATGATAATTCAAACAATCGTTAGTTATGTTGATTATTTCAACGATTCTTAGCTGATATTGGTTATTTCAACGACCATTAGTTGATATTGATTATTTCAGCGATTATTAGTTGATGTTGATTAATTCTGCAATCATTAGTTATGGTGATTACTTCAACGATTATTAACTGATTTCGATTATTTCAGCGATCGTCAGTTGATGTTGTTTATTTCAGCGATCGTCAGTTGATGTTGTTTATTTCAGCGATCGTCAGTTGATGTTGTTTATTTCAGCGATCATTAGTTGATGTTGTTTATTTCAGCGATCGTTAGTTGATATTGTTAATTTCAGCGATCGTTAGTTGATGTTGTTAATTTCAGCGATCGTTAACTGATGTTGTTGATTTCAGCGATCGTTAGTTGATGTTAACTATTTCAGCGATCGTTAGTTGATATTGTTAATTTCAGCGATCGTTAGTTGATGTTGTTAATTTCAGCGATCGTTAACTGATGTTGTTGATTTCAGCGATCGTTAGTTGATGTTAACTATTTCAGCGATCGTTAACTGATGTTGTTTATTTCAGCGATCTTTAGTTGATATTGTTTATTTAAGCGGTTCGATAATTGATGTTGTTAATTTCCGCGATCGTTAGTTGATGGTGTTAATTTCAGCGATCGTTAGTTGATGTTGTTTATTTCAGCGATCGTTATTTGATGTTGACTATTTCAGCAAAAGTTACTTGATGCTGTTTTTTTTTTCCAGCGATAGTTATTTGATTTTGACTATTTCAGCAATCGTTAGCTGATGTTTATTTCAGCGATCGTTAGTTGATATTGTTTATTTCAGCGATCGTTAGTTGATGTTGTTTATTTCAGCGATGGTTAGTTAATGTTGTTTATTTCAGCGATCGTTAGTTGATGTTGTTTATTTGAGCGATCGTTAGTTGATATTGACTATTTCAGCGATCGTTAGCTGATGTTGTTTATTTCAGCGATCGTTAGTTGATGTTGTTTATTTCAGCGATCATTAGTTGATGTTGACTATTTCAGCGATGGTTAGTTGATGTTGACAATTTCAGCGATCGTTAGCTGGTGTTTATTTCAGCGATCGTTAGTTGATATTGTTTATTTCAGCGATCGTTAGTTGGTGTTGTTTATTTCAGCGATGGTTAGTTGATGTTGTTTATTTCAGCGATCGTTAGTTGATGTTGTTTATTTGAGCGATCGTTAGTTAATGTTGACTATTTCAGCGATCGTTAGTTGATGTTGACTATTTCAGCGATCGTTAGTTGATGTTGTTTATTTGAGCGATCGTTAGTTAATGTTGACTATTTCAGCGATGGTTAGTAGATGGTGACTATTTTAGCGATCGTTAGTTGATGTTAACTATTTCAGCGATCGTTAGTTGATATTGTTTATTTCAGCGATGGTTAGTTGATGTTGACTATTTCAGCGATGGTTAGTTTATGGTGACTATTTCAGCGATCGTTAGTTGATGTTGACTATTTTAGCGATCGTTAGTTGTTGTTGACTTTTTCAGCCATCGTTAGCTGATGTTAACTATTTCAGCGATCGTTAGTTGATGTTAACTATTTCAGCGATCGTTAGTTGATGTTGTTTATTTCAGCCATCGTTAGTTGATGTTGTTTATTTCAGCGATCGTTAGCTGATGTTAACTATTTCAGCGATCGTTAGTTGATGTTGTTTATTTCAGCGATGGTTAGTTGATGATGTTTATTTCAGCGATCGTTAGTTGATGTTGTTTATTTGAGCGATCCTCAGCTGATGTTGTTTATTTGAGCGATCGTTAGTTAATGTTGTTTATTTCAGCGATCGTTAGTTGATGTTGACTATTTCAGCAATCGTTAGCTGATGTTGTTTATTTGAGCGATCGTTAGTTAATGTTGACTATTTCAGCGATCATTAGTTGATATTGACTATTTCAGCGATCGTTAGTTGATGTTAACTATTTCAGCGATCGTTAGTTGATGTTGTTTATTTCAGCGATCGTTAGTTGATGTTGTTTATTTCAGCGATCGTTAGTTGATGTTGTTTATTTGAGCGATCGTTAGTTAATGTTGACTATTTCAGCGATGGTTAGTTGATGTTGACTATTTCAGCGATCGTTAGTTGATGTTAACTATTTCAGCGATCGTTAGTTGATGTTGTTTATTTCAGCGATGGTTAGTTGATGTTGACTATTTCAGCGATGGTTAGTTGAGGTTGACTATCTCAACGACCATTAGTTGATGTTGATTATTTCAGCGATATTAAGTTGATATTGATAATGTTAGCGATCATCAGGTGATGGTGATTACTTCTACTTCCATTTCAAAGATCCTAAGTTTTTTTTTCACTATTTGAAATAGCATAGTTTATTTTTCACTATTTGAAATAGCATAGTTTATTTTTCACTATTTGATATCGCATATTTTATTTTCACTATTTAACGATGATTAATTGATGTTGACTTTTCCAACAGTCATTAATTTTTAAAATAAATATTTGCATATCCTTTACAGGACATCGCTGTCAACATCAGCATCTTTCAGCTGATTGTTGATTTCTTTGGCAAGATTACGCTCAGTAGTTTAGCCATTGCTTTCTGAGCGGCAGGCTCACATACCCCGTAAGTTACCGACGCGATTCGAACCACTGCTGATTCTCACCGTCGTCACGTTACTTCACGAGAGTATACGAGGATTACGGAGAAAAGTCGCTAACCTCTAGGTCAGGAAGCCGGCAGTCATTAATTACCATTGAATATTCATGTATCATGTTGTTGGTGTTAACTATTTCAATGATAATAAACTGATGTTGATGTTTCCAACGATCAGTAGTTGGTATTGACTATTTCAAATATCATTTCCTTTAAGTTGACATTTTTAACGATTATTAATTGATGTTGACTGTTTAGACAATGATTAATTGATGTTGACTCTTTCATCTATAATTAAATGATGTTGACTTTTTCTGTAATGATCAACTGATGTCGACTTTTCCAATGATAATTATGTGACGGTTACTATTTCAAGGGCCATTACAGAATGATGAGTATTTTCACTCAAATGTATTTGATGTTGATATCTCAACCATGACTGTATGTGAATTTGACTATCTCAGCGATCATTAATTGATTTTGACAATTTCCACGAGCCGGTCTCTCTGGCCGAGGGTTACACCACTTTCTCCGTAATCCCTTTTATCACGCAGAGTCTCGTAGCGGGCGAGAACTGGGAGCGGTTCGTCCCCGCTGGTGACTTGCGGGATAACTGAGCCGGTCCGCTCAGAAAGCAATGGCAAACTACTGAGCGTAATCTTGCCAAGAAATCAACAGACAGCTGAAAGATGCTGCTGTTGACAGCGATGTCCTGTAAAAGGATATGCGAAATTTAAAAAAAAAAAAAAATTCCCACGAACATTAATTGATGTGGCTATTTTCACTATCTTCAGTTGATGTTAATTATTTCAACGACCATTAGTTGATTCTGGCTATTTCAATTATCATTTCTTTGAATTTGATTATTTAACGATAATTTCTTTGATGACGACTATTTCAATTATTATTTCTTTGAATTTCAATATTCTAAAGATCATTTCTTTGATGTTATCTATATTTGAATAACGAAGACACAAACAATAGATTGCAAGATTTATTGCCTGGCATATTTCGCTGCATCTCGTCAGGTACATACTGCAGAAATCACACAACTTACGTGAATTAATTAGATAAATCCTTCAAACTGAAATATACACATGTTCGCACGATTTCTGCAGTATGTACCTGACGAGATGCAGCGAAATATGCCAGGCAATAAATCGTGCAATCTATTGTTTGTGTCTTCGTTATTCAAATTCATCACGGGAAAACATTGTTTTGAGTTATCTATATTGTTGATATTAACTATGTCTACGATATTCCGTGATGGTCTTTTGATTACCCTGAAAGTGAATATTTTAAATAAGCAATTAACATGCCTTTTATTTTGTATGTGTGCCGGAATTGTGTGCAGTCATGCGTGGAATAGTATGTGAGACATTATTGTGAAATAGTAAGGGGTGCTAGCTGGATATCTGAGTACGATTTCGATCTGGATTGTGAAAACCGTGGCAAATATTTGTCCATTAGCCAGAACGTGATCTAGACTGAAGGCAACTTGAACTAGACAGCAGTCAATAGGTTGCCGGGACTGAATGAACCAGTGCCATTTTTGTGGTCAGAGAAAACATGCAGTTATGAATAAATGTTGAATTGTTCACGGCGTTAATGTAAATGTGTTTATTGTCCATGACAGACACGGGTTAAAGATGTGTCTGTTCGCTCACCTTCAGTCTATCTCTCTGCCCCAAGTCAGATTTATTTCCCTTCAGTTATACTACCCCCCCCCCCCACCCCCTCCATTCTCCAACAGCACCCACTTCCCTGTCATCATACAAGATGATGGGCAAACAAGTCTATGAAAGTGTACTATCACAGCAAGAGATTGACAAATAGGAGTCTATGAAAGTTTACTGTCACAACAAGAGATGAACAAATTGGAGTCTATGAAAGTGCACTGTTCCAGCAGGAGATGGACACGGGAGTCTTTAAGAGTGTACTATCACAATAAGCGATAGACAAATAGGAGTCTATACAAGTGTACTATTACAATAAGAGATGGACAAACAGAGGTCTATAAACGTGTACTATCACAACAAGAGATAGACACGCTAGTCTATAAACGTGTAACACCAGAGCAATAGATGAACACATAGGGCCCTATAAAAGTTTACTATCACAACAAAAGATGGGCAAACAGTAGTATATGAATGCACACTATCAGGACAAAATGTGTCCACGGGAGTCTATGAACATTTATTATCACAACAATAGATGAACAAACAGAAATCTGTGAAAGTGTACTATCACAAAAAGATATTTGCAAGTAGTAGTCTATGGAAGTGTATATCACAACACTAGATGGACTCACTCGGGTCTATGAAAGTGTATATCACAACAAGAGATGGACTCACTGGGGTCTATGAAAGTGTATATCACAACATGAGATGGACTCACTGGGGTCTATGAAAGTGTATATCACAACATGAGATGGACTCACTGGGGTCTATGAAAGTGTATATCACAACATGAGATGGACTCACTGGGGTCTATGAAAGTGTATATCACAACAAGAGATGGACAAGCACGAGTCTATGAAAGTGTATATCACAACATGAGATGGAAAAACACGAGTCTATGAAAGTGTATATCACAACATGAGATGGACAAACACGAGTCTATGAAAGTGTATATCATAATAAGAGATGGACTCACTGGGGTCTATGAAAGTGTATATCACAGCAAGAGATGGACTCACTGGGGTCTATGAAAGTGTATATCACAACATGAGATGGACTCACTGGGGTCTATGAAAGTGTATATCACAACATGAGATGGACAAGCACGAGTCTATGAAAGTGTATATCACAACAAGAGATGGACTCACTGGGGTCTATGAAGTGTATATCACAACAAGAGATGGACTCACTGGGGTCTATGAAAGTGTATATCACAACAAGAGATGGACTCACTGGGGTCTATGACAGTGTATATCACAACATGAGATGGACTCACTGGGGTCTATGAAAGTGTATATCACAACATGAGATGGACAAGCACGAGTCTATGAAAGTGTATATCACAACAAGAGATGGACTCACTGGGGTCTATGAAAGTGTATATCACAACAAGAGATGGACTCACTGGGGTCTATGAAAGTGTATATCACAACATGAGATGGACAAGCACGAGTCTATGAAAGTGTATATCACAACAAGAGATGGACTCACTGGGGTCTATGAAAGTGGTGCATATCACAACATGAGATGGACAAACACGAATATATGAAAGCGTATATCACAACAAGAGATGGACTCACTGGGGTCTATGAAAGTGTATATCACAACACGAGATGGGCAAACACGAGTCTATGAAAGTGTACTATCAGAATAAGAGATGGATACGGGAGTCTTTGAAAGTATACTATCACAACAAGGGATATACAAACAGACATCTGTGAAAGTGTCTCGGAAGAGTCAAATCATCTGATGGAAGATGCCCTGAAGAGATTAGAACAAGAATTGCCATGGTGAATGTAGCCTTTTGAAAGCTGAAAAACATACTCCATCCATCCATCCATCATATGCCATGCCGATAAGCGTGGGCGGTCATGTTCTACCATCTCTTTCGATCACCAGAGTCGTGGATCATCTCCGTGTTCCTGTATTGACCATGCCATTTGGACAAGTCATCCAGGTATTTACTTCTTGATCTTCCCCTTGGTCTCTTCCCTTCGATCTTACCGGTCGTCACCAAGTTCTCCAATTCATTTCTTCTCATAACAAGTTTTTCAACTCATAAAATTCTCTTTTTATTGTTCAGTATGTTTTTCATCTTGCAAAAGGTTACCTTCGCAATGGGAATTCTTGTTCTAATCTCTCTAAGGCATCTCCAATCAGATGTTATGACTGTACCGAGGTAACTGTATCGATTCATTTGCTTAAGAATATGCCCATTTACTCGTATGTCACATTGTGGTATTTCCTTCTTCCCAGTGACGACCATAATCTGTGTCTTCTTAATATTCAGTTCTAACCCCCCCCCCCCCCCCCGCACCTAGTTGTTCATTATGTGCAACAACCGCATCTACTAAATTTTTTAGATCCTGTTCATTGTCTGCAATCAAGACTGTATCATCTGCATATCTAATATTATTGACGTATCGTCCCCCAATGTTAACTCCGTCCATATCTTCTATATTTCTGAAAATATTTTCACTGCACAGGGAAAAAAATGATTTGGAGACATTAGACATTACACATCCCTGTCTCACACCTCTTTAAATATGCTGATATTGACCTACTTCTCTCTTCTTCTTCTTCTTCTTCTTCTTCGCTTTCCGAGCCATGATATTGACCTACTATATTATAAATTCTGATGGCAGCTTGTTATTTCCAATATATGTTTATTACACGTCCAAGATCTTTTCCATCAATTAACAGATCTTCAAGTAGGTCTTATTATGTCGACATTTCCCACTTTATCAAACGCCTTTCTGTAGTCAATAAAGCAAACAAACAGATCTTTGTTTACTTCTATAGAATGTTCAATTACTGTTCTTAGTATATACACAGCATTTACTGCGCCCTTGCCTTCTACAAACCCACATTGTTCTTCTCCTATTTGGGTTGTATTTTCTCCCTAACTCTTTGCATGATAATTCTCAGCAGAATCTTTGTGATGTCGCTCATTATACTAATTGTTCGATGTTGATCCCATTCCCAGGCTCCTGATTTCTTCGGGATTGCAATAATATAGAATTACATAATTCAGAAGGTATATCTCCAGTATCTTATATTGTGTTCAGCAGTCTGGTGACTTGGTCTATTCCATATTCTTCTAAGGCATTGATCATTTTACTGTGATGTATCGTACCCAGGGATCTGCCAGTTTTCATATGGTTAAGAGCATTCTGAAGCTTCCTCTCTTAAAAAATTGATGGTCATTACATTATTATTCCGAGAATCATCTGTTCTCTTGTACATCATAAAGGTCTTTTCACATAATCTTACCACGCATGTAAAATCTGATCTTTTCTATTATGATTTTTGCATCTTTGGTTTTTAGGCAACCCTTTGATGTGTGTGTGTTCTTTTGTTTGTGATGTCATTAATTCTTTTGTGCATTAATTTGATATTCCGGGGGTTGTGTTGGTTTTCAATTTCCTTGCAATTTTCCTCAAGCCATTTTTATTTTGCCTCTTTGCATAGCTTCCTGTGAATCTCTTCATATTTTTCCTTCTTATTTTTGTTATTTCTTTTTACTTTCATGAGTTTTAAGATGTCTTCCGTCATCCATTTCTTGCGTCCTATTATTTTTATTTTTGGGATTGTTGTTTCTGCACCTGGATGGCTTGGCCACGTGGCATGGTCGAGACAGGAACACAGAGCTGATCCACGACTCTGGTGATCGAGTGAGATGGCAGAACATGACCGCCCACGCTTACCGGCATGGCACATGATTGTTGGATGGATGTTTCTGCAGCTTGGTTGACTGATTTCTTTAATATTTCCCATTGGTCACTGGCGTCTTGAAATAATATTTCCATATCGGACAATGCATTAAATCTATTCTTTAACTCTACGTTGACTGTATCTTTTATTCCCCACTCTTCAGTGCCTGTAAATCAAATTTTGTGTTTCTTGGTTAATATTTGACTTTCTTTAATTTTATATGTAAATTGCATAAGATTAATCTATGGTCGCTGTAGGAGTCTGGGCTTGGTTATAGTCTGTGCGACTTTTAAGGCATTTCGAAATCTTCTGTTGATGAGAATGTAATCATTCTGATTTCTGATCTTATGATCAGGACTCCTCTATGTCCATAATCTCCTTGAGTGCTGTTGATACCAGGTGTTTCCAATAATCAAATCATGTTCTTTTGCCCATTCTACATGTCTGCAACCTCGTCCATTCTTTTCTCCTAGTCCAGGGGTGTCAAACTCAATCGCTCAGAGGGCCAAAACTTCAAATCACACGTAAGGTTGCGGGCCGGACAGGATAAACATTTAATAGGTCGAAAATTAAACCTTTTTTTAAACATTAATATAAATTAAACCATTAAAAAAGTTTTAATAATAAAACATCATTGGTATACACATTTTCACTCTTATGTCAATTTGTCAGAGCACGATGTTTGGCATCTTTTCTTGGCTACAAGTTCGTTTATGTTGGGAGTAATGTTTTGTGTCATTGAGATTCTCATGATGGACTGTAAGTGTTCATCATGTGAGACGACTCCTGCGTGATGTTTTGTTAATCTTCATCACAGAAAACAGCTGCACACACAGATATGTGCTACCAAACATGCTCAAGGTACGAGCCGCATGTAGACGAAGCCGGGACATCTCTCCAGGAATAAGCGCAGCTTCACCTGAAATGCCTTCATTGCATCATGCATATCAGTGATAATGTGATCCCGTCCCTGGAGTTGCAGGTTCAAGTCGTTGAGATGAGTGGTTATATTAGGCAGAAACGCCAACTCACATTTCCACTTTTTATCACGAAAAACTGTGGAATCTTTTCCTTTACTGCTCATGAATTGACAGATTTCCTCGATTATCTGGAAAAATATACTGAGAACTTTTCCTCTACTTGGCCACCGCAACCTCTGTATGATAAGGCATGTCGCCGAACGCCGACTCTATTTCCTGCATAACAGACTGAAATTGGCGGTGATTTAAACCTTTGCTCTGATAAAGTTGACGGGAAAAGGTGATGTAATATCCGGGCATTACACTACTTTCATTTTTTATGCGCCAATCCAAAACGAGCATCTGAACTGTTGCTAGGGTAACTATAACGACGAACACTAACTCACTACACAACTTTTATTTTCGCTTATTCTGATCGAAGCGAGAAATCGCTCTCAAGTAGCCTATCATTCGGAAGGCTGCTAATTAGGGAATTTGATTTGCACTTTATATCGTGACCATAAAAAAATATTTTTGCCTAAATTCTCTCTTGGGCCGAATATATTTGTACGTCGGTTGAGACCTCTCGGGCCTGATATGATTGTACGGCGGGCCGGATGTGGCCCGCGGGCCTTGAGTTTGACACATGTGCTCTATTCCATACTAGCCTACTATGCACCCGTCCTGTTGATTTCCAACTTTGGCATTCAAGTCACTCATTATAAAATAATAATAATATTAATAATATAATAATAATAATAATAATAATAATAATAATAATAATAATAATAATAATAATAATAATAATAATAATAATAATAATAATAATAATAATTTTGGACATGTTATGAAAAGAAATCAACTGGAAAACTTGGTGACAACTGGCAAGATGGAGGAGAAAAGAACAGGAAGAAGTCAGAGAAGTAAGTACCTGGATGGCTTGGTCATGTGACTGAGACAGAAACACTGAGCTGATCCACGACTCTGGTGATCGAGTGGTATGGCAAATCATTACCGCCCACGCTTATCGGCATGGCACATGATTGATGGATTTTTCTCTCCTGTCTGTGATCTCTCGTATGTTATCACTTGTTTGTTAACTCATGTATGATAAGCTGTCTGTAAATTTTTCTCTCCTGTCTGTTATCTCTCGTGTGTTATCACTGGTTTGTTATCTCATGTATGATAAGCTGTCTGTACTTTGTGCTCTCCTGTCTGTTATCTCTCGTATGTTATCACTGGTTTGTTATCTCATGTATGATAAGCTGTCTGTACTTTGTTCTCTCCTGTCTGTTATCTCTCGTATGTTATCACTGGTTTGTTATCTCATGTATGATAAGCTGTCTGTACTTTGTTCTCTCCTGTCTGTTATCTCTCGTATGTTATCACTGGTTTGTTATCTCATGTGTGATAAGCTGTCTGTACTTTGTTCTCTCCTGTCTGTTATCTCTCGTGTGTTATCACTGGTTTATTATCTCATGTATGATAAGCTGTCTGTACTTTGTTCTCTCCTGTCTGTTATCTCTCGTGTGTTATCACTGGTTTGTTATCTCATGTATGATAAGCTGTCTGTACGTTGTGCTCTCCTGTCTGTTATCTCTCGTGTGTTATCACTGGTTTGTTATCTCATGTGTGATAAGCTGTCTGTACTTTGTTCTCTCCTGTCTGTTATCTCTCGTATGTTATCACTGGTTGTTATCTCATGTGTGATAAGCTGTCTGTACATTGATCTCCCGCAGAAGTGCAACGACCCCATCGTCTCTGACAAGACCCGGTTCCCCACCCTGGCACGCGCCCAACCGCCGGCCTCCCACTCTGTCACCTCCATTATTGCTCTCATGAAATTTTACAACTGGACTAAATTCTCCATCTTCGTTGAAGAGGTATGATGTGTTGCGCTGTGTTCTGTTAATTTGTGCTTGAATTGTAGATTGTGTCTTGTGTTATGCTCTATTAAATTATGCTTGAGTTTTAGTTTGTGTGGCGTGTTCTGTTCTGTTGTTTAATGTTTTATTCTTTTTTCTTTCGCTTGTAACTGCAATGGTGTCTGTTGTATGGATTTAACAGTCTTTTTTATTTCACTCAGTGGCCCATAGAGTTTATCTTCCACTGTTATGTCTCTAGGCCAGAAGATCTGCCTAGATATGTAGTATTTTGGGCAGTGCTAGAGACAGCAATGGTAATTCAAACCAAGAAAACAGCTATACGAGTAATTCTTGGCCCCCTGGAGATGTACCTGTTGTTAATATTCTCGGAGAAGAGACAACTCCTATAGTGAATAAGGAAGTGCATAATGACGAATGCATCCCAAATTCTTTTGAAAAAGTGCATTCTGACACTACCTGTTGTTTGTCCATCAAGAATGATGATGACCATTCATTTCATCCAGTGGGGTTGAAAGTATGGAGCCGTGAGTTCTAAGATGGCTGATAAGGCCTATTTTGGCTCGAAATTGTTCTTTGACAATGTGGCAAAGAATGCTTGACGTTTTCCTGGAGGAGGATTTCCTGCAGTGGTTTTTCTGTTCTGTCTTTTCTTCACAGCTCTTGCAGTCCTGGTTGCCTCACAAGTGACTGCACCCTTGCGTAATGATGCACGCCACGAATTTCGGTCTCTGCTGCAGTCTCCCAGGTGTCATGATGAATTCCAAAAGCATTCAGTGAGATTTTCAGTGTCTTTAAAGCGTTCCTCTGGCCGCCTTGGGAGCGTTTACCACAACGCAAGCTTCGCTGTAAAAAATTCGTTTAGGGAGCCTGTGATCTGGCATGCGAGTCAAGTGACCAGCCCAGCGAATCTGATTCTTCATTAGTAGAGTGTGGATACTGGGCATTGGCGCTCTTTCTAGGACTTCAGTGTCTGGGATCTTGTCTTGCCATTTAATCTTCAGTAGCTTCCTAGGGCAGACTGTGTGGAAGTGGTTTAATTTCCTAGGGTGTCGCTGATAAACAGTCCAGGTTTCACAAGCATATAGCAGTGTGGATAATACAACTGCTTTGTAGACTTTCAGCTTTGTTTGCAGGCTTATTCCATTTCTGTCCCATACATTCTTGTACAGTCTGCCAAAGGCCGCACTGGCCTTGGAGATTCTTGCATTCACTTCGTCATCAATTGTGGCAGCTTGTGACACAGTGCTGCCAAGATAGGTGAATTTGTCCACAACACTTAGTCTATGACCATTCACTTTGATATTCGGCACAGTGTGATTATTCCCTGGAGCTGGCTGGTACATAACTACAGTCTTCTCCAAGTTGATATTGAGCCCAAAGTTGGCACAGGCATGTGAGAAAGCTGAAACATTATGTTGCATGTCTGCCTCTGAGTTGGCGTATAGAGCGCAATCATCAGCAAACAGGAGCTCTCTGACGGTGTCGCTGTTAATTTTTTGTTTAGCTTTCAGCCTTCTGAGATTGAATAACTTTCCATCCATGCGGTAGTTGATGTCTATTCTAATGTCGTTGTTCTCGAAGGCATTCGTCAACATAGCTGAAAACATGAGGCTGAACAGTGTTGGTGCCAGGACACATCCTTGCTTCACTCCATTGGTGACAGGAAAGGGTTCAGACAGTTCACCATTTTCCTGTACTCTTGCCTGCATACTATCATGAAATAGCCGCACTATTTGGACAAAACTTTCGTGGACAGCCATATTTGCCATAATCTTCCACAGTCCTTCTCTGCTGACTGTATCAAGAAGCCTTGGTAAGGTCAATGAAAGTGGAGAACATTTCTCAGTTCTGTTCCTGACATTTCTCTTGCAGCTGCCTTGCAGCGAAAATCATGTCAACAGTTCCATCGTTCTTTTCTGAAGCCACATTGACTCTCAGGAAGAAGACCTTGATCGAGATGGGCCGTGAGGCGATTGAGAAGAATTCTGGCGAGTATCTTCCCTGCAATTGAAAGCAAGGAGATGCCTCGGTGGTTGTCACAGGATTGGCGGTTTCCTTTACGTTTGTAAAGGTGGACTATTGACGCGTCCTTGAAATCTTGTGGCATGGTCTCGTTCACCCATATGTTGTAAAGACTTGGTGAAGCTGCTCTGTTAGGAACCGGCCCACCTGCCTGTATATCTCTGCTGGGATGGAGTCCGGACCAGGTGCCCTTTTTGCTGGAGAGCTACTGGATGGCTTTGTTTACTTCCACTATGGTTGGCAGGTCATTAAGTGTTTATTGATGGGAACTTGAGGAAGGCAGTTGATGGTTTCATCATCGAAGAAGGAAGTTGCATTTAAGATGTTGCTGAAGGAGGGGAGCAATGCTTGGTGATGTAGGACCATAGACCGCTCTCAGTGAGTCGTAGAAGTTTTTCATATCATGTCTGTCAGCAAAGCTTTGAATTGCATCAGCTTTGCTGCTCAGCCAGGAGTCCCGCATGTGCCGAAGTTTCTGCTGCCTACTCTCTGAATGTTCTTGAAGGCATCTTTTTTTTTTATTTGATTTCGGGTCATTCAAAGTGCTTGAGGAGAAGATGTTTCTCGGCCAGCAATTGGTTGATGTTTTCGGAATTTTCATCAAACCAGTCTTTATGCTTTCAACAATCCTACCTGAACAGTAGAAGGAGAAGTCTAAGTTTTGGGTACGTGGAACGTACGCACCTGTTTCAAGCAGGGAAATTTGATAATCTTATTGCCGAAGCTAACAACATGAATTTAGATTTTTTAGGCACACAAAAACAAGATGGACAATACAAGTTATATAAGGAGAGAAGATTAATTTTTATTAACTCGGGAGGAGATCATCATGAGGGAGGAGTAAAAAATTTAGTAAAAAAAAATTTTAGAGAAACATATTAGGGGACTCTACGCTCGTAAAGATAGGATGATTTACTCAAAATTAAGGCATTCGACATAGTAATTTTCAGACGTATGCTCCAACAACTGAGTATAGTGATGGACAGCTAGAAGAATACTATGAAGACCTACAACAAACACTGAAAGTTGTAAAATCATCAGAAGTCCTTATTGTCATGGGAGACATGAACGCAATAGTTGGAAACAATAAATATAAGCAGATAGTAGGGCAACATGGTATGGGAAACACAAACGACAGAGGAGACCCGGTGATACAGTTCTCTGAAGAAAACATTTTATTCTTTTTAACACATTTTTCCAACATAATCCTAAGAAACTGTATAATGGAAAAGCCCTGGAGATAGAACAAGAAAACCCTACTGACTACAATGATTAGAAATAGATTTAAAAACAATGTTAAAAAAGCCAAAAAATACCCTGGTGCTGATATCATCTCTTACCACAATCCTCTAGTCTTAAAATTACAAAAAAACTTAAAAACCCAGGAATAAGGACATTGAAGACACCTCAAGTAAATATATCGGGATTGAAACAACCAGACATAAGTCAATATACCTGGTTGAAGTAAAAAATAGATATGATGGGCTAATCGTTAAAAGTTTAAAGTTTGGAACAAATAGACGTGAAAATAATGAGGATACAAAATATAAATTGGGAATTTTTAAAAACCAGTATACAGACTGCAAATACCACCTTGCCAGTAACATAAATAAGGGGGAAAAACAATTATGGATAACCGATTAAATTTTTAGAAAAAAGACTCAAAGAAAGAAAGAAAAGAACACTCCGTGGTATATATTTAAAAGATAGAGAAATACGCCACATGTGCAGAATTTACAAAGAAGAGTGGCTGCAGAAAAAATAATGCAAAGAAATAGAGGATCGGAATTGAAAACAACGAAAGAATTACATGAACAAAAAAAAGATTTACAAAGACGAAAAATAATATAACAGGAAACGGTTGTTTCAGAGGAAAAAATGGAGAAATTATAATTTATAACACTGACATAAAAAAATGATAGACAGAAACACAGAAGAGTTTTGGGACAGAGGGGTCAATAAACCAACATTGTATAATACTCAAGATGGACCAAACATATTAAAAACTGAAGTAGAGAGTAAAATATGAAAGAAGAAAAGGCTGCAGGTCCTGACAAGATAACAACAGAGATGATAAAATCATTATCCAGCTTTGGCATTGATACCATCACATAATTATGTAATGATATATGTAATACTGGGTACATCCCCAAGAACTTGAAAACATCCATTTTCATCAGACTACCGAAGAAGCCAAGAGCTGTTGAGTATGAGGATTACAGAACTATTAGCTTAATGAGCCACATAACTAAGATACTACTCAAGGTCATACAGGAACGAATTCAACATAAAATAGTTGAGGAAGTAGATGAAAAACAATTTGGGTTCCGCAAAACAACGGCACCAGAGAAGCAATTATCTTTTTGAGAATGCTAATTGAAAAATATCTAGAAGTTCAGAAAAGTATATGTGTTCGTTGTTAGTTAGTTAGTTAGTTAGTCGACAGATCATCCTCGTTGCACATCGGACCATTCAGTCCATAAGTGCTCGGATCCCCTCCTCAGCAAATCCCGCAGCGTGTAGCGGCTAACGACGCCAGTTCTGTGTTGGTTTATCAATCTTCTTTGGCTTCCTGCGTAGTGTTCTTGTTTGGCCACACCTCTTTTAATTTGCTGCTCTCGCAGTCTGGCCATTGTTGTAGATTCACAGTCATCACTTGGTTCTTGCAAAAGTCTCACTTCTCGTAGAGCATTCAGAATGTCAGCCTGGTCCATGGCGCGTCCGCCCTCCACAGTAGCCTCACCTGCGAGCTTGTCAGCCGGCTCATTTCCTTGTACTCCCGCATGACCTGGCACGAAGATGAAACTAATCTTTGCCAGCCGAGATCGCTCCAGAGGCAGCAACCATTCTCTTCGGATCGACCCCTCCTCTATCCTCTTGATCATGTTCATTGAGTCGCTAAGGAAACAAGCCCTAGTGAATGTCTGTGTCTCGAGCCATGTTATTGCTTTACTTACTGCCATGACTTCCATGGTCAGGCTACTTGTGGTTTCAGTGAAAGCACCAGAGTCCTCCTTCACAATTCTCCCTCCGGCCCGAGCTGTAAAGGCCCATGAGCTTCTCACATGTCGGACGACCGACCCATCTGTGTAGATGACCGCGTCACTGTCTAGCGAATTCTCGAAAATCAACGCTTGTACTTCAGCCTCAACAGCAGCCGGATTTTCTTGTCTGCATTTTCTATCTAGTTGGATGCAAACTGAAAAGGATGTGCAGAAGTCTGTTGGCACTTGCACCCACTCCTCGCCAGGTTCTAAGTCCTCAAGTGAACACACCTGTTGAAGAATGTCCTCGGCTTGACCCATCCACGACCGTCCTCTTTTTAACCTGCTGCCCTTCACCTTCCTAATTTCACTATGCAGTGGATGCTGTGTGTTTGCGTTAATTCTGAGGTAGGCACGTGCCCTGCAAACTTGCATTCTCTCTTCAATGGTTGGAAAATCAAGAAGGTAGCGCATCGCCCTGCATGCTGTATCTCTTGTACATCCAAGAATAATGCGCATAGCTTCATTCTGTATCCTTTCCATCCTTTCTATCTGCTTATGGCTGACAGACAGGATTGCCATTGCATACTCCAAAACAGACATGACCAGCCCCTCGTACAGAAGACATAGATGGCGCTGCTCACAGTTTGCTGCCGCCATCACCCGCATCGCTGCCAAACCCCGCTTGGCCTTTGTTATCACCTGGTCTATGTGCACATTATAAGCAAGGCTTCGATCAAACCGTATCCCCAGGTAATTCATTGCCTGCGTTCTTTCCACCGTCTCTGAACACAGCATTACAGTTGGTGTTGGATTGTTGACAATATGATTATTCAACGAGAACCAAGTCACTGTTGCCTTTGTTGGGTTGACCATTGCCCCAGCATCATCACACCAAGTACTTATGCGATTGAGTTCGGTTTGTAGTTCCACAGCAACCTCCTCTCTATCCTTACCCTGACGATACACTAAAACATCATCGGCATATGACAATGTCCTGCCAGGTCCAGTGATCTGCTCACTGGTGATTCTCACTGTGTAGGCGTTGAACAGTACCGGAGATAATGGTGATCCCTGTGGTAGGCCAGGATATATTGTTGTTGGTTCCGAAGTCCAACTGCCACATCTAAAAACTACTTTCCGTTGGAAGAGAGCTGCAGCGATCCAACTAAGGAGGAATGGACTTACGTTTAGTTCAAGAAGCTGAAACATTAAAAATTCCAGTGGTACTCTGTTGTATGCGTCCTCAAGATCAATCGCTGCAGCAACGGTTTCAGTGCCTGAGTGGAAACCTTCATAGACATCGTGGGCAAAGACTGCTGCATTGGTCCAGGTTTCTCTTTTTTGGGCGGTACCCACCCAGGGTAGGTGGGAAACACCTTGCCTCTCTAGATGGCTTGATATTTTCCTGGCAATTACCTTCTCCAGCAGCTTGCCTATTGTATTCTGCATGGTTATAATTCGATATCCCTGAATTTTTTTGTGGTCTTTGTCAGGCTTCGGCAAGGGAATCAGATAGCTGTGTAACCATTCCTCCTTGATGCTAGCACTCCCTATACTGTTGTTGTACATGTCTGCTAGTTTCTCTAGCTCATTGTCGGTACACCTATTTATGTCGTCGTATCTTATGCCATCAGGACCTGGAGCACTGTTTTTTGATCGTCGAAGCACAGCCTTGATTTCTTTCACTGTCACTGTGTCTTCATCCGAAGTGTTCTGGGCCTTGCATCTGTCTGAGGTGACCTCCTTGGCCAGATTCCGGCCTCCCATGTCTGTCTGGTTGCTCTGCTCAAGGTAGCGTTCAAAGAGGGCTTTGCCCTTGTCCTCGTCAGTCCTCTGCCAGATGAGGTCAGCACCTTGGAAGTCAGAAATGCTCTTATTCTTGACTACACCACTCATGCTTTTATGTAGTCGCCAGAACAATTTCAGTGACTTGTCTGTGCTTACTCTTTGACACACCTCTGCCCATTTTTCGCTTTTAACCACCGTGACCAGTTTTTTTAAATAGCTTACTTTTGTGTGCATCTCTCTTTCTAAGTGCAAGCAGGGACTAGGATGACCAGCTCTGTTCTTCTTGGCATTTTGCCATCTCCTTACAGCACTACGCTTATCCACCCAAGCCTTCTCCACCTCGAAACTCCACCACGGTGGCTGCTCCCAGTTTTTTTTTTCCTTTTCTTCCTGCCCTGAAACGTTCTGCGCTTGTCACGTCTTATTTTACTCACCACATCTTGCCCTGTACTGTCATACTGGAACGTCTTTACCTTTAGCTTGTGCTGCCTGGTTCTGCCTTTCTCCACCAATATGCTGCATGGGTGGTGGTCGCTGCCATGGTGTCCTAGGACACCCCATCTACACACTGTAGTGAGTGAAGGTCTACAGAAAGACTACAAGAAAGCTTTTGATAGAGCACAAGATAAACGACTAATTGCGTGACTTCTAGATGTAGGAGTAGACGGAAAGGACTTCAGACGTATTAGTAACTTGTACTGGGAACAAGTGGCGACTATTAGATGTGGAAATAACTATTCGTCGCCTATAGAGATAACAAGAGGATTACGGCAGGGATGTGTACTGTCCCCAAGCCTCTTCAACTTATACATAGAACGAATTTTTAAACAAGTTGAACTGCCTGGACTTAACATCAGTGGAAGAATCATAAATAATCTTAGGTATGCTGACGATACCGTGTTACTAGCAGAAAGTGAACAAGCGTTACAAGACATAGTGGAACAATTAAACAGGCACAGTGCAGAATGTGGCTTAGATAGTAACATCCAAAAAAACGAAAACTATGATAATTAGCAGTGGAAAGGAAAAGTCATCAATGAACATCACAGTAAACGGGGAGACACTAGACCAAGTAACAGGTTTCTCCTGTCTTCGACATATAATAACAGATGATGGCAGAAATGAAATAGAAATCAAAAAGAGAACAGGAATGGCGAAAACTGCTTTCAATAGTATGAAATCAGTAACAACGCAATAAAAATGAGAATTGTTAAATGCTACATATATTCAACGCTACTGTATGGCGAGGAAGTCTTAACATTGAACAAGCAACTAGAAAGTCGCATAGAGGCCCCGGAGATGTGGATATACAGACGAACATATCGTATATCACGGAAACAAACACAATCAAATGCAGAGGTTCTAGAAAAACTGGGAATTAAGAGACAGTTGATGAAAGAAATAAAGAGGAGGCAAGTGAAATATTTCAGCCACGTTAAAAGACATGATACTATTATAAAAACCATACTGGAGGGCTTCTTCTTCTTCTTTCGTTCGCCTAAAATATGTTTATAACTGCAATGTTGTCTCTTGTATGAATCTAACAGTCTTTTTTAGTTCATTCAGCGGTCCATAGAGTTTATCTTCCACTGTTGTCTCTCTAGGCCAGAAGGTTCGCCTGGATATGTTGTAGTTTGGGCAATCCTGGAGTATGTGCTCTGCTGTCTGCGACGCCAAACCACATGTGCACATGGCTGAGTCACCAATCTTGAATTTTGTATACATGTGGTTGCGTAATCTATTGTGTCCTGTTCTGAGGCGCAAGGTTGAGGGTTATTGTCAGGGTCTTAAACTTGGCTCGCTTGCCTAACAAGTGTGAGACAGTACAAATACAACGTGATTTGACGTAAGACTCAACGATACACCATTCAATGGATTTATTACCATATCAAATACAGAATGATGATCACAACAATATATAATGGATACTTTACAACTTACATCCACAATACAGTTCACAAGTCTGACTCGCAAGATGTCCAGACACTCGCCTTTCAATACAGAAACCATACAACGCCTTTCTCTCAATCACAGTCCGTCCTGTACCGTGCCCCCAGAGCTGTTGGACCTGGTTCGCAACTTGCCTCCTGCCTGACGTGGCGTCACGTGGCAGGCGTGCGTCTTGCGTTGGCGGCCTGACCGCTGGTCAGCCAGCGATCTCGCAGGCCGGTAACTCCTATTCGCCTGCCGGCGCAACGAAGTTGTTGCCTCCCTTACTGGGAGCTAAGTTGCCTGGCGGTCGTAAGATGTCCCTGCATCGCTGTCCCCTGTTGGACTCTGACACGCTCCCCCGGTAGAATCCATGAAAGATGTCGTCTTTCATGTATAATGTCTGTACCTGTTGGGTTAATAGTATACCCTTGTCAGAGTCTACCTTCCTATTGTTATACACAACGTTATCAAAAATACAAAATGCCATAGAAAATATAAGAACTGGGAGTTGGGTACAAAGACATGTGGTGCTTCATGTTTAACACATATCAGGCTTCACCCTCTCGATGGCTGGTTACCTCAATTGTATTATCACCCAGTCAGATCAGTAGTACCAGCTTCACGCATCTACCTCGCAGAAATTTTGAAAAAAGATAAAATATGGTTCTTGAACAAAAACCATCTAGCCAGACTGAAATACGGCTTTATATAAGTCGTATAAAACACTCCAACCCTGTCCCTACTTGGCCAGGAGTTCTTGTGTTGGTATACAATGTTGGCAACACTCTGCCATGCCCAGTAGATGCCTGCCTGTGGTGTCAACACTTTAACAACAACATGTTATATTACACACAACACATTAGCATATACATTTCAAGTTATGGCCCTTTGTGTGAAAATGTAATAACAATAAATGAAAGGGAAATAATTTTAACATTAGTGAAACACAATAATTTACAATAACTATTTAATTTCTTAGTGTCATTGCTTGACGTTTCTTCATATTAACGAAAAAAAGTCGGTAATATGAATACGTTAATCAAGATATGATTCTAAGATTACATTAGAGAAATAAATAAACACACAATTCGTGTATTCAATTTTATAGAATCCTAAACATTTTAGAATCGTCAAAACTTTTAACCTTTTATATGTTGTCTGCTATTTTTGTTCTAAATTTCTAATTAATCCGGAAGTACACACGAACAATAAAATCAGCTGATGGTAAAGCTTGCAGAACACACCTGTTCCGGTTTGATGTAGTTTAAGGAAGGTACAATGTTCTCAAAGTTCGTGTTGGATGTTGCTACACAATCTTCTGGATTACGATCGAATGTTCATGTGTTAGATGTTTCAGTCGATCATTAAAGATTTCGGTTCACTGTAGAGGTGTAGAAAAGTCGTCACTGTTCAGTTTTTACTTTCACAATCGTAATTAAAATGTTCCTGGAAGATTCCACACGAAGTTGTCACTGTCACGTTGGATAATTCGCTTCAGGTAAGTGCGAATGTGACACTGTTCTTGTACGTAATATATACGTTAAAAAAGTTCGCTTTCTACCACATACTGCACATTTATACACGACAATCACTACATGAACTAGTAAAATAAGAACACTATATAAAAAGGGAGTAATCCCTATCACAATATTGTAGACATTACACAGCTTTTTGTGAATGAAAAAAAACACTATTCACTACTAAATGGCTGTGTCGGTCTGAGTGTATTTCTACATACTGCACTCAGACATTGGTGCTCACTGGGTCGGTCGGACAACGTGACAAAAGATCGGCAATTGAATTGGTTCTGCCTGGGATATGTCGAACCTCAAAGCTATAATCTTGAATTTCAAAGACCAACGCGCTACCATATGGTTCGATGGCACACCTGAATTCATTCATCGAAAGGGGGCTGCTGTCCGATTCTACGATGAAATGGCGTCCTAGAAGAAATCTAGATAATTTTGTAATACCTACTACTAAAGCTAGGGCTTCCAATTGAGGAATGGACCATGCCCGCTCTCGGGCCTTCAGCTTCCTGGATACAAAATAAACGGGGTGGAGAATGTTGTTATACTCCTGCAACAGGACTGCTCCAATCGCCACGGAGCTAGCATCTGTGCGTAATCTGAAAGGTAAACGGATATCGGGCAATTTAAGGATAAGATTGTGTTCATTCTTATCAGAAAAACATGATAGAACTTTATGAAATGCGATATTTAGGCATTGATCGTGTACAATTTTCTCTGGTTTTCTTTTGTTAGTAGATTAGTAAACACCTCGGTCATTTCAGAAAAATCAGGAATAAACTGCCGGTAGTAATTTATTAAGCCCAACAAACTTCTGACTTGTTTTTAGTAGTCGGAAGTGAGAGTTTTAGTATCTTGGACACAATTTTATCGTCTGTCGTGACAAAGCCATTGGATATTTTATAACCTAAGAATGATATTTCCTGGTAGGCTATGTCTACTTTTGCAGGCTTCACTGTCAGTCCGTGCTGTCTGATCCGTTCAAATCTCTGGTCTAATGTCTTAATGTTTTCCCGTCATTGTCTCTGTGTGAATACATATGTCGTCAATATAACAGATTATGTTAGGAATGTCTACTAAAAGGGAGTCGTGTCATCCGTAAAAACGTGGCTGGGGCGTTAACAAGCCCAAATGGAAGTTTGCACCATTCGTACAGTCCCCAAGGTGTGGCAAATGCTGTCAGATGTCTGCTCTGTTCGTCTACAGCAATCTGCCAAAAACCCTTTTAGTCATGTCTACCGTCGTAAAGAATCTAGCGTATGTCAGTTCTGTCAGAAGATCGTCAGTGTTTGCCTTTGGCTCAAGATCTAAAACAGTTATTTTATTCAGTTTTCGGTAGTCGATGCATAGTCTTATTGTATTGTCCTTTTTGCGTACTATGACCATGGGAGATGAGTAGTCTGATTGGGATCGTCTTATGATGTTACTTTTCTCTAAGTTGATGATTTCTTGATGTAAATGCTCTTTGTAATGTAATGGGATGGTGTATGGTCTGCATCTAATGGGTGTGTTTGATGTGAGTGTGATGTGATGCTGTACTAATTCTGTTTGTCCGGGGTTTGTTGGAAAAGATGGTGTTGTACTGTTGTATAAGTTGTTTGCACCTCTTGGTCTCTGCTTGAGTTAGATTTGGTTGATTTTGATCTCCTTCAAGCAGTCTGTCGTGTCTAATGCAGGTGTTGGAATTTCGTCACTAGCATCGTCGTCTTCGTGATCTATTATCACTGTACAAGCTGTTGTATCGTCTTGTTCGTCGTCTCTGTTGTGGTATGGTCTTAGCATATTTATGTGAAATATTTTGTTTTTGTCTTTTATCAGGATTTCGTAGTCTACAGGTGAAATCTGTCTCGTCACTTTAAAAGGTCCCTCCCAAGAATCAGTCAGTAGGTGTCTGTCACTAGGTAGTAGCAGAAGAATGTCCTGTCCAGGTGTCAATGTTATTGTCCTGTTACCTTTGTCAGCATACTGTCTATAAGTAGCACCAGATAGTTTTAGTGCATTCTTTGCAATAACACAAGATTTGATGATTCTTTCACGCAATGATGTCACATATAAGTATGATGATATGGGTTTAAGTACGGGGGTAGAGTCAGTTAACATTTGGTGGTAAATGGTTAATGGGCCGCGTGGTTTGGCACCATAGATGAGTTCAAAAGGAGAGAAACCGGTACTAGCATGAGGTACCTCGCGATAAGCAAAAAGAATAGCTGGTAGATATACACCCCAGTTGTTGGGGTGTTCTTGCGTTATTTTTGCAAGCATGTGCTTAAGATCCCCGTTAAACTTTTCTATTACTCCGCTACTGTGAGGATGGTAGGGGGAATTGAAACACTGCTTCACTCCCAGCATTTTGGTGAAAGCTTGGGTGGATGCGGCAATAAACTGGTGCCCCTATCAGATTGGATAGTATCTGGAAAACCTATCCTAAAAAAAATATGGAAGAACACTTCCATTATGTCATTGGCAGTTATGTTCTTTAACGGAATAGCTTCTGGCCAGCGACTACATTGATCAATGATAGTTAGAATAGATTTATTCCCTCTAGTTGTTGTATGACTAAGGGGGCCCCCTATGTCAACCGATAGCTTTTAAAAAGGTCGACTGGCTAAGTCGGTAACTTGTAACTTTGCCTGGGGGTGTTTACCTTTTTTAACTAGTTTCTGGCAAGTGTCACAACTTCTGCAATATTCTTTGATGTCATTGCAAAATTTTGGCCAGTGAAATTGTGTAATAACCTTGATCTGGTCTTAACGTATGCCATATGTCCTGCAAGAGGTATATCGTGTGCAAGATGTAAGGCTTGCTTGCGATGACTGGTTGGCAAAACATTTTGCTCTATGGTATCGTCACCTATGGTGTAATACCTGGTGAGTATGTCATTTTTCATAGCAAAATACCATTTTGCATTCTTGGTTACTTTTGGCTTTCGGCTGATCAGGTCAAATATTTCGACAATGAAGGATAAGCTTTTTGGGCTGTTACAAATGCCCCCTTCATGGTGTTAGTAGGTAGTGAAACTGGGCTGAGCAATTTTATCGCCTCAGTTTGATTTATTTCATCTTGCATTCTAGCAGTAGCTCTCGTTACTGCGTTCACACACTCAATGATGTCAGATGATGATGGAACAACAGTTTCAATGATGTCATGAGAACTTAGTGCTACATTAGCTACTTTACAATCAATAGGTGGTGTGACATTTCCAATGATGACATTTGATGGTGATGTTATGGTATCATCAGTACATGAAGATGTTATGTCATGAGGGTTTTTCATTTACCTCAGGTAAATTACCAATAATTATATCACAAACTGGACTGGTTAGTGCAGCGCACTTTACTTTCCCAGTGAGGAAAGGTGTTTCAATATATGCCCATGCTAATGGGTATTTTTCAATATTGCCTGAGAATGTTCTACAAGTTTCGTGCCTGCCTGTATAGTCTGTAGGCATTATGAATGTTCTTTTCAGACCAATGAGTGAACTGCCTGTATCGCGAAGGACTGTAGCGGCTTGCCATTCACATATCCGTGATGGATGTGTATTCTGCCTTTTTAATCTACTACCAAATTAGCTTCTTCATTTGGGAATAGGGATGGCATGACCGCATGTTAAAATACCATCTTCATAGAAGGTGTTACAAAAGGAGCATTTGTTTGCGTTGAATATGTCAAAAGCCTGTGCTGAGTTCACAGGATGTTTCTCTGGTACTTCTTCATCAGAAGCCGAACTATCAAACAAGGCGGCATTTGCTTTGTTGGTCATATGCCTGCCCTTACAATCTTTCCGATGGTTCCCCATGCCTTGCAGAGGAAACATTTTCGTAAGTTTTTGAAGGATTTACGTTCCTTGTCCTGTCTGTTTACCATGTTTAAAAAGTAAGTTTTGGGACCCCGGGTTCTGATCGCACATTTCACCCTGATGATGTGAATCTTTACAATAAATACAATGCTTAAATTTCTCAGAGGTAGGCCTATGAGGGTTTTTGCCTACTATAGGGTTGTTTGTCATAGTTAGCCGCTGCTACAAAGTTAATGTTAGTATCTTCAGTAGCAAAGCAATGTTTGTTTGGGTGTGTAGTAAGCCGACCCACGTCTTTCAATCTCATCCACACTAGAGCATTCATTCTCTAACAACAATTTTGCAAAGGCTGAAGGAATAGATGACACAATTTTTTCTCTAATGATTAGATCTTCCAATCTCTGATAACTTGTTTCAATTTTGGCTGCTGACGTCCATTTGGGGAAAATATCTCGGACTAAGCAGAGGTAGTCAGAGAACGTTTGAGTCGGTTTTTGGGGTCAATTTACTGAATTTTTCTCTGTAACCTGCCTCATCTAACATAAAATGTGCCATAATCTTAGATTTCAGATAATGGTAATCTTTTTTGAGGTCTTTGGGGGTGGTTTCAATAACTTTAAGAGGTTCCCCCGACAAACTCCTCATGTACACAATATTCCATTCAGAAGTGGAACTTGATAATGTTCCATTAAAGTTTCAAAATTTTGGGTAAAGGCTGCGATGCAGTCACCCGAGGTATAATTACGTACAATACCTTGATATTTCTTATACTGGGTTTTTTTTCTCCAGTCTTTCAGATTTCTTAGACTCTTTGTTAATGGCAGTCTCAGTGTCAAGTTGTTTCATCTTCAACTGTAACTCCAGTTCTTCTCTCTTACTCTGAGCTGCTATTTCTGCCTTCTTAAGTTCACTATCTATCTCAGCTTGCTTTTTCTTTGCAGTCAGTTCTAATTCGGCTTGCTTTGTCTTTTTAGACAATTCTGCTTGCTTTAAGGCTGTTTCTGCCTCTATTTGCTTGGCGGACCCTTTTAGCTTTTGCATGTCTTAAGGCTGTTTTTGCCTCTACTTGTTTAGCTGCCCTTTCAGCTGCTCTTTCATCGCGTTCATTAGCTTTTTCCTGTACTAGTAGGTATTCAGCGTATTTCTGCTCACTCCACTGTGTTAGTTCATCACCATGTAACTGTAACTTTATGCCCATATCAATGAAATCAAATAATGACGACATGATGGAAAAATGTCAATGAAATACCAGCCACACACAATATGTTATAAGTGGTTAGTAATCAACAATTTACAATCTGTTTATATGGACGATATGTGCCTAAAAATGCATTTTTAAAATATACGAAAAGAAAAAAGTATACTCAAGTGCCCTGGATGCGGTGAAGAACGGTTGGAAAATCGGGCTAGGATCTGTAGGGTCGCTACTTCGGACTACAAATGACCTCTACGGCAAGGTTTCGGATGGTACGGAAAAACCCGCTTTTATTTTGGAAGAAGATAAATTAGCGTCTATTTGTTGGTGTGTGCCTGCTTGTCACTAAGGTTGATTAGGTTGTATGGCGTTGAGTGTAATTGTATGTCGTAAGTTTGTCCGTCAACAGTTTTTTTTTCAATACACGTTACTTTCTTTCCAAACACTTTTCGCGTTCCACAAACTCAATGCACAAAGACAATCTACAAGTATCTTAACACTCTACAACATTGATGACACATCACTTACATCAAGATGACATTCAGTAAGGACATAGACATCAAGTTTACAAGATGGCGACAAGGTCAAAATGGCGACAAGATCACAATGTCGACAAGGTCAAAACGGTGACAAGCTTCACAAATCACAAATGTTTTACACGCTTACAGGATCAAACAAAAGTATGCATTGTACGTTTACAAATGATCTTAACATGTTTAAATAATGTAGTAATAATTCAAATGAGCCTTCCATGATAAAATTAACACATTTAACTCTAATCCAAGTAAATTATGATCACATCTAAGTTCAAGTCTAACTAAATTAAAGCTGGACGAGACCCTTTATGTTCAACAAGGACGAGCTATTCACGTTCAAATATAAGTAAATTTAAAACGGGACGAGCCCTCCACGTTCACACATGTCAGGGTCTTAAACTTGGCTCGCTTGCCTAACAAGTGTGAGACAGTACAAATACAACGTGATTTGACGTAAGACTCAACGATACACCATTCAATGGATTTATTACCATATCAAATACAGAATGATGATCACAACAATATATAATGGATACTTTACAACTTACATCCACAATACAGTTCACAAGTCTGACTCGCAAGATGTCGAGACACTCGCCTTTCAATACAGAAACCATACAACGCCTTTCTCTCAATCACACGTCCGTCCTGTACCGTGTCCCCCGAGCTGTCTGGACCTGGTTCGCAACTTGCCTCCTGCCTGACGTGGCGTCACGTGGCAGGCGTGCGTCTTGCGTTGGCGGCCTGACCCCTGGTCAGCCAGCGATCTCGCAGGCCGGTAACTCCTATTCGCCTGCCGGCGCAACGAAGTTGTTGCCTCCCTTACTGGGAGCTAAGTTGCCTGGCGGGCGTAACGATGTCCCTGCATCGCTGTTCCCTGTTGGACTCTGACAGTTATAGCTGCATTAGATTTTATTAGAAGGAAGCAAATCAAATGGTTTGGCCATACAACTAGGTTACCAAATAACAATATACCACAACAAGCAATGATGTACAGACCAGAGGGAAGCAGAGGAAGAGGCCGACCATGTAAACGTTGGACGGAAGGAATAGCAGAGCCCATGGGAATATCGATACATGAAGCCCATAAGTGGGCACTCTTCCCTTTTTATACTTCACCTCGACACCGCAAGGTACCAGAGGAACATGATGAGATGAGAGATAAGAATACCCAAAAACCTATGAAATGATGTAATTATTACCCAAAAACATTTTAATTCGACATGACCTGATAGAGAAGATGTATGAAATTTAAAGGCTGGCGGAAACTGTCCACACCTGCAGGTGGAGCTGATGCCCAGAGCTGGATATGGCCTGCAGGAATCTGCACAGAAGAACAATTTTTCCGTCAACCATTACATTACCATCGAAGGACCGTACAGTGCCCTCTACGGTTTCCAGTCGCTGTACGCCTCTATTGACCACACGTTCCGGGAGACTCGCGGTAAGTACATGCACACGCATCAGCCAGTAGAAGACGAAGGTGACATGTATGTGGTTAGTGGACAGACACAAGTACACGTCTATTATATCAGTCAGTAGAAGAGACAGGTGACATGTATGTGGGTTTTCTGGACAGACACAAGTACACGTCTATTATATCAGCCAGTAGAAGTCTCAGGTATGTGGTTCGTGGACAGACACAAGTACACGTCTATTATATCAGCCGGTAGAAGTCTCCATGTGACAGGTATGTGGTTTTCTGGACAGACACAAGTACACGTCTATTATATCAGTCAGTAGAATACAGGTGACAGGTATGTGGTTTGTGGACAGACACAAGTACACGTCTATTATATCAGCCAGTAGAAGTCTACAGGTGACAGGTATGTGGTTAGTGGACGATACAAGTACACGTCTATTTATCAGTCAGTAGAAGTCTACAGGTGACAGGTATGTGGTTAGTGGACAGACACAAGTACACGTCTATTATATCAGTTAGTAGAAGACGACAGGTATGTGGTTAGTGCACGACACAAGTACACGTTTTTATATCACCCGTAGAATATGCAGGCTTGTCCATGTGAATGGGATTCCAATGGGAAACGTCCCCTGGGATGGCATGGGATGGGACAGCACACATTTGTATTTCCCATGGGACACAGCGACAGTAGCCATGTCATAAACAACTTGATCTTAATCAGAGCTCCCTTAATTTTTTCTTTCATTTTTTACCTTTTATCCTCATGCTACAAACAAGGTAATAATTACACCATACAAAAGCACTGGGCTCGTTCTATTTTGGGGCAAGAAAATTGTCCAAACTCCAGTTTTAAAATTTTTTCAACATATGGCACATGATCCAGAATGTGCAATTTCGGGAATAGTTAATTTTGGGGTGCAAGACAAACATATCTTTTTCCATATGGGGGAATTATTGCATGGGACTAGATCAAAATTGGGAATGGATTACTTTTCCTCTATCTCTTATAAAATTGATAGTAATCAATCCCTACTGCACAATTTACTCAGTTTTTTTTTTTTTTTTTTTTTTTTTAAAGTGAATTTTTTGCCGAATGTACCACATTTTTCAGTCCATTGTTGTGTTACTGATAATGCAGCAAGCACCCCTGCAGCATTTGATGGACGGTTTGACACCGATACAGAAATACACCCATCTGTTTGTACTGAGCACAGGTGTTCAACATGCATTACTGATAGCTTCAGCAGAGGCGTGATTTTTGAACTGGATCAGTTCATGGATCAACTTTCATTTATTATTCAAACATATTACAATGCACTTCAGGCAAAGACATCACAAGCTGCCATTTTTCCATACCAACATAAATCTGTAACACGTGAATTGTCGATCCTATTATATCAACTGATTCACATGCCCATTAAAAAATAAACTGCTTTCGCCATTACTTTAATGAAGATGATGAAGAATTCTTAAGCCACATTCCGAATATGTCTCAAGATTAAGGAATGCTTCCTACATACATGAGGAAATTTCAAAACCTTTTTTCTTTGACAAACTAGGAAATTGATGGTGACTACATCTCATTTAATTTTTGCCTGTTATACTTCCTCCAGAATATCAGTTGTACAAAGTTATTGTTGATATTGACGAAGAAACTTCCAGCAGCATGGTGAAGAAATATTGTCAGAAGCTTTCAGAAAATTATTGGAGAAAAAAAACTTTGGCCATATTGCGGCAGCTCTCTGGCAGTTACTGCAGCATTCCTTTCATGGAGTTGACATTAAAGCCAAAATAGAAGACATGGTCAAGTCAGTTGTTACTAAGAAGAAAGGGAATGTGGACACCAATACATGGCCAATGATTGGATCGCTTTTTCTGAAGTCTGTTGCTTCCAACCTGTTATTATCATTCATCAAGGATTTAAATCTTTCTCCTGAATCATCTGCTTGTATGTGAAGTAGCAGGAATTGTAGGAACAAAAGCCGAAAAGTGATTTTGACTTATTTTGTTTGATCCTCCACCAAACAAAGCACTTAAGTTTGATGACCCCAGAAACAAATGCGTTGAGGATAAGTCCACCATGTTTCAAAAATTACGGACAACCAACTTCACAACCATTAAAATTATTGGAAAATGAAACATAGGTTTCCACTGCTAAAAAGGCGAAGTGTGACATACCAGTGTTTGATCAGCAGCAGTAGAGCGCTTATTTAGTGGCACGTTGTATTGTTTGTTTGCATCCAGTGACGAAAACCGGATGTACAGGCAATCTCTCGTTATAAAACTCTTGTATATATCGATTTTGCATTGTAGATGGAACATTGTGGGGAAATGGTTCAGGGATTACCCTGGATTTAACTGACTATTAGAAACAGTCCGATAAGCAGGAATTGATAATGTGCCTGAATGAGCAGAGTGACTCAGAAACGGAAGTAGAGTGTCAGAATGACACTGAATGGTCATATTTAGATTAAACGTATTTTGATAAAATACTCTTGAAATATTAAAATTAATAAATTCTGTTTGTTTTACATGTCTCTTTGTACATGTAGTCTATTTAGTAGACACTAACCCTAAACTTTCAATAAGATTTCATAATTTTATTTGAACTGTATTCCTATATTCATATTATCATGGTAATCCCATGGAATGGGATTGGATGGGACAGGCATAAATTACCATTGGGATGGGATGGGACTGAAAAATGTGTCCATGGACAAGCCTGAGAATACGACAGGTGGCAGGTATGTCTACGTTGATAACAACTGTTTAGAGTACCGTTTATGTGATCGTCTTTTAATATGATCAATCTTCTACATTGATGAAAATTGTTAGGGACCATTTCGGTTATCGTCTTTCACATGGGTCAGTCTTCTACATTGACAACAACCTAGGATGCCTGTAAGTATGGGTGGGGTGGCCCGCTCCACGCATGACAGAGATGCACAAGAACCTGTAAGTATGGGTGGGGTGGCCCGCTCCACATCTGACAGAGATGCACCAGAACCTGTAAGTATGGGTGGGGTGGCCCGCTCCACATCTGACAGAGATACACCAGAACCTGTAAGTATGGGTGGGGTGGCCCGCTCCACGTCTGACAGAGATGCACAAGAACCTGTAAGTATGGGTGGGGTGGCCCGCTCCACATCTGACAGAGATGCACCAGAACCTGTAAGTATGGGTGGGGTGGCCCGCTCCACGTCTGACAGAGATGCACAAGAACCTGTAAGTATGGGTGGGGTGGCCCGCTCCACGTCTGACAGAGATGCACAAGAACCTGTAAGTATGGGTGGGGTTTCTCGCTCCACATCTGACAGAGATGCACCAGAAAACATGTTCGGTTGCATACCTCATCCATGTCCTCGGATGTCATGGACCAAGTGAGGATTTCTTCCGGACAATCAGCAATGACCAGGAAACGTGGCTATTTCACAAGATCCTGATTCCCAACCCATGACTTGCTAGCCTTACACAAATCACAATATCAATCAGCTCAAGGCAGCCAGGTCGACTGTGTTTTGCCGCGAACAACGGCGTTTATTTTTGATTTCTCCTGTGGCAATACTGGCCAAGAAGGTCTCCAACAAATTATAGATGTTCAGCCAAGAAGGTCTCCAACAAATTATAGATGTTCAGCCAAGAAGGTCTCGAACAAATTATAGATGTTCAGCCAAGAAGGTCTCCAACAAATTATAGATGTTCAGCCAAGAAGGTCTCCAACAAATTATAGATGTTCAGCCAAGAAGGTCTCCAACAAATTATAGATGTTCAGCCAAGAAGGTCTCCAACAAATTATAGATGTTCAGCCAAGAAGGTCTCCAACAAATTATAGATGTTCAGCCAAGAAGGTCTCCAACAAATTATAGATGTTCAGCCAAGAAGGTCTCCAACAAATTATAGATGTTCAGCCAAGAAGGTCTCCAACAAATTATAGATGTTCAGCCAAGAAGGTCTCCAACAAATTATAGATGTTCAGCCAAGAAGGTCTCCAACAAATTATAGATGTTCAGCCAAGAAGGTCTCCAACAAATTATAGATGTTCAGCCAAGAAGGTCTCCAACAAATTATAGATGTTCAGCCAAGAAGGTCTCCAACAAATTATAGATGTTCAGCCAAGAAGGTCTCCAACAAATTATAGATGTTCAGCCAAGAAGGTCTCCAACAAATTATAGATGTTCAGCCAAGAAGGTCTCCAACAAATTATACATGTTCAGCCAAAAAGGCCCTTGAATGTCTGTCTATACCACGGCGTTTTTGTATGGCAATGTGTAGCCCCAATGACCTTGTGACACACTGAAACTTGTTGGAGAGCAGCAACTGGGAAATTAAAGACCTTTTGGCATACAGTTATGATCTTACGACCTGGCATTTCCTTCTCTTTCTAAAGACCCAATGGCGCCTGCATCAACCGATCCCAAATCAGACGATGACGTCAGATGTAAAGTGCAAACATGTCTTCACAAACTGGCTCCCGCCGTTCACAATACACTTTTTTTTCCAAACATAGAGCCATATTGAAACATGATATTGTGGTATGTTGTGTTGGATATATACATATTTCCGTTAATATTAACTGTTAAACAACTGCACCAGCACAGCTCCTGATTTTCTGAAAGACGTCCAAGTTATGTTAGACTCCTTTGGACTCTGTTCAGTGTGGTTTGTTTTTGTATGTCTGCGACAACTTTTTAGCCGTAACATTCAACCCGTTCTATGTGCCCTATGATCTTGTCAAACAGTACACAAGTGTAGCTGTAACATTCAGCCCGTTGTTTGTGCCTTATGATCTTGTCAAACAGTACACTGTAGCTGTAACATTCAGCCCGTTGTTTGTGCCCTATGATCTTGTCAAACAGTACACTGTAGCTGTAACATTCAGCCCGTTGTTTGTGCCCTATGATCTTGTCAAACAGTACACAAGTGTAGCTGTAACATTCAGCCCGTTCTATGTGCTCTATGATCTTGTCAAACAGTACACATGTGTAGCTGCAACATTCAGCCCGTTCTATTTGCTCTATGATCTTGTCAAACAGTACACAAGTGTAGCTGTATCATTCAGCCCGTTCTATGTGCCCTATGATCTTGTCAAACAGTACACAAGTGTAGCTGTAACATTCAGCCCGTTGTTTGTGCCCTATGATCTTGTCAAACAGTATACTGTAGCTGTAACATTCAGCCCGTTGTTTGTGCCCTATGATCTTGTCAAACAGTACACAAGTGTAGCTGTAACATTCAGCCCGTTGTTTGTGCCCTATGATCTTGTCAAACAGTATACTGTAGCTGTAACATTCAGCCCGTTCTATGTGCCCTATGATTTTGTCAAACAGTATACTGTAGTTGTAACATTCAGCCCGTTGTTTGTGCCCTATGATCTTGTCAAACAGTACACTGTAGCTACAACATTCAGCCCGTTCTATGTGCCCTATGATCTTGTCAAACAGTACACAAGTGTAGCTGTAACATTCAGCCCGTTGTTTGTGCCCTATGATCTTGTCAAACAGTATACTGTAGCTGTAACATTCAGCCCGTTCTATGTGCCCTATGATCTTGTCAAACAGTATACAAGTGTAGCTGTAACATTCAGCCCGTTCTATGTGCCCTATGATCTTGTCAAACAGTACACAAGTGTAGCTGTAACATTCAGCCCGTTGTTTGTGCCCTATGATCTTGTCAAACAGTATACTGTAGTTGTAACATTCAGCCCGTTGTTTGTGCCCTATGATCTTGTCAAACAGTACACTGTAGCTGTAACATTCAGCCCGTTCTATGTGCCCTATGATCTTGTCAAACAGTACACAAGTGTAGCTGTAACATTCAGCCCGTTCTATGTGCCCTATGATCTTGTCAAACAGTACACATGTGTAGCTGCAACATTCAGCCCGTTCTATGTGCTCTATGATCTTGTCAAACAGTACACAAGTGTAGCTGTAACATTCAGCCCGTTCTATGTGCCCTATGATCTTGTCAAACAGTACACAAGTGTAGCTGTAACATTCAGCTCGTTGTTTGTGCCCTATGATCTTGTCAAACAGTATACTGTAGCTGTAACATTCAGCCCGTTGTTTGTGCCCTATGATCTTGTCAAACAGTACACAAGTGTAGCTGTAACATTCAGCCCGTTGTTTGTGCCCTATGATCTTGTCAAACAGTATACTGTAGCTGTAACATTCAGCCCGTTCTATGTGCCCTATGATCTTGTCAAACAGTACACAAGTGTAGCTGTAACATTCAGCCCGTTGTTTGTGCCCTATGATCTTGTCAAACAGTATACTGTAGCTGCAACATTCAGCCCGTTCTATGTGCCCTATGATCTTGTCAAACAGTACACTGTAGCTGTAACATTCAGCCCGTTCTATGTGCCCTATGATCTTGTCAAACAGTACACAAGTGTAGCTGCAACATTCAGCCCGTTCTATGTGCCCTATGATCTTGTCAAACAGTACACAAGTGTAGCTGTAACATTCAGCCCGTTCTATGTGCCCTATGATCTTGTCAAACAGTACACAAGTGTAGCTGCAACATTCAGCCCGTTGTTTGTGCCCTATGATCTTGTCAAACAGTATACTGTAGCTGTAACATTCAGCCCGTTCTATGTGCCCTATGATCTTGTCAAACAGTACACAAGTGTAGCTGCAACATTCAGCCCGTTGTTTGTGCCCTATGATCTTGTCAAACAGCCCACTGTATAGCTGTAACATTCAGCCCGTTCTATGTACCCTATGATTCTGTCAAATAGTATATTTTGTAGCCGCAACATTCAGCCCTTCTATGTGCCCTATGATCTTGTCAAGTTTGTTGTTTGTCCATCAAGAATGATGATGACCATTCATTTTCATCCAGTGGGGTTGAAAGTATGGAGCCGTGGTTCTAAGATGGCTGATAAAGCTATTTGGCTCGAAATGTTCTTTGACAATGTGGACAAAGAATGCTTGACGTTTCTGGAGGAGGATTTCCTGCAGTGGTTTTTCTGTCCTGCCTTTTCTTCCACAGCTCTTGCAGTCTGGTTGCCTCACACGTGACTGAACCCTTGCGTAATGATGCACGCACGAATTTCAGTCTCTGGCTGCAGTCTCCCAGGTGTCCTGATGAATTCCAAAAGCATTCAGTGAGATTTTCAGATGTCTTTTAAAGCGTTTCCTCTGGCCGCCTTGGGAGCGTTTACACAATGCAATCGCCGTAAAAAATTTCGTTTAGGGAGCCTGTGATCTGGCATGCGAGTTAAGTGACCAGCCCAGCGAATCTGATTCTTCATTAGTAGAGTGTGGATACTGGGCATGGACGCTCTTTCTAGGACTTCAGTGTCTGGGATCTTGCCATTTAATCTTCAGTAGCTTCCTAAGGCAGACTGTGTGGAAGTGGTTTAATTTCCTAGCGTGTCGCTGATAAACAGTCCAGGTTTCACAAGCATATAGCAGTGTGGATAATACAACTGCTTTGTAGACTTTCAGCTTTGTTTGCAGGCTTATTCCATTTCTGTCCCATACATTCTTGTACAGTCTGCCAAAGGCCGCGCTGGCCTTGGAGATTCTTGCATTCACTTCGTCATCAATTGTGGCAGCTTGTGACACAGTGCTGCCAAGATAGGTGAATTTGTCCACAACACTTAGTCTATGACCATTCACTTTGATATTCGGCACAGTGTGATTATTCCCTGGAGCTGGCTGGTACATAACTACAGTCTTCTCCAAGTTGATATTGAGCCCAAAGTTGGCACAGGCATGTGAGAAAGCTGAAACATTGTGTTGCATGTCTGCCTCTGAGTTGGCATATAGAGCGCAATCATCAGCAAACAGGAGCTCTCTGACGGTGTCGCTGTTAGTTTTTGGTTTTAGCTTTCAGCCTTCTGAGATTGAATAACTTTCCATCCATGCGGTAGTTGATGTCTATTCCAATGTCGTTGTTCTCGAAGGCATTCGTCAACATAGCTGAAAACATGAGGCTGAACAGTGTTGGTGCCAGGACACATCCTTGCTTCACCCCATTGGTGACAGGAAAGGGCTCAGACAGTTCACCATTTTCCTGTACTCTTGCCTGCATACCATCATGAAATAGCCGCACTATTTGGACAAACTTTCGTGGACAGCCATATTTTGCCATAATCTTCCACAGTCCTTCTCTGCTGACTGTATCAAAAGCCTTGGTAAGGTCAATGAAAGTGGAGAACATTTCGCAGTTCTGTTCCTGACATTTCTCTTGCAGCTGCCTTGCAGCGAAAATCATGTCAACAGTTCCTCGTTCTTTTCTGAAGCCACATTGACTCTCAGGAAGAAGACCTTGATCGAGATGGGCCGTGAGGCGATTGAGAAGAATTCTGGCGAGTATCTTCCCTGCTAATTGAAGCAAGGAGATGCCTCGGTGGTTGTCACAGGATTGGCGGTTTCCTTTACGTTTGTAAAGGTGGACTATTGACGCGTCCCTTGAAATCTTGTGGCATGGTCTCGTTCACCCATATGTTTGTAAAGACTTGGTGAAGCTGCTCTGTTAGGACCGGCCCACCTGCCTTGTATATCTCTGCTGGGATGGAGTCAGGACCAGGTAGCCTTGCCGCTGGAGAGTTGCTGGATGGCTTTGTTTACTTCCACTATGGTTCGGCAGGTCATCAAGTGTATCATTAGTGGGAACTTGAGGAAGGCAGTTGATGGTTTCATCATCGAAGAAGGAAGTTGCATTTAAGATGTTGCTGAAATGCTCTGCCCAGCGTTGAAGGATTTCTTTCTTATCGGTGACCAATGTTCCCCCATCTGCACTGGGGAGGGCAACTATGCGTGGTAATGTAGGACCATAGACCGCTTACAGTGAGTCGTAGAAGTTTTTCATATCATGTCTCTCAGCAAAGCCTTGAATTTCATCAGCTTTGCTGCTCAGCCAGGAGTCCCGCATGTGCCGAAGTTTCTGCTGCACTACTCTCTGAATGTTCTTGAAGGCAACTTTTTTGGATGTTGACTTCAGGTCATTCAAATGTGCCATGAGGAGAAGATGTTTCTCGGCCAGCAATTGGTTGATGTCTTCGGAATTTTCATCAAACCAGTCTTTATGCTTTCGGGGGCTGGACCCAGGATTTCCATAGATGTGTTGTAAATTGTCTTTTAGGGCTCTCCATTCTGTTTCTGCATCCTGTTTAGCTGCAGCATTTGGCTTGAGGCGGTCTTCCAGCATATTTTCAAACGACAGCTGCATTTTTTTTTGCTGTTTAGGAGGGTGACATTTAGTTGCTTTTTATTGTTTTTGTATATTTACTCCTTGAGAACGCCGTGGTGGTTTGGTGTGTATGTTTATTTTCAAGATAATGAGACGATGGTCTGTCCAACATTCGGCACCACACATGGATTTTGTCACCCGAACGTCTTGTCTGTCACTCCTCCTGACGATGACATAGTCAATGAGGTGCCAGTGTTTCGAGCGAGGGTGCATCCACGATGTCCTATTTCTCATGGGAAGACGGAAAATTGTGTTGGTAATCAGGAGATCGTGTTCGGCACATGTCTGAAGGAGGAGGAGTCCATTGCTGTTACAATTTCCGACTCCGTGCTTTCCAATAATGCCACTCCAAGAGGTGGTGTCCGTGCCTACTCTGGCATTGAAATCCCCAAGGAGTATAAGTTTGTCTCCTTTGGGAACAGATGTTAATACATTGTGCAGGTCCTCATAGAACTTGTTCTTGACATCATCTTCATTGGTCATAGTTGGTGCGTAGACACTCACGATGGTTGCATGCTTCCTTCCATTCAGCAGGGGCAACTTAATGGTCATAAGCCTGTCGTTTATAGCCTTTGGAAATCCAGCTAGTTTGCCAACCAGGGCCGACTTAATGGCAAATCCCACACCGGATTGGCGTCTTTCCTCGCTTTTCCTTCCACTCCAGAAAAATGTGTAGCCGGCACCTACTTCACAGATTTGGCCTTCTTCTGCAAGTCGTGTCTCGCTCAAGGCTGCAATGTCGATGTTGTACCTGCCCAGCTCTCTCCCAATCAGTGCTGTTCGTCTCTCTGGACCGACGCGCCGTCTCTATCAAGTAGGGTGCGTACATTCCAAGTTCCGATTGTTAAGGGAATATGGTTTGCTCTTTTAGCTTTACCTGTTTTTCTTTGTTTGTATGTCGACCGCAGTATAGGGTACCCACCAACCGCGGCTAGCTGGTTAGGTAATGATGGAGCAGACAATGTTTAGGGCACCTTTTCTAGCCCCTTCCTCATGCTATGGAGGTGAGCAGTGCTTTCCTATAGAGGGCTGCTCAGTCGCTCAGGGGGCTGCCGAATCCCACTGCTGCTCCGGTCAGTAGAAGACGACCATATGGCCTGAGCCGCCTGTGTGCAGGTCTGCGACTACGGCTGCCAGCGTACCCACGCCTGCCGCTTCGCCGCTCGCCCATCGCCACAGGGCTTGAAGGTGATATATGACGTTGGATGAAGAATGACTTGCGCGATGAATTGGATTAAAGTGAGGAAGAGTTGCGCAATTCGTCGACCTCACTCTCTCGCCTGAGTCCATCTGAGTCCAGTGGCAAGACAAGTCAAGACGACTGGAGACGAATACAGGTGCAGTGGATGACCAGGGCGCTCTACGTGCCTTGCCGTGCTCATTACGTTCCACAACGCTTTGCAGGTAAACGCCGTCTTGCCCGTTGAATCAGGAATGATTTCTTCCGCGCAGTCTGCCGAATCCTGTCTTCACATGCTGGGTAGGCATACCCTAATTCACCGATCAGTTTGACACCAAATCGGCTACCCACGCCTGGTTTAGCCAGCCTGTCACAGCTGTTGCCCGGGGGTGGCCGCTGTCGCATGCTGACAGCTACTAGGAGCCACAGGCATGAGCTGGATGTCAGGCTTGGACCAGTGGGGATGGTCCCTTGAAAAGGGAGTGACAGCCATCCTTACCAAAGGTACTACCAATGCCTGACACCCCATACCCCCCCCCCCCCCCCCGATCGTGTCAAACAGTCCACTGAACGTGTTTCGCTGTTGATGTATTCTGTGTTTATCCCCGCACAGTTTACGTCATCTTCTCTCGCTGGCCAATGTTTCAAGATTTTGTTGCCCGTTTTACGAAAAAGGTCTCACGGATTCGGGAGAATATGTCATCATCGGAGTCTTGAACGACCAGCCTTTCAAGGATTCCATGAGCACGGACCTGATGTTCCTACGTAAGTTGTTCCTTGTGTTTTCACAAGTAGTCTGACTGATACACTAATATGTTATACCTACAACATTCGCTGACTGATACACTAATATGTTATACCTACAACATTCTCTATTGGTTGTATATTAATGTATTATACCTAAACCATTGACCATTGCTTGTGTATTAACTTGTTCGTCTACAACTTTCTCCATTGGTTGTACAGTAATATGATGTAACTGCAACATTCTATATGTTGTGTATTATGTGTTTATATCTACAACATTAACCATTGCTTCTGTATTAACTTGTTACGTCTACAATTGTATCCATTTGTTGCATATTGATTTAATATAACTACAACATTCTCTATTGCTTGTGTATTAATTTGTTATGTCTACAATTTTCTCCATTAGTTTTATATTAATTTATTATACCTACAACATTCTCCATTGCTTGAGTATTAATTTGTTCTACCTGCGAATTGTTCCGTTTTGTGAATTATTACTTTATTATACTTGATACCATTCCCCATTGGTGAATTATTAATATGTTAAACCAACAACATTACATATGGGTTATCCATTAATTTATTACACCTACTGTGTGTCAGGTCGTAGTCAGATATGACTGAGCAACCATATGACAGTAGACGGTACTACCTGCTTTCTGTTAGCGTCTAATGTTGGGCGGCGCTTACCAATCCGACAGGCCACACTGTGCCAACGGCTTTGGGCGGAAGAGCGCAACTGGGAGGGGACAAGCCTTATCCTGGTGAAACCTAAAGACAAAATGTCATGGCAGGACAGACCAGGCCCTAAGCCTTGGTTGGCAGCTGGTCTAAAATCAAAACTCCAACCGTGGACAGTTAGAGCTTTGTTTTGCTGATCCAGCAGCTTCTGCAGCTTGTCTTGTTCCAGATGTATTGGAATGAACTGGGCAGGCCGAGAGAGCGATCATGCTGCATTGGCAACGCATGGTCTCTATATTTTAGCCCAGGTTTTGTGCTATGGAGAGGTATAACTCCATTCCTGGTCTTAACCTGTCTCGGAATCAATGCAAGAGATAGCAGTTACGGGTTATAATTCCTTGTCAATTGGCATAGACATGAATCGCCACGGATTGCCTCTGACGGTGGAAGACATCTACAGGTGTCACTGATCAGCTACTGCCTGCCTCAAGCTGGGCAGCTCCCGGCCAATTGGATGCTGATCCGCCACAGCCTGCCTACTTTAATGGGTGCTTGGGGCTAGGACAAAATCTGAATCGCAGGCTGTAAAACCAATACACCAGGTACTACTAAAAAAAGGAAATAGAAACCTCAAGCTACAGTTTTTCAAAGTGAAACATAAGAACTATGTGTCCAGGATTTATTTTCCACTGACCTGACTAAAAATGACGATGTGAGAAAAACGGCTGTGATTGATGCCGATCTTAGTCATCTCAACATTGATATTGCTAGCCTGCGGGAGTCCAGCCTCGCTGAAGAAGGGTCATTCAAGGACAAAATTTAAAATTTTTTTGATGGGTAGAGGGCAGGAAGAAGAAAAAATCAACATGGTGTGGGCATTGCAGTGAAGAATTCGCTACTGGAATGATTGAAATTCCAGCTGGAGGAAATGAGATACAATTATCCCTGCGCTTGGCAACCGGTTATGTTTTCGCCACCATTATCACTGCATGTGCACCGACACTCACTTCCTCTTATGATGTGAAGGATTCTTTATATGAGGAGTTACTGTGATCAAGGCAGTTCCACAATCCGATTACATTTATACCCTCGGTGATTTCAATGCTCGTGTGGGCAAGGACTCGAGTTCATGGCCAATGTGCCTTGGAAAATGCAACACCGTTCGCATGAATGAAAATTGGAAAAGGATGCTGGAAAATTGCACCATAAATGACCTATGTATCACAGACTCCTTGCTTGAAACAAAAGAGCTGCATAAGGTCACATTGAAACATCCAAGATCTAGCCATTGCATCAATTGGACTTCATCATCACACGGAGACAACATCTGAACCACACATCTTTAGCTCGAAGTTACCACAGTGCTGACTGTGATACGGATCATTCTTTGGTTGTTGCAAGGGTTAGACTGAGACCTAAGAGAAACGACACAGCTAAACACAAATCTAGCCCCGGAATTAATATTATTAACACCCACGAACCTAATAAGTGCATTGAGTTCCAAAAGCAACTTGAAGACGCTTGCACTGATCTTCTTCTTCTTCAGCATTCCGAGCCATTGAGGTTCTTTGCTGCAGATACAATCCGTCTCCATTCGTCTCTCTGGTTGACCTTCTCTTGCCAGTCGCTGATTCCAAGTGCTTGTAGGTCTGTATATATATTATCTCTCCATCGTCTGCTTGGTCTACCTCGGGTCTACGGTCATTTATTTCCTGAGTGTAAGCGAGTTTTGTTTCCCTATTATCTTCCATTCTTTCTATATGCCCCAGCCATTGCAGTCTATTAGCCTTCATGATACCAGTAATTAGCGGGCACTTAAACAGATCATAAATGTCTTTGTTGCTTCTTATTTTCCACTGTCCACTTTGTGTATCCCTAATGGGCCCAAAGATGCGTCTTAAGACCTTGTTCTCAAAGGTTTGTAACAAGGCTTCGTTTCTTTTAGTTGCACTCCAAGTTGCTTTCACTGATACTTTTGAAAATTGTACAGCAAATGAAAAGTGGGGTAAACTCAAGGTAACTCTTTATAAAACAGCAATAGGGGTTTACGGCACTGACGGTCATAAGAGGCAGGACTGGTTGGCTGGAAACAGCCAGACACTGCAGCCCTTGATTGATAAAAAGAAGCTGGCGCTCTAAAGAAACAAGGAAAGAACAACGCGTAACATTCTCGGGGAGCTGAAGCAAGATAGGAAGGATGTGCAAAAGGCTGCCAGGCAGTGTGCAAATGACTATTTGATCAAGTTATGTGAGTCCATTCAAATTTCAAGTGATAAGGGAAACATCTGAAGCATGTATGCAGGGATAAAGAAAGACTGTGTTCCAATGATCGAAAGAAGTACACAACCGAAAGCCTTGACTGGAGAAATCATCACTGATAAGAAATTGCAGATGACCAGATGGATAGAGCACTATTTGAAGCTTTACTCAAGTAAAATTAAACTAGCTGATGATGCCCTCAACGCCATAGAGACCCTACTATTTCTTGACCACCTGGACACACTTCCAACCTTGACAGAAGTTAAGTGTGCTATAAATGAACTTGCATCTGGCAAGGCTCCAGGTTAGGATGATATTTCAATAGAGGTTATCAGGAGTGGGCAAGACACACTTACTCTACAGATCCATCAGCTAATAAATCTATGCTGGCGAGAAGGACAAGTCCCACGGGATTTCAAAGACTCAAGCATCATAACACTGTAAAAAAAAAATTGGCGATCGGAGCGACTGTAACAACTTTATTGGTATCTCATTTCTGTGTACTGTTGTGAAAGCATTTGCCAGAATTGTTCATTGCAGACTTCAATTCCTGAGAGATCAAATCTATCTCGAATCACAGAGTGCCTTCCGACAGAATCTGTCTACCATTGATATGATATTCCCATTACGACAAATGCAAGAGAAATGCCGTGAACAGAATCAACCACTATTTATTGCCTTCATCGACCTCACAAAGGCATTTGATTTGGTCAGCCGTGGAGATCTGTTCACTAAAGAAGATTGGCTGCCCTCCAATTCTTCTGTCCATTGTGGAATCGTTTCACACAGGCATGAAGGGTATAATCAAATTTCATGGTGCAACTTCAGAAGAGTTTGAAATCAAGAGTGGAGTTAAGCAAGGTTGTGTACTATCCCCCACCCTCTTTGGGATATACTTTTCACTTCTACTGAAATATGCATTTCGTGATCAGGATGGTGGTATATACATTCACCGACGCTCAGATGGCGGCCTCTACAATGCTCAGAGATTGAAGGCCAAGACCAAAATTAGGAGGGTACTGTTCAGAGAGTTACTTTTTGCAGACGATACTGCAATTATACCCACTCTGAGGAAGAAGTACAACATCTACTATCTGCATTCTCCAATGCTTGTTTTGAATTTGGTTTAACAGTTAGCAAAAAGAAGACACAGATTATGTCACGAGGTGCACATGGGGGTACCATCAATCTTGTTTGACGATGCAGAACTGGAGATAGTAGACCATTTTACTTATTTGGAATCAGAGGTAAATAGCAAATTATCCCTAGATCAGGAAATCAACATCAAGATTGGTAAGGCAGCAACAAAAATGGACAGGTTAATAAAAACAAGTCAGGGAGAACAGGAAGCTTACTGCCAAAACAAAAGTTCTTGTCTATCAAGCCTGTGTCCTTAGTACTCTTCTTTACGGCAGTGAGCATAGTCAACTTACACCAAGAGAAAAGTTTAAACAGCTTTCATATGCGGTGTCTGCGAAGAATACTCGGTATTAAGTGGCAAGACAAAATCACAAATACTGAAGTATTGGAAAGATCAGGTTGTGTGACGGTGTATTCCATGCTCAGTCTTCGTAGACTTAGATAGATAGGACACGTCAGGAGAATGGTTGGTGGTAGAATACCAAAGGACATCTTTTTTGGTGAATTACAGATGGGTACCCGTGGCAAAAGGCTTGCGAACGCGGTTCGTGTGCCGCTTACCAGGCGTTCGAAACGCAGCCGCGACCGATTTGTGTACCAGACCGTGTCGCGTTGTGTTATAATGTGTTGGTATGAGAGCCGTTCGTTCGGAAAGCAATGGCAAACTACTGAACGTAAACTTTGCCTTGTACGTCAACAGCAGCTGAGTAGATGTCTAAGGGCTTTGGGGGGCTTTGGGGGGCCCCCCCCCAGCCCCGGGGTCGGGGCACCACAGGATCCAAACACAGCTATTCCAAGTGCTTGTAGGTCTGTATATATATTATCTCCACCGTCTTCTGGTCTACCTCGGGGTCTACGGTCATTTTTTCCTGAGTGTAAGCGAGTTTTGTTTCCCTATTATCTTCCATTTTTCTATATGCCCCAGCCATTGCAGTCTATTAGCCTTCATGATACCAGTAATTAGCGGGCACTTAAACAGATCATAAATGTCTTTGTTGCTTCTTATTTTCCACTGTCCACTTTGTGTATCCCTAATGGGCCCAAAGATGCGTCTTAAGACCTTGTTCTCAAAGGTTTTGTAACAAGGCTTCGTTCTTTTAGTTGCACTCCAAGTTGCTTTCACTGATACTTTTGAAATTGTACAGCAAATGAAAAGTGGGGTAAACTCAAGGTAACTCTTTATAAAACAGCAATAGGGGTTACGGCACTGACGGTCATAAGAGGCAGACTGGTTGGCTGGAAACAGCCAGACACGGCAGCCCTTGATTGATAAAAAGAAGCTGGCGCTCTAAAGAAACAGGAAAGAACAACGCGTAACATTCTCGGTGAGCTGAAGCAAGATAGGAAGGATGTGCAAAAGGCTGCCAGGCAGTGTGCAAATGACTATTTGATCAAGTTATGTGAGTCCATTCAAATTTCAAGTGATAAGGGAAAATCTGAAGCATGTATGCAGGGAAAAGAAAGACTGTGTTCCAATGATCGAAAGAAGTACACAACCGAAAGCCTTGACTGGAGAAATCATCACTGATAAGAAATTGCAGATGACCAGATGGATAGAGCACTATTTGAAGCTTTACTCAAGTAAAATTAAACTAGCTGATGATGCCCTCAAGCCATAGAGACCCTATATTTCTTGACCACTGGACACACTTCCAACCTTGACAGAAGTTAAGTGTGCTATAAATGAACTTGCATCTGGCAAGGCTCCAGGTTAGGATGATATTTCAATAGAGGTTATCAGGAGTGGGCAAGACACACTTACTCTACAGATCCATCAGCTAATAAATCTATGCTGGCGAGAAGGACAAGTCCCACGGATTTCAAAGACTCAAGCATCATAACACTGTAAAAAAACATTGGCGATCGGAGCGACTGTAACAACTTTATTGGTATCTCATTTCTGTGTACTGTTGTGAAAGCATTTGCCAGAATTGTTCATTGCAGACTTCAATTCCTGAGAGATCAAATCTATCTCGAATCACAGAGTGCCTTCCGACAGAATCTGTGCAAATGACTATTGATCAAGTTATGTGAGTCCATTCAAATTTCAAGTGATAAGGGAAAACATCTGAAGCATGTATGCAGGGATAAAGAAAGACTGTGTTCCAATGATCGAAAGAAGTACACAACCGAAAGGCCTTGACTGGAGAATCATCACTGATAAGAAATTGCAGATGACCAGATGGATAGAGCACTATTTGAAGCTTTACTCAAGTAAAATTAAACTAGCTGATGATGCCCTCAACGCCATAGAGACCCTACTATTTCTTGACCACCTGGACACACTTCCAACCTTGACAGAAGTTAAGTGTGCTATAAATGAACTTGCATCTGGCAAGGCTCCAGGTTAGGATGATATTTCAATAGAGGTTATCAGGAGTGGGCAAGACACACTTACTCTACAGATCCATCAGCTAATAAATCTATGCTGGCGAGAAGGACAAGTCCCACGGGATTTCAAAGACTCAAGCATCATAACACTGTAAAAAAAACATTGGCGATCGGAGCGACTGTAACAACTTTATTGTATCTCATTTCTGTGTACTGTTGTGAAAGCATTTGCCAGAATTGTTCATTGCAGACTTCAATTCCTGAGAGATCAAATCTATCTCGAATCACAGAGTGCCTTCGACAGAATCTGTCTACCATTGTATGATATTCCCATTACGACAAATGCAAGAGAAATGCCGTGAACAGAATCAACCACTATTTATTGCCTTCATCGACCTCACAAAGGCATGTGATTTGGTCAGCCGTGGAGATCTGTTCACTAAAGAAGATTGGCTGCCCTCCAATTCTTCTGTCCATTGTGGAATCGTTTCACACAGGCATGAAGGGTATAATCAAATTCATGGTGCAACTTCAGAAGAGTTTGAAATCAAGAGTGGAGTTAAGCAAGGTTGTGTACTATCCCCACCTCTTTGGGATATACTTTTCACTTCTACTGAAATAGCATTTCGTGATCAGGATGGGGTATATACATTCACCGACGCTCAGATGGCGGCCTCTACAATGCTCAGAGATTGAAGGCCAAGACCAAAATTAGGGGGTACTGTTCAGAGAGTTACTTTTTGCAGACGATACTGCAATTATACCCACTCTGAGGAAGAAGTACAACATCTACTATCTGCATTCTCCAATGCTTGTTTTGAATTTGGTTTAACAGTTAGCAAAAAGAAGACACAGATTATGTCACGAGGTGCACATGGGGGTACCATCAATCTTGTTTGACGATGCAGAACTGGAGATAGTAGACCATTTTACTTATTTGGAATCAGAGGTAAATAGCAAATTATCCCTAGATCAGGAAATCAACATCAAGATTGGTAAGGCAGCAACAAAAATGGACAGGTTAATAAAAACAAGTCAGGGAGAACAGGAAGCTTACTGCCAAAACAAAGTTCTTGTCTATCAAGCCTGTGTCCTTAGTACTCTTCTTTACGGCAGTGAGCATAGTCAACTTACACCAAGAGAAAAGTTTAAACAGCTTTCATATGCGGTGTCTGCGAAGAATACTCGGTATTAAGTGGCAAGACAAAATCACAAATACTGAAGTATTGGAAAGATCAGGTTGTGTGACGGTGTATTCCATGCTCAGTCTTCGTAGACTTAGATAGATAGGACACGTCAGGAGAATGGTTGGTGGTAGAATACCAAAGGACATCTTTTTTGGTGAATTACAGATGGGTACCCGTGGCAAAAGGCTTGCGAACGCGGTTCCGTGTGCCGCTTACCAGGCGTTCGAAACGCAGCGCGACCGATTGTGTACCAGACCGTGTCGCGTTGTGTTATAATGTGTTGGTATGAGAGCCGTCGTTCGGACAGCAATGGCAAACTACTGAACGTAAACTTTGCCTTGTACGTCAACAGCAGCTGAGTAGATGTCTAAGGGGGCTTTGGGGGGCTAACAGGTCGGGCACCACAGGAGCGCCAAAACAACAGCCCCCTAGGGATCCAACCCCCCGGGGCCCCCGCCCCCCTAGGCCCCGGGGCGCACACCAAGCGGTGAACCGTCCCGGAGCGCAACTTAGAGATATAGTGTGTATGAGGTACACACCATGGACACACATCAGTGGCTAAAAGCGAATCCAACACGACAGCGTATGTACTGTTGGAGGAATGCTGAAGGAGAGTGGACCCCACTACCACCCCCAGGGTTTGGGTGCAACTACCAAAGATTTGATGAGTCGCGTAGGGGACGTCGTCGCTATTATAATGCACCACCGCAAGTGAATTAGAGCTACAACCCCCCAGGGTATATCAAGATGAATGGTTGTGAGTGGCTCAAACTCGGACACAGAGCTGCGCTGCGGTCGCCTTGTGCTTGGTCTTTTCTGTTCAAGGCACAATGCACAGGCGAAGCGGGGCTGTGACCATAGAAGAGTGTATATTCCTGTGAGAGGGGGGTTAAGCGTCCTTATGAGATGTGCGAGCGTTGTACGCTAGACGTCTTCCATAGGATGATTGGAAGTTTGAGAGGAAGACCGACATCAAGCTGCTTCCATATAGAGGTATGAAACTGGAATGGTGTTTCAGAGGACATGCCTACTTGCCAATGTTCAAGAGTCCCACAACATTTTGTGGAAAGCCCTCAAGACGACGCTTTTGCGACTATCATCTCCGGATCATCCGACCGCCAAGGCAGAAGAATAAGTGGGGGAACTATAATCATTCATACTCCTTGGGGTTGGAGGTCCTTAGGAGTTCCACCAGACTGTTTGGAAACAATCGCTGAGGAGGATGTGTAGAACGGGTGAATGTCTAGCCTGTCCAATTTGAAGCTGACTGGGATAGTGAACCGTGGAGCAGGCGATGTATCGGTGGGCTGCACGATGTATGGTTCTGCAACATACACACCCTTTTCACTCTGGATAAATCCAAACTTAGCGCGCCAGTCAACACACTTCCGCCTTTAAAACGATCACGCCGGAAGTAGCGTGACTGAACGGAGCAAGCGTGATCGTTTTGTTTCTGCGTGACAAGTTTTATGAGCCGCGCGCGGACAATTTTTTTCTCGCTAAGAAAATTGCGCGGCCCAGAGCGGAGTTCAGAATTAGAGACTAGCGACTCAAACTTAAAATGAAGAATTGTAAGTGGCTTGTGCAGAAGGGGCCTCGATCCGGTGCGATCGCAGGTGCCGCGGCGAGTTCTGCTACAAACACCTCCAACTACTTAAAAAGGGTAGGAATGTGTTTGGGTGCACTATCTGTAATACGGTAGTACAGCAACCGTTCGATATGTGCCACACTTGTGATAGTGAACTAGCTGAGCGCTATGTGGCTCTGACAAGAGATTTGCCAGTAGACGATCCCTTGGAGAAATTCATCGAGGTGAAAGAGGCTATGAAAAAAGAGCGCGCTATCTAGCGGGCTATCTAGCAGGCGGGCTTCTGGCTGGTGGGGTGAAGTCAGTAAGCTCTTTTTTCTGGTGCAAGTCGGCAGAAAGCTTTGCGTCGTAATTTCAGCCTGCTGTTGTCGAAATTTCACTGATTCATTCAGAATTAATTTAAATTCCGCATCAGAAATTTCCTGGTCCTGCAAGGCCGCCGAGACAAGATCGGAGATTGTTGAAAGTTTCGATTCAACCAAAATCCTGATTTCGTCATGCTTCTTGGCTTTAAGTGCACATCTGGGGTCACCAACTTGCCGGCCGCCCCCAATAGCCCACATACGAGAGCGCCTATCTCTAGGCCGAAAGACGACTGGGACTGCAATGGCTGTTTGACAGAAGCCCAACACTCACCGTAAGCAGTGCTGTATCAATCCCATCCAAGACATTCACAATCCGATGGTACTTCTTATACAACAGAGACCGTTTTTCATGCTCAGCCTCCAAACTCTTCTGTAGTCTAGTGATCTCTTGAAGACGAAAGGTCTGGTCGGCGCCATTGTATAGTAGTGGCACCTATATATTCAATTCGTGGTTATACGTTTTTGAATCCTCCCTCAGTGACAGGGTTGTGGGTATACAAAAGTTTTATAAGATGAACCACTGGCGAAACCTTAACTTCTCTCAATGATGGTATCAACACCCCTAGCATCCTTAAGTATGTTTACCGCAATTCGGTCCTCAGTAACTTCACTTTTCCACGAAAGTAATAATAACCCAACCCCTCGCCTCGCGAGCCTAGAGATTTTACTTGAAGGCCCTGGCATAACATCCCCCCAATTTGTAAAAGGCCCATCCTTAAGAAGGAGCTTGATATATAGTTTGCTCCCTGGGATAGGACGATCGATATATTGCAGGCCGGGGCCGGCTGTTCACCTCCAAACTAAGGTGTAAACCTTATCATCACCTTTAAGGTAGAACGCGCCTACATCTCATAGCCTACATATACCCCATCAGCGAAGTTAAGTATGCATGGTAGTACTCCCATATTTGAAAGGTAAATGGGTTTATTATTTGACCACCCAAGATAGGGACTTTTTACCTCAAACCACAACGCCCAATCACCACCGAATCGTCTTGTAATATGTTTTTGTAGCATTCCAGAAGGTCTTACCCAAAGACTGTTATTTAACAGCGCATCCTTATGTTGCCATCAACATATTTTTTAGTGGCCGCATCTTGCTCCCCCACTGGTTCAGCGACATTGGTGATTCTATGGGTGCCCATATTGAGTTCCTCTGTCAGCGTTCCACGTTTAGAGAGCCGCTCCGTAAAACCACGCGTAGCGGCATCACTAGGTCCCGAAGGCTCCCCCACATTAGTGAGGCGAAACCCACCCAATGGATAGTGTACCTTGCATAGTGTCCCCATACTTGCTCACGAGCCCAGCTCGGCTGAGCTGGACAACTGTACCTCCGTTGCACTTTCCAACAGACATGGTCTATACCATACGCAGTATTATGTCTTCAAATTGCTGCCCGCCCGCCAGCCCACGAAGCACATGAAGACATAAATGACCACAGATCACATCGTCTGCCTCTCTGCAACTGAAAAGTTTGGGTGCGCACGGGGCACCCTAGATAATCCAGGATCTCCTGGGGTGGGTCAAGCCCGAAACTATCGAAGTAAACCGCCATAGGCCCCGCCTTGTAATAAGCCACCCAGTGGGTCCCCTCCACCCTCTGACTGAGTCTAGATTGACAATCCCACATTTCCGGACTTGTGTAGAGCTGCGGGAAGACCATCGCGCATAAACACACCGCGGAAGTGGGGTATATCCTTAGCCGCCTTCTCAATATCAAAGTTGCTTAATGCTTTCTTTTTTTTTCCATCCCCTTACCACTCTAGCCAGGTACACACCCTTACCCCCCACCCCAAGCATGTCCCTAAGACCTGGTTGGTTGGCCAACACCAACTTCAAAATATCCTCTCCTAAACCCCCCAGCTGAGGCCGCCCGCCGGCCAACTTCATAACATCCTCCCCTAAACCCTGACCCTTCCTCGGCGGCCAAACTGCTCAATACTGCGAGACACACCACCCACTTCACGCATCACCCTACCCAGAAGGTCATCCCCAAAACCCGACCCTCCATCGCCCGGTTATGACGAGCCTGATCAACTGCCTGTGCCACACCAGCAGCTCCACCCATCAAGCCCCCCAGACCACCCAGCCAGGGGAGCGCCTTAGCCAAGAGAGGGATCACAGCCCCCAAGGCGGGAAAAACCCACCCACCTTCACCATCTTTTTGATCTGGACTCTTCGAGAAGACCAGCTCAGCCCCAGAACCCACCGCCACATTCTTCTTAATGTGGTTAATCTGACGCTGGGTCAGGCCGACCTTTATCAGCACCGTGCAGCTGCCCCACACCCAGCGTAGGGTGGCACCAGTGCCGTCTTTTCGCCGCCTTGACCAACGTCTCTTTCTGCCCCGGAGAGAGGCTCAAGCCCATATGATACCAGCGCCATAGTCATTTCACTATATCTCTAGTGTTTAATTCAAGACTGTAGTAAACTTCCTGCCGTCAGATTCTAAGAACAGAGACTTATCTGCAATGACCACAGCGAAACGCCTTGGTGTCTGCAGGCACAGCAACATCGAACTCCACCTTGAGAGTGATAGCTTGAACAGCGTCTAATGGCCTCAGACTGGGCCCGCAAATCAATAACATGTATGGGTAGAGGGCCACGAAATCTATAGGACTCACCAGGTTGGACGACTCCCGGCTGGTAATACCATAGAACGCCTCCTTGAAGTCTGCAAAAGCTTTTGTAGGCCCGAGAGGTTCTATACTCAGCGAAGTTGACATTCAGATCCACTAGGGGGTAGCGTGCGCTGTTGATCAGGGCGTGAATATCTTTCACCCGCACATGATCAAATATGGCATTGTTCTTCGCCTGATCATTTTCACGAGCTGTTTGAAAAGCCACCAGAATCCAACGAGGCTTCTCTGTTTGGGATTTAACTCCCAACTGCCAGGTGAAGGATGTGGACTGCGGCACATGCTAAAACTATCACACTGTAAGGCTGCGGAAAGCCACAGGCACTCTAACTTTATTCTCTATCAGAGTCATGAGCGAGCTCATATAGGTCAGAGAGGGAATAACGTGAGGCATCATCCAGGCAATCTTAGACAGTTCAATCCTACCCTCTGGTGGGGGGACCACAGCGGTTACGGCAGCTCTACCTTCCGCAGCGGGCACAGCCGCCCGCGTGAAACTACTGCGATGGATGGCCTGAGCATCGTTCTGGCGATCTAGCAGTAGGGACTGCTTGACGCCATAGAGCACCTTCTGATAATCATTACAAAACCCAAAGAAGTATTTGAGTGGGACACAGAAACTGAAGTTGCCCGGAGTTGTAGGTTTACCCATCATGATAAGCCGCCGCCTTTCCCAACCGGAATTCCCCGCCGCAGCAGCCCCACATCAGAGTCCTTATACCAACCCATATTGAGGCCTTCGCCCAAGCAAAGTCCTCCCCACACGACAGAAAGAGTCATCATGGTGGTGGCCTGCCCCGGATATGACACATCATCAATGGTGTTGTTGTTGAGTTGGTAACGTATTTTGTTGAACATGAACGCGACCGCATTGTTAACCAAAGCTACCAGACTATTCGCATCATAATGTTCCTCTCGAAACGATCTGAGCCGGCTTCTACAAGAAGATAGCTCTTGGAAGGGCAAGTGAAGGTATCCTGAGTGTGTATATCAATCTGGATGGTGTTATTCTGGTTGAGGGCAGCAGGGTTCTGCGACTCATACTCCCGATACTCAAAGGATTCAATACCCTCATCGTATGTACAGGCTCGGTAATTTCAAGCATGGAAGTGCGTTGCTCGTCCATGGTGATATTATAAACGTCTAGACTTATCTCTAATTGTCTTGAAACCTCCTCCCCGGCTGGCGATATCCAACGCCTCCAGACTGGGTGGACATCAGGCTGGACAGCGAGCTGGATAGTGGGCTGGACAGCGAGCTGCTTTAAAACCTCAGCGCTCTTAGCTGTGAGTTCCCTCTTCAGCTGGGGTGGCAAAGGCTTGAGCGCGTCCACCAGCTTCTTGGCAGCCGCACCTGCGGAGGCCACAGACTCCGTCGTCTTGGCCACATTCCTAACTAAGGGGCTGCCAACAAATTTGGCAACTTTACTGACAGCGCTGGGTATCACCTTAGCACCTGAAGAGGACCAGACTTCAACCGCCCGAGCTGCCGAGCCCAACCAATCGAACATCCCCCCACCTACCGTCTCCGACGTCTTGGGAAAACATACATGGTTACACACTGCGAATATGTAGCTTATAGTTATTTGCTCACCTCTAAAGTTAATTGTGCACCGTCTTGGTCAGTCACCAGACGCGTATGCCGTGTATACTACCAGCTTGGGAGATGGGAGGTAGACAGCAGTTCTGGAGACTCTAAGATCTTATAGCCGGGGCACACGGTTGGGGAAGAATGGTAGATGGTGGGGTGGGATCCCCCCACCGAGGTAAGACCCACTCACCACATTGCAATTGACTAGGCATGCTATTCACGTGGAAGATGTCCTATTGGGTTTCTCCCCTTCTTTATAGCCTTAGTCAGTATTTGTGGGTCGAACCCCAGGATTTTGCGCACAAGTTGAAGCACCCATATCACACCTCATAGTCGGGGCTGGTTATCTTACAAAAGCCCGAAGGGTTGAAGGGTTGGGTCCTATGGCGATGTAATACTTCTCCCGGCCTTCTCATCCCAATCCTTGGCCTCCTCCATCTTTCTTGTGAACTCTCTTATTGATCTGGGCGAGCTCATAAGCCCCCTCTGTCTATAGTGATAGTTTTCCACCTCCTTCTTCCCCACACGGTAGACAAAAGTATTGTTGGGGAGTTAACATTGCTGATGGAGTTGTAGGTCTCTAGATTCAGCAAGGCCAGCTCGTATGACTTCTGGGGGTCAAGGTACAGCGCTGGGGAGTAGTAGGTTGTCCAGTCGCTTTTATCGACGTTACCACCAGGGCTATATTCTCCTTCGGTGAGAGTCGCACCTCCATCGCTGCGAGCCGGTCGCGGATGTCCTTCAACACTTGAAGCTCCATGTTTAATGAACAAAGATTCTTCTGTTTCAACTTGATGGCCTGCTCCGTAGAGATCACTCCACTACGCATAAGCTCATCAGTATCGCAGATATTCTCGTGTCAACACCCGTATTTCCCCGCCCTCCTTCGACGCTACTAACAGGGCTAGGCGCTCCACCAAGTGTTGGGTCGTTGTAGTATAATACACCACTACATCGGATTAGTCCGTACTTTTTTCCCTTTTTTTACTATAGACAGGTATTTTGGCAAGTTGGGCCAGCCGGCTAAATGTCTCAATAGCCTGTGGGGTGTATTGTCTTTGCTTTGACGAACGCTTGGTTAGGAGATCGTACAGCGTCTCATCTGCTGGAGCCGACAATACTAGGGCTGTCCCCGTCAAAAGCTTGCAACCGGCCGCAGGCCAGAGCTGCGGGATCAATAGTTAGGGTGCCGAATTTGCTCCCTCGGAGTTTCAACCCCTTCCCACGGACGATAACCTCTTGTCGATTGTCCAATATAGTTTTAACACGCTCCCTGAATGCTTGTATAGCTGCCAATATCTCGATCTATTTGTTCAATCTCTACCTAGTGACGCCGACCCTCCTCTTCTTCCCCCCGATGCGTGTTTGAATTGAAGTTTTGCGGTGGTATCAAGGATGCCTGCGAAGTACATCATCCGACTCCTGGAGGAGCTGCTGTTAGGCATTGGGTACTTATACTTTCCCACTAACGATTTCCTCCGTCCAAGCCCTGATCTACATCAATTATAATAGGTCCCTGAAGGGGTTCTGGGGCTATGGCCTCATCTGCTCTGGCCGCCTGCTCCTCTGCTCCTGGCCTCCTCCAGGGCTCTGGTCTCTGTCCTCAATGGCCCTGTTCAATGCCACAATGGCCTGAGCTAGCTCGTTAGCTGCTTGTTTGTTTGTCTGTCTAGCCAATTCATCGGTCTGTTTGTCGGCTATTTGAGCCACTCACGGTCTGAGCTTTGACCATTTGGCTATTGCCCCCGTTTGTTGCGCTGACATATCCTGCTACAGTTTTAGTAATTGGTGTGAAGAGTTTGGCTGCCTCCTGTTGAAATCTGCTTCCCCCACCCTCTCCGCCAGAAACCGCTGCTTCAGGCGGTCCCGACGTGCTAGATAATCTTCACAAAAGCGTTACGCTTTGCTTGGTTAGTCACATCAGCCCACATGTTGTTGCTATCATAATGACATATATATCTAAATAGAAGACTTTGGGATATAGAACCGATCGAACCCACATCGGTATTTACCATCGTGGGCCTTGCTGGTCAGGTCGATTACTGCGAAACCGTAAGGTTTGCTAGTGCACTCTGTGAAGAACTCCCTGAATTCATCAAAGGGCATATCACCACAACATAGGAGTCAATGGATGGCGCCGCAGGTTCTTCGTGTCTTGGTTGAAGATCACCAATAGATTGGCATTGTCACGGATGGCTGCTTGGGAATTCTGAAGAAGCTCGGTTAGGTAGAATGTGTCGGCACCGCCGTGCGGCCCTGGCAGAAGTACTTCTCGATCGGTCCCTGCTTCTCCAGCATGACATCGTCAAAGACCATGACAGCTCTCTCTTCAGGGTTCAGGTCCTCAACGGGGATGATGTCTTCGGCTGAGCTATGACAGGAGGCAATATTTTGCCCCGCAACCTCCCCGACAGACTCGGCCCAACCTGGAGGAACTGCGTACTTGTCTGTCCCAAAGACTTCGAGTACAGGTGCAGTCGGCATAGTTTAGGTAGCCGGGTTCAGTAGTAGGTTGAGCATCATGTTTGTTTTCCGCACCCCGATGGCCCGCCACACACACAAAAAAAAAACGAACGGCGTCTGGCAGCAGCCAGTGGTGGCTGGTTGGGCGGGCTTTGTCATCAAGAGTCGAAAGTTGTTATCTCCATTTTAAAGATATACATATTGCATATCTTCAATATGTATTGCCTGCGCCTGTAAGAAGCAGAACTCTACGGCTGGGAGGAGTCGGAGGTGTGCTGAAAAATCGTTTCGAAAACAGGCGCGGCCTATGTGAAGTTTGCGGTTGCTAAGAAGATACCAGATTACAAGTAAATGGGAATATTCTTCAACAAGTGAATAGTACAATTATCAGTAATAACATCTGATGGGAGGATGCCTTGAAGAGATTAGAACAAGAATCGCCATGGCAAAAGTAGCCTTTAGCAAGATGAAAAAATACTGACCAATAAAAAGATGTCAATTGAAACGAGAAAAAGAGTGTTGAGATGCTACATAGAACCTGTACTTTTTATATGGATGCTGAAGCTTGGACAATGAGCAGCCAGGCTGAAAAACATCTGATGGCTGTAGAATGTGGTTTCTGAGGAAAATGCAAAGAATACCATGGACAGCCAGAAAGACCAATGAACAGTCCTTCAAGAAACAAATGAAGATCGTAAATGATCAGAAACATTAGACGTAGACAGTCACAATTTTTTGGGCATGTTATGAGAAGAAATGATTTGGAGAACTTGGTGACAACTGGTAAGATCGAGGGGAACAGACCAAGGGAAGACCTAGAAACAAGTATCCTGGATGGCTTGGCCTTGTGGCATGGTCGAGACAGAAACACGGAACTGATCCACGACTCTGGTGATCGAGTGAGATGGCAGAACATGACCGCCCACGCTTACCGGCATGGCACATGATGGATGAATGGTAAGGTCAAGGTAATCCAAGGCAGTTATTGCTGCTGGCGAGTGAAAGATTAGCCCGTCACATATATTAGGTCACCACCAGCATTAAACTGTGGGACGACCAGCTCATTTCCTGCTCCCACAAACCACTCCAAATATCCGGTACCATCGTTATGCTCCTTGCGTTGACGGACAACGGTACCGAGTCGACCATACATCTGCTACTGTCCCTACCGGAACTTGACCTCTTTAACTGCCGCTTGATCATTGCTCACTGTAATGGGAAAATAAGGCGATTGAGTGGTTCAGAACTACGGTGAGATTTTAAACTAAAAACAAAAAACTAAACAAAACAGTCAGGAAAAGAACTATGGATTTTTTTTTAAAACAGAATAAGTAATTCGAAGTCATAGTCACCCATTAACGGCGCAGTGATTTAGGGGAGGGTAGAACTGCGTTTCACAACCCCAAAATACCGAGTCGAGGTTTTGAAATCAGCTGCGGCGATTTGAAAGCTTTGCGTTGATTTTAATGTTTTTTTTTTTTATTGACGCTCGCTCCCTTTGACCACTACTCACTACTGTAATAGTTCTGGACTGAATTTTCCCTATTAACAGTGTCCCTCGCCATCAGGCGAACCACTCCGACTTCAGAGATACTTGTAATTTACGTCCCCAAGTCCAGGGCGATAGATCAACATTTTATTCCAACTGTTTGGTGTAGGGGTTGAACCGCTTACCTCGGCATCACACACCAGATGTTAAGAACACGCGATCATATTAATTCGGCCATGCTGACTGATGGTATGAGACTCTGTCGTTCAGAAAGCAACGGCAAATGGCTGTGCTAAACTGCCTAGAAAATCACAAAAAAAGTCAATACATGCAGAGGGTCATCGCAGTGTTCTGTAAAAGGACATGCATTTACGTCAGTCCCCAGTTATCTTGAACTAGTGATGGCAAATTTCTCGACAGACCTGAAAACATAGCAAATACCGAATGCAAATTGGGACCCATTTTGTCGCAATATGTAGCACGCTTGCCTGCCGACCTTGTGGCCTGTATTCGAATCTCTATGTAGGTGGCTTTGTGTGAATTGACCCGGGCGCCCAGGTTGACGCAAATTATAATGAGCACCAGGAAGTGTTCCGGGAAGTAAAGACGGCCAACGGGACCACGAGTAGGAGCTTCGAGGTCACGGGTTTGAATCCCCATCTAAGTAGTTCTATATAATTAACCTGGACTCCCGAGCTAATACTGCTAAAATAGGTACCTGGTAATGTCGTGGAAGTTAATGCGGTCGTGACGATACTGATCCCATCAGCCAGCGAACACCGACTGGTATATAAACATACGGGTCCAGCATTGTACGCCCAGCTGGCTTCAGTATGTGTGCAGGGTCTTTTACTTGGTATTTACCCGATTGATCTATACAGTATTGGCTAGCACTATATGTCAGCCGCCGGCTTCCTGGCCTAGAGGTTAGCGACTTTTCTCCGTAATCTCGTATACTCTCGTAGGTAACGTGACGACGGTGAGAATCAGCAGTGGTTCGAATTGCGGGTAATTGACGTATTATGTGAGCCGGCCGCTCAGAAAGCAATGGCAAACTATTGAGCGTAATCTTGTCAATAAATCAACAATCAGCTGAAAGATGCTGATGTTCACAGCAATGTCCTGAAAGGATATGTAAACAAACAAAAACAATATGTCAGCCGGTGTCTGTGGTGAAGTTGTAGCAAACGCGATTCGTATAACAGCCTTCCGCATTTTAAATCAATTGCAAGTGATTTGGAAGCAGGCCGTCCTGTGTTGATTTGTAACGAAGGTAAAAGCATGGGTCACTCAGAAAGCCATGGCATACATCTTTTTTTTTTTTTTTTCATATCCTATCTACAGACATCGGTGTCAACACCATCGGCGCTGTTGTTGATGACTTGGCAAGGTTTACGTTCAGTAGTTTGCCATTGTTTTCTGAACGACCGGTTCCCATACCATGACGTTAAAACCCAGCGCGACACGGTCTGCTGCCAAACCGGTCGCGGCTGTGTTTCGAACACAAGTAAGCAGAATTACGAACCACGTCCGTAACGCCTTTGCCACGGAGACGGCTATGGCAAACTACTGAATGTAAACTTGCCTAGTAAATCACGAACAATAAAACATGATGGGATTGATGCGACGTCCTGTAAAGGATATACAACTAACTTTGAACAAACGTCCAATGCTCGTAAGATGTGTAAAGGGGTCCTTTATTATACTTTTATCTTGAACTAGAGAATTCCAAGTCAAGCCTACTCAGATAAATTTGAAAAATAGTAAGTACCGCGAGCAGATTGTCACCTTATTACATCTATCGACAGTTGGAAATCCAGAATATTCCGCTGTCTTGGAAATATTTCTAAATGAAGAAAACACCCACGAAAGGCATATTTATAGCTTTATTTGCAACACATTCATTTCCACCCCCACCAGTGCTTCGGAGTTTGTGCACTGATTAGATCATCCCAATGTGTGATATGTTGGATAAGACTGGGGCATTTATGGAGAATTCGTGTGTGTAACGAGGATGATCCGTTACAAATTACATCAAATGCAAGCATGATCAAACAAGTTTTAATGGTGTAAAAAAAATAAAAGCGAAAGCCGAGGCATATGGTTCTTCACTCTTTGTTTGGCATCAAGACAAATTAAATAGCATTCATTTCCGCCCACAAATGCCGGAAGCAAGTTGAGATAATTTCCAACGAAAATGTGTTTGATGAGGATGAAACAAAAATGTCATTGTTTTTTCCCCCTGCAAACATGATATTTGTAAGATTCTTTCCCCTAGTAATTGAGTCATTGATTGATTTCGTTTAAGAATGGGGAGACGTTGTTAAAAGGTTAACGTGTTCATCTCTTACACAGGCTGTACCTGGTTCGAATCCTATCTTAGAGTTTAGGACTTTTTCAAGAAGCTCCGGTTTCTTACATTAACTCACAAAACTGGTATGTCATGGGTGGTGAGATCTGACAACGGGCGAAGAACTGAACGCCAACAGAGTAAGGCAGGTACTTTAGAAATTCTACCCCAGCTGGAAAAGACTTTCTGACGCCTGAGCTTGAGACGGACACGCAAAGCTTTCAGCCACGTTCCTTGTAAAACTGCTACTGTAACAATCTTCCACGAGAAATCAAAGACATCACCATTCCCTATACATATAATCGCAAATTATTCGAACACTATCTCAGTACAGGTTACCTTCCCCCTTCATAAATAATAATAATAATATAATAATAATAATAATAATAATAATAATAAATAATAATAATCACATCTCACCTCATCTGATCTTGTTCCTCCTGTACCTTGCGGTGTCAAGGTGAAGCATAAACAGCGGGAGAGTACCCGCTTATGGGCTTCATGTATCGAGATTACTGTAATTCCCTCTGTTTACGTGGCCGGCCTATTCCTAGTCTTCGGTTTGGTCTGTACATCATTGCTTGTTGTGGTATACTGTTAGTTGGAAATCTAGTTAAACGGCTAAACCATTTCAAGTTGCTGCTTTCTGACGAAATCTAGCGCTGCTATAATTAGTCCTGATTTCTTCATTTCTGATTTTTTTCTCTTCTGATACATTGAGTTTTCTTCTCGGTAATCTCAATTCTGATGTTTGTAATTTCTTTTCTCTTTTTCTGTCATTGTCCAGGTTTGACATTGGTAGCATAGAGTTGGTAGGAAGATTGTGTTGCAGAGGGCTTCTTAATAACTATTGATACATGTGTGTTCTTCAATATTGGTACCATTTGTCCAATGAGTTGGTTTGCCTTATTGCATCTAGTTTAGATTTCGTCTACTGATCCGCCATTTAATATTATACTTCCTACGTACTTGGAACTCTTTACTTTGATTCACGGGGTGTTCTTCAAGATGAATCTTTTTGTTCTTTCTCTTTGGTTACAGTCGTTACCTGTGTTTTACTTATGCTTATTTGTATGTTATGTTCCATACATACTTCGTTCACACTATTTATGTGGTCTTATAATTTTAATTCTTATTTTGCTATTATGCTTGATCGTCGGCAAATAGGAGTTCTTTAATAGAGTAGTTTCGCCTGTTGGTTCTTGTCATGTGTTTCTGTTCCTTCATGCAGGGTTGTTACGGTCTCTGTTTGGCTGGTTTCTTACATATGCTGTCTATATTGATTATGAACAAGAGAGGGGACAGGACACAACCATGGCTTACTCAGGATCTTATGGTGAAGGGTTCTGAGTATCCTCCATTTGTTCTTACCGTGCATTCACTGTTGTTGTATAAGCTTCTACATAAGTTTGTTACGTGTTTACTCACTCAATATCTTTTAAGCATTTCCCACAGCTGTTTCTATCTACTCTATCAAATGCCTTTTCTTGGTCGACAAAGGCTAAGTAGAGTATTTAATTAAATTCGATTGATTTTTCTATAAGTTGTTTAAGTGCGAAAATGCCATCTGTGCATCCTATCTTTTTCATAAATCCAAGCTGTGTTTCGCTTATCTGGGGTTTTATCATAGCTCGTAGTATTTTTCTCTAGATTTTGCAGAATATTTTCATCGTATGACTCAAAAGGGAAATGTATCTGTATTGCGTGCAGTCTCTTTTACTGTCTTTGTGTTTCGACATTGGGATAAGTATGGCACTTCCCCAGTCTCGTGGTGTCTGTTGTTCTACCCAAACATGGCTACATAGACTATGTAGACATGTTGTTCCCACTTCTCTTACTGCTTTAATTAGTTAATATTAATAATAACCATGAACACGAGGTCATGGGCCAACGGGACTCTCGCTATCCAGGGGGGACGGACTCCCTTGGTCAGATTTTTAAGTCCTACACCTGCAATTGGCCTAGCAAGCTGGCGGGGTATTCTTTCCTGCTCAAAAAGTCATAATAAGCATGAGCAATAATAATAATAATAAGGCACATGATTGATTGATTGAGTTGGACTTCTGAACCAACAACAATATATCCTGGCCAACCACAGGGAGCACCATTATCTTCGGTGCTGTTCAACGCCTACACTGTGAAAATCACCGACGAGCAGATCATATTACCCGGGAGGACAATGTCGTATGCAGACGATGTTTTAGTGTATCGTCAGGGTAAGGATAGAGATTGGGTTGCTGTTGAACTACAAACAGAACTCAATCGCATAAGCACTAGGTGTCCTAAAGCTGGGGCAATGGTCAACCAAACAAAGGCAGCAGTGACATGGTTCTCTTTGAATAATCATTTTGTCAACACTCAAACTCCAACTTTAAATCTGGAGAATAATAATATTATAATAAATAATAATAATAAAAAAGAATACAAATTTGCCAAGCACGTGCCTACCTCAGTGTCAACGCAAACACACATCCAATGCATAGCGAAATTAAGAAGGTAAAAGGCAGCAGACTAAAAAAGTTGAAAGTCGTGGATGGGTCAAGCGGAAGACATTCTTCAACAGGTATGTTCTCTTGAGGACTTAGAACCTGGCGAGGAGTGGGTACAAGAGCCAACATAGTTCTGTACATTCTTTTCAGTTTGCAACCAACTGGACAGAAAATGCAGAAAACAAAATCCGACCGCAGTGGAGGAGGAATTACAGGCTTTGATCTTCGAGAATTCTTTAGAGGGTGATGCAGTTATTTACACAGATGGGTCCGTCGTTCGACAAGTGAGAAGTTCATGCACTTTTACGGCTCAGGAGGGAGAGTTGTGAAGGAAAATTCTGGTGCGTTTGCGTTGACCACAAGTAGCCTGACTATGGAAGTCATGGCAGTAAGTAAAGCAATAACATGGCTCGAGACATAGATATTCACTCAGGCGTGTTTCCTTAGTGACTCAATGAGTATGCTCAGGAAGATAGAGATGGGGTGGGTCCGGAGAGAGTGGTTGCTGTCTATGGAGCTGTCTCGGCTGGCAAAGATTAGTTTTATTTTTGTACCAGGGCATGCGGGTGTACAAGGAAATGAGCAGGCTGACAGGCTTGCGGGTAATTCCACTGTGGAAATCGGTCGAGCCATGGACCAGGCTGATACTCTGATTGCGCTACGAGAAGCAAGTGATGACTGCGAATCTACAATCATGGTCAGGCTGCGAGAACAGCAAGTTAAAAGTTGGGTGGCCAAACAAGAACACTATGCTGAAAGCCAAAGAAGATTAATAAACCAACACAGAACTGGTGTCGTTAGCCGCTACACGCTGCGGAATTTACTGCGGAGTGGATCCGAGCACTTATGGACTGAATGGTTCGATGTGCAATGAGGATGATCTGTCGACTGACTAACTAACTAAACTAACTAACTAACTAACTAACTAACTAACTAACTAACTAACTAACTAACCAACCAACCAACCAACCAACCAACCAACCAACCAACCAACCAACCAACCACCCAACCAGCCAGCCAGCCAGCCAGCCAGCCAGCCAGCCAGCCAACCAACCAACCAACCAACCAACTAACCAACTAACCAACTAACCAACCAACTAACTAACTAACTAACTAACTAACTAACTAACTAACTAACATTCTTTAAATACGTGTCAGGCGATTTTGAAATCTCTTAAATGGCACACGATATACTAAAAGTGACCTTCTGACACACCTTGTAAAATGTGGCAGTGGTAAGGTCACTGAGAACCGTAATCGAACGTTCTATAGAAGTAAACAAAGATCTACACCTTTGCTTTATTGACTACACAAAGGCTTTTGATAAAGTGAGACATGTCAACATGATAAGGATGCTTGAAGATCTACAAATTGATGGGAAAGACCTTAGACTTGTAAAAAACATATATTGGAAACAACAAGCTGCCATAAGAGTTGATAATGAAGTAAGCCAATATCAGCCTATTAAGAGAGGTGTGAGACAGGGATGTGTAATGTCTCCAGATCTGTTTTCCCTGTACAGTGAAAATATTTTCAGAAATATTGACAATATGGAAGGAATCAACATTGGGGGACGATGCATCAATAACATTAGATATGCAGATGATACAGTCTTGATTGCAGACAATGAACAGGACCTGCAAAATTTAGTAGATGCGGTTGTTACACACAGTGAACAACAAGGGTTAGAATTAAATTGTAAAAAGACACAGATTATGGTCGTCACTAGGAAGAACGAAATACCACAGTGTAATATACAAGTAAATGGGAATATTCTTCAACAAGTGAATAGGTACAATTATCTCGGAACAGTAATAACATCTGATGGGAGATGCCTTGAAGAGATTAGAACAAGAATCGCCATGGCAAAAGTAGCCTTTAGCAAGATGAAAAACATACTGACCAATAAAAAGATGTCAATTGAAACGAGAAAAAGAGTGTTGAGATGCTACATAGAACCTGTACTTTTATATGGATGTGAAGCTTGGACAATGAGCAGCCAGGCTGAAAAACATCTGATGGCTGTAGAAGATGTGGTTTCTGAGGAAAATGCAAAGAATACCATGGACAGCCAGAAAGACCAATGAACAAGTCCTTCAAGAAACAAATGAAGATCGTAAACTGATCAGAAACATTAGACGTAGACAGTCACAATTTTTTGGGCATGTTATGAGAAGAAATGATTTGGAGAACTTGGTTACAACTGGTAAGATCGAGGGGAACAGACCAAGGGGAAGACCTAGAAACAAGTATCTGGATGGCTTGGCCTTGTGGCATGGTCGAGACAGAAACACGGAATTGATCCATGACTCTGGTGATCGAGTGAGATGGCAGAACATGACCGCCCACGCTTACCGGCATGGCACATGATGGATGAATGGTAAGGTCAAGGTAATCCCAAGGCAGTTATTGCTGCTGGCGAGTGAAAGATTAGCCCGTCACATATATTAGGTCACCACCAGCATTAAACTGTGGGACGACCAGCTCATTTCCTGCCTCCCCACAAACCACTCCAAATATCCGGTACCATCGTTATGCTCCTTGCGTTGACGGACAACGGTACCGAGTCGACCATACATCTGCTACTGTCCCTACCGGAACTTGACCTCTTTAACTGCCGCTTGATCATTGCTCACTGTAATGGGAAAATAAGGCGATTGAGTGGTTCAGAACTACGGTGTCAGATTTTAACTTAAAAACAAAAACTAAACAAAACAGTCAAGGAAAAGAACTATGGATTTTTTTTTTAAACAGAATAAGTAATTCGAAGTCATAGTCACCCATTAACCGGCGCAGTGATTTAGGGGAGGGTAGAACTGCGTTTCACAACCCCCAAAATACCGAGTCGAGGTTTTGAAATCAGCTGCCGGCGATTTGAAAGCTTTGCGTTGATTTTAATGTTTTTTGTTTTTTTTTATTGACGCTCGCTCCCTTTGACCACTACTCACTACTGTTAATAGTTCTGGACTGAATTTTCCCTGTTAACAGTGTCCCTCGCCATCAGGCGAACCCACTCCGACTTCAGAGATACTTGTAATTTACGTCCCCAAGTCCAGGGCGATAGATCAACATTTTATTCCAACTGTTTGGTGTAGGGGTTGAACCGCTTACCTCGGCATCAACACACCAGATGTTTAAGAACACGCGATCATATTAATTCGGCCATGCTGACTGATGGTATGAGACTCTGTCGTTCAGAAAGCAACGGCAAATGGCTGTGCTAAAACTGCCTAGAAAATCACAAAAAGTCAATACATGCAGAGGGTCATCGCAGTGTTCTGTAAAAGGACATGCATTTACGTCAGTCCCCAGTTATCTTGAACTAGTGATGGCAAATTTCTCCGACAGACCTGAAAACATAGCAAATACCGAATGCAAATTGGGACCCATTTTGTCGCAATATGTAGCACGCTTGCCTGCCGACCTTGTGGCCTGTATTCGAATCTCTATGTAGGTGGCTTTGTGTGAATTGACCCGGGCGCCCAGGTTGACGCAAATTATAATGAGCACCAGGAAGTGTTCCGGGAAGTAAAGACGGCCAACGGGACCACGAGTAGGAGCTTCGAGGTCACGGGTTTGAATCCCCATCTAAGTAGTTCTATATAATTAACCTGGACTCCCGAGCTAATACTGCTAAAATAGGTACCTGGTAATGTCGTGGGAAGTTAATGCGGTCGTGACGATACTGATCCCATCAGCCAGCGAACACCGACTGGTATATAAACATACGGGTCCAGCATTGTACGCCCAGCTGGCTTCAGTATGTGTGCAGGGTCTTTTACTTGGTATTTACCCGATTGATCTATACAGTATTTGGCTAGCACTATATGTCAGCCGCCGGCTTCCTGGCCTAGAGGTTAGCGACTTTTCTCCGTAATCTCGTATACTCTCGTAGGTAACGTGACGACGGTGAGAATCAGCAGTGGTTCGAATTGCGTCGGTAATTGACGTATTATGTGAGCCGGCCGCTCAGAAAGCAATGGCAAACTATTGAGCGTAATCTTGTCAATAAATCAACAATCAGCTGAAAGATGCTGATGTTCACAGCAATGTCCTGAAAAGGATATGTAAACAAACAAAAACAATATGTCAGCCGGTGTCTGTGGTGAAGTTGTAGCAAACGCGATTCGTATAACAGCCTTCCGCATTTTAAATCAATTGCAAGTGATTTGGAAGCAGGCCGTCCTGTGTTGATTTGTAACGAAGGTAAAAGCATGGGTCACTCAGAAAGCCATGGCATACATCTTTTTTTTTTTTTTTTCATATCCTATCTACAGGACATCGGTGTCAACACCATCGGCGCTGTTGTTGATGACTTGGCAAGGTTTACGTTCAGTAGTTTGCCATTGTTTTCTGAACGACCGGTTCCCATACCATGACGTTAAAACCCAGCGCGACACGGTCTGCTGCCAAACCGGTCGCGGCTGTGTTTCGAACACAAGTAAGCAGAATTACGAACCACGTCCGTAACGCCTTTGCCACGGAGACGGCTATGGCAAACTACTGAATGTAAACTTGCCTAGTAAATCACGAACAATAAAACATGATGGGATTGATGCGACGTCCTGTAAAGGATATACAACTAACTTTGAACAAACGTCCAATGCTCGTAAGATGTGTAAAGGGGTCCTTTAATTATACTTTTATCTTGAACTAGAGAATTCCAAGTCAAGCCTACTCAGATAAATTTGAAAAATAGTAAGTACCGCGAGCAGATTGTCACCTTATTACATCTATCGACAGTTGGAAATCCAGAATATTCCGCTGTCTTGGAAATATTTCTAAATGAAGAAAACACCCACGAAAGGCATATTTATAGCTTGTATTTGCAACACATTCATTTCCACCCCCACCAGTGCTTCGGAGTTTGTGCACTGATTAGATCATCCCAATGTGTGATATGTTGGATAAGACTGGGGCATTTATGGAGGAATTCGTGTGTGTAACGAGGATGATCCGTTACAAATTACATCAAATGCAAGCATGATCAAACAAGTTTTAATGGTGTAAAAAAAAATAAAAGCGAAAGCCGAGGCATATGGTTCTTCACTCTTTGTTTGGCATCAAGACAAATTAAATAGCATTCATTTCCGCCCACAAATGCCGGAAGCAAGTTGAGATAATTTCCAACGAAAATGTGTTTGATGAGGATGAAACAAAAATGTCATTGTTTTTTCCCCCTGCAAACATGATATTTGTAAGATTCTTTCCCCTAGTAATTGAGTCATTGATTGATTTCGTTTAAGAATGGGGAGACGTTGTTAAAAGGTTAACGTGTTCATCTCTTACACAGGCTGTACCTGGTTCGAATCCTATCTTAGAGTTTAGGACTTTTTCAAGAAGCTCCGGTTTCTTACATTAACTCACAAAACTGGTATGTCATGGGTGGTGAGATCTGACAACGGGCGAAGAACTGAACGCCAACAGAGTAAGGCAGGTACTTTAGAAATTCTACCCCAGCTGGAAAAGACTTTCTGACGCCTGAGCTTGAGACGGACACGCAAAGCTTTCAGCCACGTTCCTTGTAAAACTGCTACTGTAACAATCTTCCACGAGAAATCAAAGACATCACCATTCCCTATACATATAATCGCAAATTATTCGAACACTATCTCAGTACAGGTTACCTTCCCCCTTCATAAATAATAATAATAATAATAATAATAATAATAATAATAATAATAATAAATAATAATAATCACATCTCACCTCATCTGATCTTGTTCCTCCTGTACCTTGCGGTGTCAAGGTGAAGCATAAACAGCGGGAGAGTACCCGCTTATGGGCTTCATGTATCGAGATTACTGTAATTCCCTCTGTTTACGTGGCCGGCCTATTCCTAGTCTTCGGTTTGGTCTGTACATCATTGCTTGTTGTGGTATACTGTTAGTTGGAAATCTAGTTAAACGGCTAAACCATTTCAAGTTGCTGCTTTCTGACGAAATCTAGCGCTGCTATAATTTAGTCCTGATTTCTTCATTTCTGATTTTTTCTCTTCTGATACATTGAGTTTTCTTCTCGGTAATCTCAATTCTGATGTTGTAATTTTTCTTTTCTCTTTTTCTGTCATTGTCCAGGTTTGACATTGGTAGCATAGAGTTGGTAGGAAGATTGTGTTGCAGAGGGCTTTCTTAATAACTATTGATACATGTGTGTTCTTCAATATTGGTACCATTTGTCCAATGAGTTGGTTTGCCTTATTGCATCTAGTTTAGATTTCGTCTACTGATCCGCCATTTAATATTATACTTCCTACGTACTTGGAACTCTTTACTTTGATTCACGGGGTGTTCTTCAAGATGAATCTTTTTTGTTCTTTCTTCTTTGGTTACAGTCGTTACCTGTGTTTTACTTATGCTTATTTGTATGTTATGTTCCATACATACTTCGTTCACACTATTTATGTGGTCTTATAATTTTAATTCTTATTTTGCTATTATGCTTGATCGTCGGCAAATAGGAGTTCTTTAATAGAGTAGTTTCCCGTTGGTTCTTCTTCTGTGTTTTGTTCCTTATGCGGGGTTGTTACGGTCTCTGTTTGGCTGGTTTCTTTACATATGCTGTCTATATTGATTATGAACAAGAGAGGGGACAGGACACAACCATGGCTTACTCAGGATCTTATGGTGAAGGGTTCTGAGTATAAGCTTCTACATAAGTTTGTTACGTGTTTACTCACTCAATATCTTTTAAGCATTTCCCACAGCTTGTTTCTATCTACTCTATCAAATGCCTTTTCTTGGTCGACAAAGGCTAAGTAGAGTATTTAATTAAATTCGATTGATTTTTCTATAAGTTGTTTAAGTGCGAAAATGCCATCTGTGCATCCTATCTTTTTCATAAATCCAAGCTGTGTTTCGCTTATCTGGGGTTTTATCATAGCTCGTAGTATTTTCTCTAGAATTTTGCAGAATATTTTCATCGTATGACTCAAAAGGGAAATGTATCTGTATTGCGTGCAGTCTCTTTTACTGTCTTTGTGTTTCGACATTGGGATAAGTATGGCACTTCCCCAGTCTCGTGGTGTCTGTTGTTCTACCCAAACATGGCTACATAGACTATGTAGACATGTTGTTCCCACTTCTCTTACTGCTTTAATTAGTTAATATTTAATAATAACCATGAACACGAGGTCATGGGCCAACGGGACTCTCGCTAGCCAGGGGGGACGGACTCCCTTGGTCAGATTTTTAAGTCCTACGCCTGCAATTGGCCTAGCAAGCTGGCGGGGTATTCTTTCCTGCTCGAAAAAGTCATAATAAGCATGAGCAATAATAATAATAATAATAATAATAATAATAATAATAATAATAATAATAATAATAAACCCCTAGTATAATCGTCCATTTTTGGTAGAACAGTAAAGTTAGTTAGTTAATTATTTCTGTACCAGTAAATATAACACAAAATCCTTCTCACTGTCCTATGTGAACATTGGAATAGACAGGAGTATCGGCAAGCCAACAGCCCGCACATGTACATTGTGCATAATGCCGTCGCCAGAATGCCAACACAAAAGTCCTTCACGAAAAATACAGTTTATCTTCGATGGAATCAACAGTCACCAAAAATACTTCATTGACCCGGGTTTTATCCTATATGGCTCGGTCTCTTTCCGCAGCACGATCCGCCGAAAGCGCCGCACAAAGCACGAACTCCGTAGCTCCAGCGACGTCTTCCAGGAGTCTCCTGAAAAACGCACTCGTGAACCGAAAAGGCAAGCTAGTCAATCCAGCAACAGTCGGCCGCCATCGTTCCGAACATGCAGTTCACTCTACAAGCAACCGCGGACTGATGTAAAAGCATTTTATACGAAATTCACAGCTCACAGTGTCGCGCCATACACTTACTCAGTACCAGGGCGACGAAATCATGCACTACCAGTCCAACATGAGGAAAATGCGAATATAAACCGCAACCACAAGCGTAATTATTCCAGAGGCTTTAACGGTTTAAATGCCTATCAGCCATGTTTTCCATAGCCAATAATAATTACCACACCTTTCATTCATATTAGCGTGTCATATAATATTGATGTTTACATTTTTCCCATGCCTTTATAATGCATATCTTTTATACCGTTGTTGTTCTCAGTTAGCTTCAAGTGATGTATGAATAGAATAATGTATGAAAGAGTGATAGAAGGTTAGAATGTTAAGCGGGCCTCTGTACCCAATTTTTAATTATGTGAAAATACAGTTTGTTCGTTCGTTACGAAAGAAAACCTACAAACTGGTAGATGAACCACGCTAACTTGGATGGAACTTCTCTAGAGAAAGTAAAAGTTGCACAACTATATGGTAAAGTCTAACCTTCTCTCAGGCGCATAACTAGGCGTGACGTCCTCCTCTCGAATAAAAATTTCACCGCTTGCACGAGAGTATGGGGTCGAGCATTGTCACGTTGCAAAATTATACCTTTACTCAGTAGTCCACGAAAATATGTATACGTATCACTGGTGATATCCTTCCTTCTTGGCATGCAGTGCTCTAAAATAACGTCTCGTTCATCCCTAAAGATAGTCAGCATAACCTTCCCTGAAGATGGTTGCGTGCGAAACTTCTTTGGTTTCGGTAAAGAAGGATGGCGCCATTCCTTGTCCGGTCTCTTCGTTTCCCGCTCGTGGTAGTGAATCCATGTATCATCTACAGTAAAAATTCTTGATAGGAAACCATCACCTTCTGCTTCAAAATACTTCAAATGTTCTTGACAAGCATCAATGGCATCGTTGTTTCAATTCTGGAGTGAGCTGAAGTGGCACCCATCTTGCAGACACTTTGCTGTACTGTAGCACATCACGGATGATGTGGTGTGCTGAACCATGACTGATGTCAAAATGTGTGGCAATGTCACTTACAGTGAATCCGCGGTTTTCCTGTGCGAGGCCTTCAACGGATGCAATCAACTCTGAGGTCACTGCTCGGTGTGCCTGACCCGGTCGTAAACAGTCTGTCACAGAAGTCACGCCGTTTTGAAACTTCCTACTCTACTCACATACTTGCTGGACTGACAGGCATGCATCACTTACTGGACCTTCATTCACCGATGAATTTATATAGGTTTCACTCCTTCACTGATCAAAAATCGGATAACAGAATGCTACTCCTCTTTGGTGCATGTCAAAAGTAAGGTGGCCATTTTTAAACTGTTATTATGAAGTCCACATGTTCGTCTGCACCGTGATGCCACTTGCTTTACACTCTTGACATCCTTAACAACATTATTGACATGTTACAAGACAATGTGGTTGTTGTAATTTCTATCACAAATTTAAGGTGTTCATTTGAAGCCCCCCGTACACATAATTAAGGCATAATGACGATACATTGTACAGACGCATTTTTAAAACACCATTTAATAAGTTTACGTCTAACAATTTGTCTTACCATACTCATCTTATAATCTTCATTGCCTGTTTCATGGCCGAGGGGTAATGTCTTTCTCCGTAATCCCGTATATTCTTGTGAGTAACGTAAGCTGCGCGAGAATCGGTAGCAGTTCTCGCCGCGTTGGTAACTTATGGGGTTTGTGAGCCGGTCGCTCAGAAATCAATGGCAAACTGCTGAGCGTAATCTTGCCTAGTACATCAACAGCAGCTGAAAAAATGCTGATGTTGAATGCAATGTTCTGTAAGGGATATGCAAAAAAAAAAAAAATATCTTCATTATTACCATTATCATTAGAGTTATATGCATTATTATTGTCATTATCACCATCAGTAAATATTACTTATGTTAAGGTAATTTATTCGAATAGTGTCGGTTTTTGGGCGTTGAAGTTTAAATATAAACAGGGATATAACCATTTAAAATATATTTGTACTGACTTTTCTGAAAGTTATCTCCCATAATTTTTAATGTGGGCCATTTCAAATTCACGTTATATTCCGCTAGTAGATAATTTTAAAATATATCTAGGGTTCCATGTCCTGGGAAGTAAAGTCGGCCAACGTGATACTGACCACATGACCCATTCCGACTGGTCTTCAGTAATATGAGCCTAGCACCATATGCCCGATTCGCCTTAAGGCATGTGAAAGAATGCTTCACAGTTCTCCGATAGAACGGGTCAGGGCTGGAAATCTGTCACTCGCTATTTGGGAGCAGATCGTTTTGCGTTGATTTTAATGATATAAGTCTCCATGGTGAAGTGATCAAGCCGTCTGACTCGGTCGTCGAAGGTTGTGGGTTCGATTCCGGGTCGCATCTTTCGGTTCACGAGTGCATTTTTTCGGAGACTCCTAGGGGTCGTCGCTGGAGCTACGGAGTTCGTGCTTTGTGCGACGCTTTCCGCGCTGTGGGAAGAGACTGAACCATATAGGATAACAATTCGATGCAATGAAGTCGACCCTGTCCACTTTTAAGCGACTTTTTAGAGAGTCAATAATTAGTAGTAGGACTCTTCGCTGGCTGTTGAACGAGGGGACGGAGCACGTATGGGAATGTCCTGAGTGCAGTGATGTCGGTTCTTAACTCAACTCAACTCAGCCCTAGAGAGTCAGTAGTTCAGAAAATAATGGCAAATCACTTAACGGAAAAATAGCCAATGCAAGCGTGTGTGATGTAAATGTCTCTTGCATGCGTGTGTGATGTAAATGTCTCTTGCATGCGTGTGTAATGTAGATGTTTCTTTAATACAGCAGTGATGAAGTTGTTTCTTTCATGTTATTTCTTTAATGCGTTAGACGTGTAGTTGTTTCTTTAATGCTTTAGTAATGTTAGTTGTTTCTTTAATACTTTAGCGATGTAGTTGCATCTTTAATGCTTTGGTGATGTAGTTGTTTCTTTCATGCTTTGGTGATGTAATTGTTTCTTAAATGCTTTAGTAATGTTAATTGTTTCTTTAATGCTTTAGCGATGTAGTTTCTTTAAAGCTTTAACTATGTACTTGTTTCTTTAATGCTTTAGTGATGTAGTTGTTTCATTAATGCTTTAATGATGTAATTGTTTTATGCTCTAATGCTTTAGCGATGTAGTTTTTTCTTTAAAGATGTGGTTGTTTCTTTAATGATTTAATGATGTAGTTGTTTCTTTAATGCTTTAGCGATGTAGTTGTTTCTTTAATGCTTTAGCGATTTAGTTGTTTCTTGAATGCTATAATGATGTAGTTGTTTCTTTCATATTTGGGTGATTTTGTTGTTTCTTTCATGCTTGGGTGATATCGTTTCTTACATGTTTTGGTGATGTGGTTGTTCTTAAACTCCCGGTGTTCTGAAGCACCTTACATCGGTCAGTTACATTAAAATGTTGACTTCTCATCATTAACTTGTGAACGTAAGTTAAAAGCACCTCAGAAGTTGGAGTAGGTTCACGTGAAGGCAAGGGACACTGGTAATGTGGGAAGCAAATTCACACGCAAAAATCTTTCCAGTGCACTGGAAACAGCAGTATGAACTACGCTTGATTTGAAAGCTCGCGAATACAAATGATGATGATGATGATGATGATGATAATAATAATAATAATAATAATAATGATCCATCCATCCATCATGTGCTATGCCGGTAAGCGTGGGCGGTCATGTTCTGCCATCTCACTCGATCACCAGAGTCGTGGATCAGCTCCGTGTTTCTGACGCGACCATGCCACAAGGCCAAGCTATCCAGGTACTTGTTTCTAGGTCTTCCCCTTGGTCTGTTCCCCTCGATCTTACCAGCTGTCACCAAGTTCTCCAAATCATTTCTTTTCATAACATAACATAATAAATAAATAAATAAATAAATAAATAAATAAAATTAAAAAAAAATATAAGATACATTTGGAAACGTAGTTATAAGGGAAAGGTTCTGCACACAAAAAGCCAATGGATGCTGAGGGTGACTTGGACCAGTCATTCACTCTACAAGAAATACCAGTGCTGTAACTGCATCCCTTGTGTCTGTGACTGCGAAATCCAAAATGGTGAGAATATATCTTGCCATAAATCTTCCTCATTATTTAACAATCAGGTAGTATTTGTGAAGTGTGAGGCATATTGCGACTCTTACGATTTCGAATGCAGTCCTATACGTTGGATCTTCTTGTAAGTGGTATGGTTACAGATGAGGTGTGATCTGTAGGCAGGTTTACTTCTGGGTGGATATTATTCACGTAATGGTGAAGGGTGATGTAGTTGTTTAGCTAAGTATTTGTGTCTTTAATGCTTTTGCGATTTAGTTCGATTCATCATTCTTGATGGACAAACAACAGTAGTAGTAGTAGTAGTAGTAGCAGCAGCAGCAGTAGTAGTAGTAGTAGTAGTAGTAGTAGTAGTAGTAGTAGTAGTAGTAGTAGTAGTAGTAGTAGAAGTAGTAGTTGTAGTAGTAGCAGTAGTAGTAGTAGTAGTAGTAGTAGTAGTAGTAGTAGTAGTAGTAGTAGTTGTAGTAGTAGCAGTAGTAGTAGTAGTAGTAGTAGTAGTAGTAGTAGTAGTAGTAGTAGTAGTAGTAGTAATAGTAGTAGTAGTAGTAGTAGTAGTAGTAGTAGTAGTAGTAGTAATAGTAGAAGTAGTAGTTGTAGTAGTAGCAGCAGTAGTAGTAGTAGTAGTAGTAGTAGTAGTAGTAGTAGTAGTAGTAGTAGTAGTAGTAGTAGTAGTAGTAGTAGTAGTAGTAGTAGTAGTATTAGTGGCAGTGGCGAGTGATATTCTTGATAATAGTAGTAGTAATAGTAGTAGTATTAGCGGTCGTCGTAATAGTGGTAGTAATAATAGTAGTAGTAATAGTCGTTGCCATAGTACTGGTGGGTAATTAGTAGTAGTAGTAGTAGTAGTATTAATAGAGGGTAGTTAGTAGTAGTAGTAGTAGTGGTTGTAGTAGTAGTAGTAGTAGTAGTAGTAGTAGTAGTAGTAGTAGTAGTAGTAGTAGTAGTAGTAGTAGTAGTAGTAGTAGTAGTAGTAGTAGTAGTAGTAGTTGTTGTTGTTGTTGTTGTTGTTGCTGTAGTAATAGTAGTGGTCGTGGTGGTGGTGGTGGAGATGGTGGTGGAGGTGGTGGAGGTGGTGGCGGCACTGGAAGGAGTAGTTCTTGTTGTTGTTGTAATGGTGTTCACAGTAGTACAAGTAGTAGCATTAGTACTAGCAATGGTGAAGCAGTCGCAGCATCAGCAACATTACCGACACTCATTGCCAATTCCAATGCCAATTCCAATTTTAAAAACAAAAATTCCAAATTCTTCCTCGTTCAACCTGCTTCTTCAGCTGTTGTTATTATTGGGGTCCGTGATTTTTGTGGGTTCATTCACCCTAATTCTTGTCTTGTGCGCTCTTACAAGTAGGTCCTATCTCGAACTGGTTATGTTGGTTTGTGTCTGTGACGTCAGCTGGGGGTTGGTCGGCGGCTATCCTTTGTGCTCGTCTCCTCTTGTGGTCTTCTTTGTTGGTGCAGGCTCCTGGCTCGTCTGGCTTGGCTGGGTGCAGTCCTTAAATGGACTTTTTATTTGATATTTTTGCCTCCTTTTTTTGTATTTTCTGTAGGAGCTTTACGACGTTTTCATTTTCTTTCATGTTTGCCATACAGGTTCTTTTGCTTTCTATTTTCCTATTGTATTCTGCTAGCTCGAGTTCATTCATTTTGGCCGTTCCTAGGAGCTCCTCCAGGGTCATTGGAAGAGGGTTATCTGTGCCGCCGTCACTCTCCTCCCCTACGATTTCTCCAGTGGTGTGGTGGTATATGGGTTTCCTCTTGGATTTCATGTAGCTCGGTAACGTCTCGGTCTTTTGTTGGGTTTCATCTTGCGGATTTTCTGTGATCGTTTCCTTGGCTTCAGCTGGTTTGCTTTTGACGTTTATGAAATATAAATACAACAGCTATTCGAGGGAGATAATCCAATATAAAGTGAACGTATTTGACATTCAGAATTACTGCCCATTTATTCTGGTTTACATGCACAAGCAGTTTCAAAGAAGAGACGGCACTTTACATTAGCTTGTGTCTTGGCAAGTAAAGAAGGTCGATGAGATACTGTGTGTGTGTGTGTGTGCGTGCGTGCGTGCGTGTGTGTGTGTGTGTGTGTGTGCGTGCTGCGTGCGTGCGTGCGTGCGTGTGTGTGTGTGTGTGTGTGTGTTTGTGTGTGTGTTTGTGTGTGTGTGTGTGGCACCATAAGTCCAATGCGCCTTAAGGGGTATGAAGATGTCATTTTCATACTTACTTACTTCCATAGGAAATATCTGACTCGGGCTTCGAAGGTTCGATTCCGGGCTACATCCTTCGGTTCACGGGTGGATTTTATTTCGGAGACTCCCGGAGGTCGTCGATGGAGCTACGGAGTTCGTGCTTTGTGCGACGCTTTCTGCAGTACGCTGCGGAAAGAGGCTGAGCCGTACGGGATAAAAACCGTTTGCAATGAAGTCGAACTTGTCGACTTTTAATCGACTTAAAAAAAACAACAACCACAACATAGGACTCATGACCAGTCTATGTGTAATCAGGTCACATCTGTATATGCAGTCCTCTATAATGATCCAGTAACATTCTTATATTCCTTATATTACTCTCCTCAGATGTCACATTCCAGTACAAACACCAGTCTGCTATTTTGATCTTGAAGAGGGAAAGGAGCGCTCTTCAACACCATTAATTTGGAGCAGGTATTGTGTTACTGGGTCGCGAGAATAATGTCTTCTCCAACCTTGCTCTGAAGGATGCAAGACATTTGTCGACCTCGGGCCACCTGTACGCTAAAACATCGGGCCACCTGTACGCCACCACATCGGGCCACCTGTGCGCCAACACATCGGACTTCAGAATTACAACTCAGTCCTCAAAGGGATTCACCAACAACAACATAAACAGCAGCAGCAGCAGCAGCAGTAGCAGCATCATCATCATCAGCAGTAACAATAACAGCAACAACAGCAGCAGCAATAACAACAACAGAACAGTAACAACAACAACAACAACAACAATAACAGTAGCAGCAGCAGCAGCAACAACAATAACAACAACAACAACAACAAGAACGACAACAAAAACAACGACAACAAAAACAACAACAACAATAATAATAATAGCAACAACAACAGCAACAACAACAGCAACAACAACAATAACAACAACAACAATAACAACAGTAACAACAAAAACAACAACAGCAACAACAGCAGCAGCAGCAACAAAACAGCAGCAGCTGCAGCAGCAACAACAACAAGAACAACAAAAACAGCAACAAAAAGAACAACAGCAACAGCAACAACAAAAACAAAAACAACAACAACAACAACAAAAATAACAACAACAGCAGCAGCAACAACAACAAACTAGCAACAACAGCAGCACGAACAACAAACAGCAACAACAACAATAAACAACAACAACAACAACAATAACAACAAACACGTTAACAAAAACAATAACAACAACAAAAGTTCTCACTGCTCACATTATGAGTACAATAATATTTTAAAGCCTTATGTTCTATTTACATTTTCTATTGTTATGTATCCGGCGCTGAAGCTTAAAAGATAATCATACTCGGTGTCACAATTCCCCGTCATACCGAGTCGAGTGTTAGAAATCATCAGCGGGCGAGTTGCAAGCAGATCGCTTTGCGTTGATTTCGATGGTATAAGGTGTCAGCCTTTCATAAAGCAATGGCAGACTACTGAACTAACATTGGCTAGTACATTAGTAAATAACAATCAGCCAGTAAATACTGTGGTTTATTACAACGCCCTGATAAGAACATACAACTAACTGGTTAGCAACCATCTATTTCAAGTCTTGTTTACCAGTCTTACATCAGAAACTGTTCCGGGAAGAAAATGTGCCGGCTGCGAATGGTCTCAATATGTTTCAAGGAGTGAACAATGGTTCTTTACTATGTTTTCTTTATTGGGTTATAGTTGATTGACTGATTGATTGATTTAGGAACCGACATCACAGCATTCGGGGCATTCCCATAAGCGCTCCGTCCCCATCCTCGGCAACCAGCGAAGAGTTCCAACACCAATAGTACCAGTAGCAATCTGATTATATGTCCGTCTCGCCTTTCCTCTGAGCGTCGGCCAGATCCCTTTGTCACTCCACGCTGTCTCATTCTTGCAAGACCTGGTGATCCATTTTCTCCTCCGAGGTGTACACGTGCTCCCACAAGGCCTCAACCAGTCTGCCTTGTCATGCATCAATACTCCACAAAGTTTTGCAGAGCCAGCCAATATGTCCGCCTGTTCATTCCCCAGCAAACCAGGCATGCCCCGGAGAATAGATCCAGGCGATGCTTGCCACCCGTGACCTCCGAAGCGAAGCAAGCCATTCTGCCCGAAGCTTGCCTGTCCTCACCTTCCTCAGCATGCTTTCTGAGTCAGTTACGATCACGATGTGTGTGTGTATTGTATTCTCTATCCAGCGGAAAGATGCACTGGCCGCCTCCACCTCCATTCTTAAGCTAGATGGTGTGGTATCATATGCCAGGCTCTCCTGCACCAAACGTCGACCATTAGCTTTTGCTAAGAACCCCCAGGCACTTCTCCTACCTCTCAAAACCGACCATCTGTGTAGATAATCACATCACCCGAGCGAGGGTTATATTAGGGTTATATATATGAGGGTTATATAAGGGTTATATATTGGGTTATAGTCTGTTGACATAATAGTGATTAAAACCGAATTCTAACAGAAAGCCACCAACACCAACACAAGATGATTACCATTTTATGGACAGGCCAGAACAAATCATTATTCTGCGTCTGAGAACAGGATGTAATCCATTTTGCAAGCACATGTATACACAATTCGAGATTGAAGATTCAGCCATGTACACAGCTTTGAGTGGATTGGTGTCGCAGAAAGCAGATCACATACTCTCAGACTGCCCAGAATACGACATATCTAAACAAACCTTCTGGCCTAGAGAAACAACAGCAGAAGATAAACTCTATGGACCACTGAGACCACAGATCACATACTCTCAGACTGCCCAGAATACGACATATCTAAACAAACCTTCTGGCCTAGAGAAACAACAGCAGAAGATAAACTCTATGGACCACTGAGTGAACTAACAACAAGACAGTGAAGTTTATACACAAGAACGAAAGAAATAGAAAAAGAAGATGTTGAGTTTGTACGTGACAGTTCGATCAGCGTTAACTGCCGAGTCGATGGGGAGTGCTCCACGATGATTGTTCTTTTCTAAGTCTTCAGTTTTGTGCTTGGATATCTGTCATTGCCCTTTAGAACTTTCATTAACGAGTCCTTCGAGCTGTCCACGATGAACAAGAAGTTTGCAGGATTTTTGGCTTCAGCCCAGCAAGAATGTGTCTTTGGGTATATCGGCTCAGTCCTAAATCGGTTTTCTTGTACTCCTGTAGTTTAGAAGAATCTCAAACCTGAGAGGCAAGGAGAACTTTCAATTAGATATCGGTGGCAACTATTAGTAGTATGGCTTTTCGCTGGCTGTTGAACGAGAGGATGGAGAGCGTATGGGAATGTCCTGAGTGCGGTGATGTCGGTTCTTAGCTCATCTGAAATCAACTCAACTGTCAACTCAGCTAGTGCTTTGATGTGGCGTCGTGTGACTCACCCTTGCCCAAGGTCTACCTTACACACGGACAATACGTTCGAATCTAGCCTTTCGACTGAGGAGACATGCTGCATTGTCGAACTTTCCCCATTTGGCCAGGTTGGTAGATGAAGGTAGGACACCGCAAAGCGATCAAATGGTGCGATCTGATGTTAGGACCTCGTAAAACGACGTGATACGACAGTGAAATAATTAATTCAGCTGGTAGTCATGTCGGTAGGTTTGTCAACACATTTCACTCTGCCAGAGCTTAGCCATGTCTTCAAACTACACCAATCAAAACCACACTTAAAGTTATTGTTTTTAAATAATTTAGCACCTTGCCAAGGCAGCGGCAACTTATTGTTTTTGTCCATGACTCATCGATAGCAAACCATGTCTAGTGCGACCACGGCTGTATTCTGAATACGATGTGACTGAGTGAAAAACTTTGAGAATCACTGGTCTACACATAACCATAACATTAGAAACTGGCAGAACCGACTGGTGGATTACACAGGACAGCTTAACATGCTAACAATGACACGAGAGATTATAATGACAATGACATATACGACAGTATGACGACCTTATCAACAGATCTGACAATATCCAAACGAACGGGTGAGGAGTTATATTTCTGAGAGGCAAAATAAGAATCGACCTTAATTTCCAAGCCAATTAGCTCTCAGGGTTCGACGTTCGCCTCTGGCTCGTACAGAACTGGTCAAATTAACGGCATGTGTTGTGTGCATTTCTACAAATAAGAAAAAAAGAAAGATAGTTGCATATCCGTTAAAGGACATCGCAGTCAACATTAACATTTTTGTGCGGTTGTGATCTCTTGGCAAGTTTACGTTCAGTAGTTTGCCACTGCTTTCTGAACGACCGGCACCCATACCATTTCGTAAAAAACCAACGCAAGGCTTTTCCCTGCCAAATCGCCCACGGCTGTGTGTTTCGAACGCGGGTATGCGAGATTACAAACTGCACCCGTAACCACTTCGCCACGTAGCAGGCATAGATAAGAAAATGGTAGTATAATCCCACCCTCGTCTCCTTCTTTCCCGATCCTGTGGCAGTTGATCGAGCTTCTAGCCATCTCTGATAGGGGCGAACAAATTAAAGGCACTTACAATCCCTCGACATTTAGATATCAACAGAGGAGACCGAATAAGCGGCCAACCAAGCTCCCTCTAATGTGCATCCATCTGAGATTGATAGAGAGACCTGTGTGTTCCAATAAACCCTTTAAGGCTATTCCAACGGTAGCGCAGCCACTGGTAGGGTTTCCCATGTCGGACAGGTCAAAGAGTGGGGACCATATGAGGAGAGATAAAAATATGTTGTCTTGTATATAGACTAGGGGTAGTCAAAGGCTAGGGAAAGCAAACCCAAGAACATGCTTTTCGACATCGGATTACTGCGGCATAGGCTTGACGAAACAGTGCAAAAGAACTCAGTTAATGATGAATTTAGGGGTTGTGGGTGGGAGGGGGATGCTCTAGTTCAGTTTCAAAATTAGAAAATCTACTAGCCAGCGCTGGGGCTGAGGGGATAGTGAAAGGTGCCGTTTCATAATTCCTCGTCATACCAAGTCCAGGGTTCGAAATAAACTGCAGGCGATTTGGAAGCAGAACATTTTGCGTTGATTTATATCGTATGAGGTGTCGAAAGTTAAAAACACGATAGCAAACTACTGAATTAACATTGAATAGTAAATCACAAACAGCTGATACATTCTGAGGCTGTTTCCAATAGCCTGTAATAGGCATGCAAGTAACTTTATATATTAAACTAATAAAATGAATACAGACAGACAGACAGACAGACAGACAGACAGACAGACAGACAGACAGACAGACAGACAGACAGACAGACAGACAGACAGACAGACAGACAGACAGACAGACAGACAGACGGACGGACAGACGGACGGACGGACGGACGGACGGACGGACGGACGGACGGACGGATAGATAGATAGATAGATAGATAGATAGATAGATAGATAGATAGATAGATAGATAGATAGATAGATAGATAGATAGATAGATAGATAGATAGATAGATAGATAAAGGAATTGGCAAGAATACTTGACGTTCCAGGAGAAGGATCTCCCGCAGTGGTTTTTCTGTCCAGCCTCTTCTTCACAGCTTTTGCAGTCCTGGTTGCTTCGCAAGTGACTGCACCCTAATGTAATGATGTGCGCCACGAATTACGGTCTTTAGCAGCAGTCTCCCAGGTGTCATGATAAATTCCAAAAGCTTTCAGTGAGATTTTCAGAGTGTCTTTAGAGCGTTTCCTCTGGCCGCCTTGGGAGCGTTTACCACAACGCAGCTCGCCGTAAAAAATTCGTTTAGGGAGTCTGTGATCTGGCATACGAGTTAAGTGACCAGCCCAGCGAAACTGATTCTTCATTAGTAGAGTGTGGATACCGGGCATGGACGCTCTTTCTAGAACTGTGTCTGGGATCTCGTCTTGCCATGTAATCTTCAACAGCTTCCTAAGGCAGACTGTGTGGAAGTAGTGTGACTACTATGCCCTCCATCCAGGAGTAGACGGACAAGAGAACAGACATATACATATTAAGTAAAGAATGTAAAGGACTCTTTCACACGAATTAAGGCGGATATGGGCATAAGATTCTGGGCCTATATTTTTCTAGACCGATGGGCACTCAGTATGTAAAGTGGTGAATATCAAGCCGGTGACTTTTACTTCCCAAGACATTTCTTGAATTCTATTTTAGGCTGTATGGACCTGGGAGCGCTGTTCAATTTTTAACATGTGCCCCTATAAGGATCTGAACCCATGATGGCAGGCGCGACAGATGAACTTCTAGCTACTACTGTCCCATGCCAGTATATACCAAGTGATTAACCTGATCTTAATCCAGGAGTAGAAGGGGAACAAGATAACAGGCTCACACATCTCATCATCATCCAGCGCCTTGCCGGCTGGCATTGCCTCCACAAGTTGCGATCTCCTACGGCATGGATCAATTCGTGTGTTGACTCCCTTACGTACAATGATACAAGACTGTCAAGAATCTTCTCATGCTGTCTTCCTCCATCTCTCTTTCCATAGATCTGTCCATTTTTTTTCTTCTCATAATGTGGCCAACAAATGACGACTCCTTCTATCTGATGTTTGTGATAAGTTGTCTTTGCGACTTAGCTTCCGTCAAAATGTCCAGATTGCTCATTTTGGCTGTCCAATTAATGTTCAACACTTTTATATAAAACCACATCTCCAAGGCTTCTGTGGATTTTTTCGACTGTTTACTAATTGCCCAAGATTCCCAGCTGTTTGTTAAAATTAGATCTATGTGACATGCAAGAACATTTTCTAACTTTCAAGGACAAGGACTTATTGCACAAAATGTTCTTCGTTTGATAGAATGCAGTTTTTGCTTGTCCCATTCTGTTCATTATCTCTGTAATGCATCTTCCATCTGATGTTATCTATGTCTCCAGATATCTGAATTTCTGCACTTGCCCCAAAATAACGTCCTGTACATTAATTGCACAAATTAGGCACAATCTTTTTCGTTCATATCACTATGACTTCTGTCTTTCTATTGTTCACGCTAAGGCTAATTGTTTTCTTCCCCCCCCCCCCCACACTTTCTACAACCACAGTATATGCCACGTGATTACCCTGGTCTTCATCCAGTAGTGGGAGGGGAACGAGATAATAGGTAAACACATATAGACTTAATATATTTCCTCAAGAACCGTATGCTGGGTGGAGAATACGATACATACACACATTGTGATTGTAACTGACTCAGAAAGCATGCTGAGGAGGGTGAAGACAGGCAGGCTTCGTGCAGAGTGGCTTGCTTCGCTTCGGAGGACACGGGTAGCAAGCATCATCTGGATCTTTTCTCCGGGGCATGCCGGTGTGCTGGGGAATGAACAGGAGGACAGATTGGCTGGCTCGGCAAAACTTGGTGGAGTATTGATGCACGACAAGGCAGATGTGATTGCGGCCTTGTGGGAGCACGTGTACACCTCGGAAGAGCAAATGGATCACCATAGTCTGGTAAGAATGAAGCAGCGAGGTATGACGAGGGGATCTGGCCGACGCTCGACGCTCAGAGGAAAGGCGAGACGGACATATAATCAGATTGCTACTGGTACTATTAGTGTTAGAACTCTTCGCTGTGTCAGAATCTTCGAGTCTTCATCTCCAGCGCCTTGCGCTAGACGACCAGGGACGACCGTGAACTTGCTTAACAGTTACTACGCAGTGGTTGGAAAGGGTCAGCGTTGTGCACGCAGACCACGTGAGCGGAAAGCAGGGCCAACAAAGGAATCACTGCGGGTAGCTCAGACAGCCGAGGACAGCGAGACCGGACGGACATGAAAGAGTGTTGCTGTGTATGAGTCGAGTCTGATGGAAGAAAGCCTGTATGCTTTTGAATAGAGTGAAGATTGCGTGAGTGATATATACATTTGTATTTATGATATTATTGATATCTTGCATTGTATGTTTTCTGACAATGGCATTATCGCTAAGTTTGAGCGATGCCTGATGTGACTGCGTTTTGAGAAGTGCGATTAAAAGTGGTTGAGTGATATCGCCGTGTGTTCTTGTACACTCATTATATGTGTGTGAAAGTGTTTCACGCCTGTTAGTTAACACGAGCCTTTGGTCATCTAATCAAGACCCTGACACGCTGGATGCTGAGGATGGTGACGGAGCGCTTATGGGAATGCCCCGAATGCTGTGATGTCGGTTTCTAAATCAATCAATCAATCAATCAATCAATCACCGTATGCGGTTGGAACTAAAATACTTCAGCAAATCACGACAGCCCACACTCTCAACCACGTCCCGTTAATCAATAATGTACTCTGCAAGAGAAGCACGAGCACTCTCTCACACAACCTACCCACAAACTCCAGGCAATCAGCGTTCCCTCCTCCCACTCTACACAAGAATAAAGCCATTCACAAACGCCCCGTTTCACACAATCTACACAAGCATTGAAACAATTCCTATGCCCAATTTCACACTATGTGTGCACCAGTGCGAGGCAATTAATGCATTCACACCCATAAAAAATACATGTGCATGCTACAAGAATTTTGAAAACCGTATTTTACAACACATTTTAATTTGCGTATAATTATATCATGTTCAATTTTACATTTTTTTCACTGTTCTTTGCTTTATCTGTTTCTATTTTGTCCCGTCTTTCGTAGTGTTTTCCATTTGTTTCATTGTTATTTCATGAAAACTAAGTTCACATATATTGATTGGTACACATAGAAGTAGAGGGAGTTGGCAGAGATTAGAGGACACGAAAGACAATATGCGACTGAAAACCTATTTTGATTACTCCATGATTCGAACCTGCTTCCTCTACATGACCACAACAACTCGCCCTAGGAACAAGCATAGTCGAAGCACGGCCAGGTACATAAACCTAACAACCTTGCCTTCATTAGCCAGGTATATCATCCACCTGAAAGAACAATTATAGATTATTCATCTCATCTCATCATGTTCCTTTTGTACCTTGCGATGTCGAGGTGAAGTATAGACATCGTGAGAGTGCCCGATTATGGGCTTCATATATCGAGGTTCTCATGGACTCTGCTATTCCCTGCTTCCATCGTTTACGTAATCGGCCTCTTCCCCTGCTTCCCTCTGGTCTGTACATCATTGCTTGTTGTGGTATACTGTTAGTTGATAACCTACTTGCATGGCATGGCGTCAGTCAGGTCTTAGTCAGATATGACTGAGCTACCGTATAACAGTAGACGGTACTACCTGGTCTCTGTTAGCGCCGAACGTTGGGCGGCGCTTACCAAACCCGACACCCCACATTGTGCCAACGGCTTCGGGCGGAAGAGCGCAATTGGGAGGGTACAAGCCTTACCCTGG
>JACEFZ010001763.1:0-64885 GCA_014155875.1 Cepaea nemoralis
TTGGGGCTGGTTTTTTTTTTTCCCCCCACAAACAAAAAAAGATCCTGGCCCCCGACCTCCCCCAATCCAGACAGTCCGTCTACCACATCAAAGGATGGCTGCCGCCTGCAGATGTATGGCGCGATAGTCTTCACACGATCAACCACACATTAAAGAATGCCGGCAGTCTGCAGTCGTTTGGTGCGACATTCTGTCATCGATTGACCTCCAAGATTTTATGTGACACTAAGGTCCAGCTGTTATTGAAGGTCTGCAACAGCTTTGCTTTGGTCTCTGTTCCTAGGTTCTTGATAATTTCATTGGAGATACCATCAGCTCCTGGTGACTTTCTCATTTTCAGTTTTGATATGGCTAGTTCCAGTTCGCTGATTGTGATAGGTGCCTACAGACCCTCATGTAGCTTCATTCTGTCCTGTATGTTGCCATTTCTCTCAAATCTCTTGTTTCTCTTGGCTAATTTCGATATTGTTATCTTGTGCAAATGAGTCCGCAAAATTGTCAGCTGCTTGCTTTCCTGTTAAGATGTTTCCGTCTTTATGTCGTGCAATTTGTGAGTTTCTTCCTGTGCCTTCATCGTTAAGCTGTTTTATTAGCTTCCATAATTTCCATGTGTCTCTTCCAAAGTTCAGAGACTGTTTTCTCCTGCCAACTTTTCCGCCTAGCCTTCAGCTTGGCCTTTTCAAATTTGGCTTTTGCGTGCTGGTATTTATTGTGATGCTCTTGGTTGGGTTTGACATCTGCTTATTTTCTACATACTTCCACATCATTATGCAACTGTTCCAGTTCACTACTCCAATAGGGTTTGTAATGTTTACGGGCTCCTCTTGGTACTGTTTCTTGTGCTGCCTGTAGTATGCATTAAAAAAAAACTCTTCAACTACTTTATTTATGTCTTTCTCATTATTCACGTTTCTAACCAGTATGCTGGTATGCTTTAGTATGCATTTGAGAACAAATGTCTTAGAAGACTTCTAAACATCCACTGGACAGACTTCAGAACCAATTTGCAAATAAGACAAGAGACTAAGCAAGATACAGTATCCAATTTCATAAGAAGACGCCGTTGGAACTACATCGGCCATGTACTCAGAATGGACAAGTCAAGACTCCCCTAACAAGCCCTCATATGGTCACCAGTAGGGAAAAGAAAACGGGGAAGACCAAGTGAGACCCTGCGTAGAACCATCATTAGAGAAGGCTCATTCAATGGCCAATTAAATATCCAAGATCTACAACAGGTAGCAGCGAACGGCCAAGCATGGAGAGACAGGACTTCTGCCCTATGCGCCGCCTTAGGCCCAAGAGGAAAGACTAACTAACTAATGCTGGTGCTATGCTTGTACATTGCCCAGTCTGCTTTCTTGTAGTTCCACCTCGAGAGGGTGCTGCTTTCACTTACAAGCTCATTTTCTACAGTTAGAAAGTCTGGTCGATGGTCGCTGCCACCAAGTTGTTTTCCAGTAATTCGTATAATGTTCCACTCCAGGTTTGGTGAATGAAAAGCCAGGTCAGGTGTAGTTGTAGTGTGCCATGATCTTCAGCAGAAAGTATGTAGGTCGGACGGCTTGTTAATCAAGATGAATCTATTCTCATCCTCCCAGTTTTCTAGTCTCTCTCCTCTCTGGTCCATGTGATCATAGCCCCAGCTCTGCGAGTGGCTGTTGAAGTCGCCACACATAATAATTTTTTTCTTTTAATAGTAGTGTGTCCAGTGCCTGTGGGCGGTCACTTGGACAGTAGTAATTGATCAGATGGAGGTCTATATTGCCTGTCTTAAGTGTCTGATACTCAGCCCCTTCCATGTAAACTTCAATTTGGGAAGCAGTGATGTTAATTTTATTTTTGTTTACATGGGTCAGTATCCCACCTTTTCGCCTGTCCTTTCGGTCAGATCGGTAACGCTGGTAGCCTCTGATCTTGAAGGCTGTATTTTCGTTGAGATGAGTTTCTGGCAAGCAACATACGCTTACTGTTTCTTGGTCCAAGATGTTTTCTAGTTCTATTTTTTTTGGTGTGTTTTGGTTGCTGACTCCTTCCGCATTCCAGTGCATTATGTTTATTCTTTGTTTGGTATGGCCAGACGCTCTGTTCTCAGGTCCCCTGGCTCCACAGACCATTTGAACAGGACCTCTAGTTAGTTGTGGTTGGATCCTTTCGAGGCATGGGACCCGGCACTTCACCTGCCTGGGCATCCAAAGCAACGCGAGCACCATAACATTTAGCAGTAGTCGACATACTTCATGGCGTCATTGCGTGGCATCCTGATTTCTTTGGTGCCTTCTCGCCTGGTTGCCTCCGTCTTCAGCACCTTTCCTTTGCTAGAGCAGACTGTGGTCTTACTCGAGTTTAGGTTGTAGGCACGCACACACGTGTCTGCGCATGCATGTACGTGCATACACATCTAGAGCGTTCTGGTTATTTCTCAGCGCCAGTGACTCGCTGTCGCCCTTTCGCCTGTTAGTTAAAACAGGTCCGCCACGAGAAGGCCAGGAGTTGGATTTGATGCAATGGTGATAAATGCAAGAGACATTGGGGTGTTTATGCAACGTTGGGCGCTCACCCCAACCCCGCCCCCGTCTACATAACAGCAACATTTGGAACCCCCAGGGAATCATGCAGAGGCTGTTCCTTGTCAGCAGCTACCTTGAGGTACCTGCCTGCAACACACTGTGTCTGTCCGCAATGGTCGGCAACATCAGGATGTATCACATACGCACTATTGGGATGTCCCTTGTACATCCCAGGATCACCCTCATGGCTTCATCTGTATGCGCTCTTGTTTAACTAGCTGACTCTTTGAGACAATGAGCATTCCCAGTCCATACCATACCACTAACACGATAAAGTGTGAATAGTAGGCCTATTGCTGGAACATACATCGGAAAAACGAGGCGCCTCGTCAACCAACACAGAACTGGCACTATTAGCCACCGAAGCTGATGCATATTCTGGGAAAAGGGGGGGGGGGGGGGGGGGGGGGGGGGGGTGAAAGGAATCTGAAATCTGAGCACCTATGGACTTGTCCGGAGTGCAATGAAGATACCCCAAGTGATAACTGATAATGATAACTGATAATGACAACACAGTTCTTATCCTTCTTCAGGTCTTATTTTATTGTGTCCTCTTTTCATGTCAGATCTTATATGGGTTCCAAATGTTGCTGTATGTAGCCGAGGCGCGGTGTTGGGGTGAGCGCCCAACATTGCTTAAATACCTCAATGGCTCGTGAATACATAACCTATGCAGCAAAAGTCCAACTCCTGGCCTTCACGTGGCGGACCTGTTTAAACTAACAGGAGAAGGGGCGACGGCGAATCTCTGGCGCCGGAAAATAACCAGTATGCTCTAGATGTGTATGCACGTACATGCATGCGCAGACAGGTGTGTGCGCGTGTACACATCTACACTCGAGTGAGACCACAGTCTGCTCTAGCAAAGAAAGGTGCTGAAGTCGGAGGCAACCAGCCAAGAGGCGCACCACAGAAATCAGGATGCCACGCAATCACGCAAAATGGAATATGTCGACTACTGCTAATCGTTATGGTGCTCGCCCTGCTTTGGACCCCCAGGCAGGTGCAGTGCCGGGCCCTATGTCTCGAAAGGGTCCAACCCCAACTACTGGAGGTCCTTCTCAGATGTCCTGTGGAGCCAGGGGACATGAGAATAGGATGACTGGCCTTACCAAACGAAGACTTAAAATAATGCACTGGAATGCGGAGGGAGTCAGCAACAAAAAAATAGAATTAGAAAAAATCTTGGACCAAGAAAAAGTAAGCATATGTTGCTTGCAAGAAACTCACCTCAATGAAAATATAGCCTTCAAAATCAGAGGCTACCAGTGTTACCGATCTGACCGAAAGGACAGGCGAAAAGGTGGGATACTGACCCTTGTAAGAAATAACATCATGGCTTCCCAAATCAAAGTCTACATGGAAGGGGCTGAGTATCAGACACTTAAACTTAAGACAGGTAATACAGATCTACATCTGATCAATTACTACTGTCCAAGTGACCGCCCACAGGCACTGGACACACTACCACTAAAAGAATAAATGATTGTGTGTGGCGATTTCAACAGCCACTCGCAGAGCTGGGGCTATGATCACATGGACCAGAGAGAAGAGAGACTGGAAGACTGGCAGGATGAGAATAGATTCATGTTGATTAACAAGCCGTCCGACCCACATACTTTCTACTCGAGATCATGGCACTCTACAACTACACCTGACCTGGCTTTTCATTCACCAGACCTGGAGTGGAACATTACACGAATTGTTGGGAAACAACTTGGTGGCAGTGACCATCGGCCAGTCTTTCTAACCGTAGAAAATGAGCTTGTAAGTGAAAGCAGCACCCTCTCGAGGTGGAACTACAAGAAAGCAGACTGGGCAATGTACAAGCATCGCACCAGCATATTGGTTAGAAACCTGAACACTGAGAAAGACATAAATAAAGTAGTTGAAGAGTTTGGGAAATGCATACTACAGGCAGCGCGAGAAACAGTACCAAGAGGAGCCCGTAAACAATATAAACCCTACTGGAGTAGTGAACTGGAACAGTTGCATAATGATGTTGAAGTGTGTAGAAAGCAAGCAGAGGCCACACCCAGCCAAGAGCACCACAATAAATTCCAGCATGCAAAAGCCAAATTTCAAAGGGCCAAGCTGCAGGCTAGACGGAAAAGCTGGCAGGAGAAAACAGAGTCTCTGAACTTTGAAAGAGACACAAGGAAATTGTGGAAGCTAATAAAACAGCTTAATGACGAGGGCACAGGGAGAAACTCAAAAATTGCACTACATAAAGATGGAAAAATCTTAACAAGAAAGCAAGCAGCTGACCATTTTGCGGACTCGTTCGCACAAGATAGCAATATCAAAATTAGTCCAGAGAAACAACAAGGATTCGAGAGAAACGACAACATACAGGACAGAAGGAAATAGTACATGAGGTTCTGGAGGCACCCATCACAATCAGCGAACTGGAGCTAGCCATATCAAAACTGAAAATGAGAAAGTCACCAGGAGCTGATGGTATCTCCAATGAAATGATCAGGAACCTAGGAACAGAGGCCAAAACAAAGCTGTTGCAGATCTTCAATAACAGCTGGACCTTAGGCAGTGTTCCACAAGCCTGGAGAGAAGCAATCATGATACCCCTCCTAAAATCAGGGAAAGATGGTTCCATTGACCTCTAGCTACAGACCAATTAGCCTCACCAGCTGTCTCTGCAAAACACTGGAGCGCATCATCAATCACAGACTGCAGTGGTACATTGAAAGTAAAAACATCCTTGTGCCACAGCAGGCTGGCTTTAGGCAGTGCTACTCTACGGAAGATCAGACAACCTACCTCTCTCAAGAAATTGAGGATGCATTCCAAGAGAAGAAGCTGGTGCTTGCTGGCATGGATAGATCTGAAGAAAGCCTTTGACAAAGTCTGGAAAGAAGGTCTGATGAAGAAACTGAGAAACTGCAAAGTCAATGGAAGAATGTACAAATGGGTGAAAGCATACTTGCACAACAGAAGAGCCCGAGTACAGATAGACGGACTCAAGAGCAAGAAAGTACTACTGCGTCACGGTGTCCCTCAGGGCGGAGTCTTGTCCCCCACACTTTTTCTAATCTTCATCAATGATCTTGTTGCTCACCTACCGCATGGAATTAAAGCGGCAATGTACGCCGATGACCTGGTTCTATGGAGCACAAATGAATATGCATCAGTGGCCACCAGATTGCTACAAAGAGCTGTAGATACATTTGCTGCATGGGCAAATAGATGGTGTGTCAGCATAAACACTGACAAGTGCAGCACCACCCTATTTACCCTCTCTCCAAAACAAAAGGCAGGGATCATCCAGATAAATGGAACACCCCTAAGAGAAAGATAAAGAACCAACATACCTTGGAGTAACATTTGATGGCAAGCTGACATGGAGAAAGCACATCAACAAAGCAGTAGCAAAAGCCAGAAGGAAAATAGCCATCCTGAGAAAGCTAAGTGGAACCACATGGGGAGCCAGTACGAAAATACTTAGCAAAGTTTACCAACAGAGCATACGACCACACCTGGAATATGGGTCAACTGCGTGGTGTTCAGCATCAAATACCACACAACAAGAGCTGGACAAGGTGCAAAATCAAGCACTTAGAGTCTCCACAGGAGGGATGAGATCAACCCCTATAGTGGAAATGGAGAAGATGGGGAGGACACAGGCACTGAGTGAGCGCAGAGATACGAAAACGCTAATACAAGCAGAAAAGTTCCTCAGCTTGCCAGGCCACCCTATGAAGAACAGATTTGAAAACCTAGCTATGGGGCGGTTGAAAAGAAGTAGTTTTATCCACCAGGCCAAACGACTCTGCAGAGAAACCACGGATCTGCCCACAGTTGGTATCCCCCTAACAACTATTCCAGAGCGAACTCCATGGAAAGATGAGCATAGACTATCGTTACAAATCCAGACAAAAGTGAGAGGAATATTTGACAAGGAAGAACAGAACAGTGTGCTGCGCAGAACAGCCACTCTCAGCTTCCTTGATGAAGAATACCCACAGGACCTCTGGATCCAAGTCTACACAGATGGGTCAGCACAAAATGCTGTTCGAAATGGAGGAGCGGGAGTGTACATAGAATACCCAAATAATACTAGGGACACAGCCAGAGTACCGACAGGAAAGTACTGCCATAACTATGATGCCGAAATTGAGGCAATCAAGATAGCAACAGAGAAATTACTAAATAACAGCAATGGTACACAACCTGTGGTGCTACTAACAGATGCAAAATCAGTACTCGAGGCGCTCCTCTCTGGGAAATTGCCAGTACTAAGGACACTACTTTCTGAACTTAGCAGTCAGCATAAAGTCACCATACAGTGGATACCATCCCACTGTGGAGTACCCGGAAACGACAGAGCTGATCAATTGGCTAAGGAAGGAGCCAAAGAAGAACAGCCTGATGTGCCCGTTACATACCACCAAAAGAATAGAATGATCAAATCAGTCAGAAAGCCATCAAAACCTGCTCAAGATGACTACCACGTTAAGGACAGACCAGAACAAGTCATCATTCTGCGCCTCAGAACAGGACACAATAGATTACGCAACCACATGTATACAAAATTCAAGATTGGTGAAACAGCACATGTGGATTGGCGTCGCAGACAGCAGAGCACATACTCCAAGACTGCCCAAAATATAACATATCTAGGCAAACCTTCTGGCCTAGAGAGACGACAGTGGAAGATAAACTCTATGGACCACTGTGTGAACTGAAAAAAACAGTTCAATTCATGCAAGAGACGACATTGCAGATATAGACATATTTCAAGCGAACGAAAGAAGAAGAAGAAGAAGAAGATCTTATATAATATTTTTCTCTTATGACTCATCAGGCTGATTGTTCAAGTCTCTTCACAGCTGATCGATTCGGATCTCTGTCTAAGTGCGTGATTTTAATAAGTCCTTAAGGGTGTGTCCATTGTCATATGGCATTTCGTAATAAAAATATAGCAATAAACGCTTAGCTACTTTTCATCCGCCAAGTCAGACAACCCCTGCATCATTGGGACCAACAACAACAGCCACTTTATGTCGTCATTTTAGCCATTTGTAGCCACTCGGTCTAGCTACAAACCCTGGACGTCACAAAAACACTCGCACACAGAACACTTGTGTTACAATAACATGGCGGATGTTGGAACTTGGTAATGAAATGGTAAGGAATTCAGGTGTTCTTAAAGCTATAGTAGGCCAGTAGTGTTAATAAATTATGGTTAGTTTCACAGGAAACCTTAGTTCTATGTTAGTGTATTAAAATTGAACTTTTTGTAATGACATGACACAACACACCATTGACCTAAACCAGGCTGTCACTTGTCAGTTTCTCATGAATTTATGACTCGAGACAGTGAGATAGATGGTCCATGGAAGACAAGGCTTCAGAAAGGAATATCTTGTGCTACATCACTCACCAGACACAACGTGGCACAAGAGACACAACGTGGCACAAGATACCCCTACAACAAACCCGACAAACAGAGCACTTATAAGACAAAATAAGCAAGTGCTGCTGGATTTCTTACCCAGTACTTAACTTAACCCACCTGTCACTTTGCATCTTCACGAGACTCAACTCAGCTCAACTCTTCTTCTCAATTTCATGGAATGTAGGCCCATGACCAACTCATGCCAAGGCCTTTGTTTTGTAGACTATGCAAATAATACAAAAGATTATTTACAAAATTCAGATTATTTACAATTTACAAAAATACAAAAAACACCTGCTTGCAATCATAGTCCAGAATCCGACTATTTTGTTCCCTATATCTCATATATTAAAGCTTGGTGTACAATTTATTCATAAATTAAATACACAAATTAACATCTCTGCTTTTAACAGATTCTGTGTCGAACAAAAAAAAGTAGGTCTGGAGAAAATAAAAATGGATGGTGAAAAATGAGAAGCAGGGGTGTGTTACAGTTATGACTTAAAAGTTGTTCATATGGTAGCCTGCAGATAGGGATCACCCCCTGCATGAAGCCGTGGATATGGTCAAGTGTCATAGACTAAGACGAGGTAGGTTCTGGATGTTACAGGCAGAAATCTATACGTCAGGTGTGTGATCTAGAGACCATCAAACGTGAAAGAGAGTGGGTTGAGGTTCTGGAAGACATGACGGACTAGCACAATGTAATAGTAACACTGGGTTGTGAGTGCAGGGAATGGGCAGCGGGTGGGCCGCAGAGTTTGAGGTGCAACAACTGATCCAGAGTAACACACATCAAGGTGACACACTCATCTAAACCGATGAGTCAGTGGTGAGAAACAGATGAATGGTGGGAGTTTCATTGCGAAGACTAATGGACAATTATTGAAAAATGAGAGTCTAGCATTTGAGGCTATGACCTCCAGCATGAGAATGGAGGTGGAAGCAGTAATAGCGGCCATCCAAGGTTAGAGGGGACCACTGCAACACACATTGCATTCATTATGGATTGAAGGACTATGCTTAGTGGAGAAAGGAATGTTTCATGTGGAATGGTTTACCTTGCTTAAGAGGTCACAGATTGTGAGAATTGTATGGATTTTTTACCCTAGCCATGCAGGAGTGCGGGGGGAATGAACAGGCTGAAAGGCTGGCAGGGAATGCACCTCTTGGTGGTAGGTTACCTTTGGACCAGGGAGAGGTGATCTTGCTCCTGTGCGACCAGGTGGAGAAAGTGGGGGGACAGATTGAGAACACACATGTGATAAGAATGAGATTGCGGGGGATTAGGAGGGGTTCTGGAAGAATCTCAAAACTGAGAGAAAAGACCAGGAGAACTTTCAGTCAGATAGCAGTGGGAACGATTAGTAGTGTGACTCTTTGCTGGCTGTTGAATGAGGGGACAGAGCATGTATGGGAATGTCCTGCATGCAGTGATGTCGGTTTTTAGCTCTCAACAACTCACTTCAACAAGGAGAAATAGGTAGCCTGTGAAGTGTTAGATATTCACATATTGTAGGCTACAAGATATGAGGTGAGGTGATCAGTTCCCTTCCTTGTCCCCGTTCCTTCCTTGACAATTCCCAGAAAATTGTCCAGTACCCACTTATAAAGCCGCATTTCAGAAAATGAAAAGTATCTTATGCAATAAGTCACTGTCATTGAATGTAAGAAAGAGAGCGCTGAATTGTTATATAAAACCAATTTTGCTGAATGGTAGTGAATCATGGAACAGGAATGAACAAATTAGGAAGAGCTTAGAAGCTACGGGGATGGTTCCTGAGACAAATGTTGTGAATACCTTGGACTGCCAGAATAACTAACAACGAACGCCTGAAAGAGGCTAATAAAACTAGAACATTATATAGAACTATAAGAAAGAGACAATCAGCATTCTTTAGTCATGTGATGAGAAGAGAGGCACTGGTGGCATGGAGGAATATCATCAGCAGCGTGTGATCCAGAACACCAAAGACAGATCTGTGTGGGGCGACATGAACACCAAAGACTGGGATCTGTCTAGAGACATGAACACCAAAGACTGAGATCTGTCTAGAGAATGAACACCAAAGACTGGGATCTGTCTAGAGACATGAACACCAAAGACTGGGATCTGTCTAGAGACATAAACACCAAAGACTGAGATCTGTCTAGGGACATGAACACCAAAGACTGAGATCTGTCTAGAGACAAACACCAAAGACTGAAATCTGTCTAGAGACATGAACACCAAAGACAGATCTGTCTAGAGACATGAACGCCAAAGACTGAGATCTGTCTAGAGAATGAACACCAAAGACTGAGATCTGTCTAGGGACATGAACACCACAGACTGAGATCTCTCTAGAGACATAAACACCAAAGACTGAGATCTGTCTAGAGACATGAACATCAAAGACTGAGATCTGTCTAGAGACATGAACACCAAGACTGAGATCTGTCTAGCGAATGAACACCAAAGACTGAGATTTGTCTAGAGAATGAACACCAAAGGCTGAGATCTGTCTAGAGACATGAACACCAAAGACTGAGATCTGTCTAGAGATATGAATACCAAAGGCTGAGATATGTGGAGAGATATGAACACCAAAGACTGAGATCTGTCTAGAGACATAAATACCAAAGACTGAGATCTGTGGAGAGATATGAACACCAAAGACTGAGATCTGTCTAGAGACATGAACACCAAAGACTGAGACCTGTCTAGAGACATGAACACCAAAGACTGAGATCTGTGGAGAGACATGAACACTAAAGACTGAGACCTGTCTAGAGGTGTGAACACCAAAGACTGAGATCTGTCTAGAGGCTTGAACACCAAAGACTGAGATCTGTCTAGAGAATGAACACCAAAGACTGAGATCTGTCTAGAGAATGAACACCAAAGACTAAGATCTGTCTAGAGACATGAACACCAAAGACTGAGATCTGTCTAGAGAATGAACACCAAAGGCTGAGATCTGTCTAGAGATATGAACACCAAAGGCTGAGATCTGTCTAGAGGCTTGAACACCAAAGACTGAGATCTGTCTAGAGAATGAACACCAAAGACTGAGATCTGTCTAGAGAATGAACACCAAAGACTAAGATCTGTCTAGAGACATGAACACCAAAGACTGAGATCTGTCTAGAGGCTTGAACACCAAAGACTGAGATCTGTCTAGAGAATGAACACCAAAGACTGAGATCTGTCTAGAGAATGAACACCAAAGACTAAGATCTGTCTAGAGACATGAACACCAAAGACTGAGATCTGTCTAGAGAATGAACACCAAAGGCTGAGATCTGTCTAGAGATATGAACACCAAAGGCTGAGATCTGTCTAGAGACATGAACACCAAAGACCGAGATCTGTGGAGAGACATGAACACTAAAGACTGAGATCTATCTAGAGGTGTGAACACCAAAGACTGAGATCTGTCTAGAGAATGAACACCAGAGACTGAGATCTGTGGAGAGACATGAACACCAAAGACTGAGATCTGTCTAGAGATATGAACACCAAAGACAGATCTGTCTAGAGACATGAATACCAAAGGCTGAGATATGTGGAGAGACATGAACACCAAAGACTGAGATCTGTCTAGAGACATGAACACCAAAGACTGAGATCTGTCTAGAGAATGAACACCAGAGACTGAGATCTGTGGAGAGACATGAACACCAAAGACTGAGATCTGTCTAGAGATATGAACACCAAAGACTGAGATCTGTCTAGAGACATGAATACCAAAGGCTGAGATATGTGGAGAGACATGAACACCAAAGACTGAGATCTGTCTAGAGAATGAACACCAGAGACTGAGATCTGTGGAGAGACATGAACACCAAAGACTGAGATCTGTCTAGAGATATGAACACCAAAGACTGAGATCTGTCTAGAGACATGAACACCAAAGACTGAGATCTGTCTAGAGACATGAACACCAAAGACTGAGATCTGTCTAGAGAATGAAACCAGAGACTGAGATCTGTGGAGAGACATGGACACCAAAGACTGAGATCTGTCTAGAGATATGAACACCAAAGACTGAGATCTGTCTAGAGACATGAACACCAAAGACTGAGATCTGTCTAGAGATATGAATACCAAAGGCTGAGATATGTGGAGAGACATGAACACCAAAGACTGAGATATGTGGAGAGACATGAACACCAAAGACTAAGATCTGTCTAGAGAATGAACACCAAAGGCCGAGATCTGTCTAGAGACATGAACACCAAAGACCGAGATCTGTCTAGAGATATGAATACCAGAGACTGAGATCTGTGGAGAGACATGAACACCAAAGACTAAGATGTCTAGAGACGTGAACAGCAAAAACTTAGATCTGTGGAGAGACATGAACACCATGTCAATTGACAGGGCACATGATGATGACCTATTTATATGAGGCTGGCTGACCTCAGAACCATCATGGTCAGAAAAATAACCCTGCCTGTGCTGGTTATTGAACCTGGACCCCTGTATTGACAGTCAAGTGCACGAACCACACTGCCACCTTGTCATTTGAATTAGATGTAGAAACAGTCTATTCGGTGTTGATAACATGATTGCATAAAAGTGGATTATTAAGTATTTTGTTTCCTTGTATGCTAATACAACATATACTGAACAAAACTTTGTGGGGTCAATATGACATCATAGGGTTGTGCTGTTTTTTATGCATGACTCATTGAAGGAACAGTAAATGAAACTGTTTTTAGGCATGTGTTTTAACATGGTCAAGTAGGATACTGTACACTGAAACTGTTAGAATAGGCAATGATAGACCCCAATGCTGTCATATACACAGATGGGTCGGTCATCCGACATGTGAGAAGCTCATGGGCTTTTACGGTGTAGGCCGGAGGGAGAATTGTGAAGGACTCTGGTGCTTTTGTTGAGACCACAAGTAGCCTGACTATGGAAGTCATGGCAGTAAGTAAAGCAATAACATGGCTCGAGACACAGACATTCACTAGGGCATGTTTCCTTAGCAACTCAATGAGTATGCTCAAGAGGAAAGAGATGGGGTGGATCCGAAGAGAGTGGTTGCTGTTTGTGGAGCGGTCTCGGCTGGCAAACATTAGTTTCATCTTTGTGCCAGGGCATGCAGGAGTACAAGGAAATGAGCGGGCTGACAAGCTCGCAGGTAAGGCTACTGTGGAGGGCGGAACGCGCCATGGACCAGGCTGACATTCTGAATGCTCTACGAGAAGTAAGACTGTTACCCCTCTGCTGTGTGTCCACCGTGACGAGGTAGAGGGGCTTGTGCGTCCCAATGACCCCAAGAGCTATGCCGACGGTAGCACAGCTACTGGTAGGGCCACCCATGTCGGACAGGTCAAGGGAGAGGGACCAGACGAAGAGACACACAAACCTGCTGCCTTGTAGGTAGACTGGGGACAGTCAAAGGCTAGGGAAAGCACCCCAAATACATGCTTGTCGAAATCGGATGTACTGAGCCACAGGCTTGACAAAGCAGTGCAACGTGAAACCTGCTGCCTTGTAGGTAGACTGGGGACAGTCAAAGGCTAGGGAAAGCATCCCGAATAAATGCTTGTCGAAATCGGATGTACTGAGCCACAGGCTTGACAAAGCAGTGCAACGTAACTTAATTCATGATGTCACAAATCAAAATTAATCGATATGGTGCTAATCCCGTGAAGTCCCATCAGGCGGTGATAGTGCCGGGCCCCCTGCCTCGAGGGGGTCCACCCATGACTACTGGTGGTCACCTTCCCCTGTGCTGTGGAGTCAAGGCACAGAGGAGTAGGTTAAGAGCTATTGACCAAATACCCCGGACACTCAACATACTACAGTGGAATGCCGAAGGAGTTTACAAGAAGAAAGACTCCCTAACACAGCGTCTTCATAAAGATAGAATAGATGTGGCATGCATTCAAGAGACACACCTCAACGCCAATCACAAATTCTCAGTCAGAGGATATCAGGCCACACGTTTCGACCGCGAAGGACACAAAGGAGGAGTTCTAATACTTACACGAAATACAATACCTTGCAGCGAAGTATCTGTGATCTCTGACAACCAAACGGAAATTATAGGTGTTGATATAATGATAAAGGACGTGAAAATAAGAATCTACAATCTGTATAGCCCAGCAGATAAGGACCTTACACTCTCAAACATGAAAATAACTGACACAAACTGCATTATTGTCGGAGACTTTAATAGCCGTTCAGAAAGATGGGGATACCCAGATACTGACAAAAGAGGAGATGAATTGGAGGACTGGGAAATAGACTCAAATCTCCATCTACTCAACAAAGCGGATGACACACCGAGCTTCTACTCCAGAAGATGGCTTACCACTTCTACTCCAGACTTAGCTTTCTGCACAGGAGACATCCTCCACAAAATCGATCGCCATGTGCTGGACCAATTAGCAGGTAGTGACCACAGACCAATCAAGCTTGAAATGAATATGGAGTATGTTCCACAGGAGCAAAAGCCCTTGCCCCGCTGGAATTACAAACGAGCAGATTGGGACAGATTTGCCATACTAACAGACAAATATTGTGAAAACATAAATACACGATATGGCAACATAAAGCAAATGGTGGAAAGTCTAAACAGAGCGATAATACAGGCAGCCACTGAGTCCATTCCAAGAGGAGCGAGGAAAAATTACAAACCATACTGGACTGAAGAACTACAAAGTTTGGAGGACAAAGTTGAAGATGCCAGGAAGACAGCAGAGAGAGAACAAACAATTGAAGCAAACATCTCTCTCAAAGCCATCTCAGCAAAATATAAAAGAACAGTAAATCAAACAACAAGAGATTGTTGGAGGGAAAAAACAGAAAACCTGAATTTTGACAGGGATGGAAACAAACTATGGAAACTAGTGAAAGCCATGAACAATGAAGGACCTAGAAACAAACAAATAACAATTAAACAAGGAAATGCCTTGCTTACAGGCAAAAAGGCTGCAAATGCACTAATGGAACACTATGCAAATGCAAACCACATTGATATTACAACCGAACAGAAGAAAGCAATCAAAGACAAACAGATACATCATAGAAATACAGAGACAGCAGCAGAATATATGATGGCAAATCTAACAATGGAAGAAATGGAACAGGCAATGAATACCCTAAAAAAGAAGAAATCACCAGGAAAGGATGGAATCACAAATGAAATGCTAATAGGACTAGGCACCAAGGCAAAGAAGAAACTACTAGCAGTCCTAAATAACAGCTGGAAGAGAGGAATAGTCCCACAGGCATGGAAGGAAGCTATACTAATACCAGTCCCAAAGAAAGGAAAAGACCTGGAAGAACCAAATGGCTATCGACCTATCAGTCTACTGAGCTGTGTAGGAAAATTAATGGAACGCATTATCAATGGCAGGCTAACATGGCATCTGGAAGAAAACAAACTCTTAACACCACACCAAGCAGGATTCAGAAAATACAGATCCACTGAAGATCAAATAACCTATATAGCTCAGGAAATAGAGGATGCCTTCCAAGAGAAAAAGCACACACTAGCAGTCTGGATAGATTTAGAAAAAGCATTTGATAAAGTATGGAAGGAAGGACTGAAAGTAAAACTGCAAAACATGCATGTTTGTGGAAAAATGTATAAATGGATCAGCCACTACCTTGAGAACAGAACTGCCAGGACAAAAGTACAAGGACAAACAAGCAAAATGATGCTGCTGGAGCAAGGTGTCCCCCAAGGAGGAGTTCTTTCACCAACATTATTCCTAGCATATATAAATGACATCACAGAAAATTTTCCAGCCAGAGTACACACATCCTCCTTTGCAGATGACCTAGCCATATGGACATCTGAAGAATATATTAGTACAGCTAACAGCAGAATACAGCAAGCCTTATTAGCGCTAGAGGACTGGTCAAAATCATGGCTAGTGAAGATAAGTGAGGAGAAAACAACATGCACAGTGTTCTCCCTCTCAAATAAAACTCAGCAACCTAAGCTGGTATTGAATGGAAAAATATTGCGCCATGAAGAAAATCCAAACTATCTAGGAGTCACCTTTGATCGTCGCCTGACATGGAAGACACAGGTTGAGAAAAATCGAACAAGAGCAAGGCAGAGAATGGCAATCATGAAAAAGCTTGCTGGTACAACGTGGGGAGCAGATGAGAAAGTTCTCAAGAAGTTATATACTGGACGGGTGAGGCCAGTACTGGAATATGGCATTGCAGCTTGGGCAACAGCAGCTAAGTCAAACTTTAACAAAATAAGTAGAGTCCAAAACCAAGGAATGCGAATCATAACTGGAAGCCTGAAGACAACGCCTATTAATGAACTAGAAAAGATCACTTGTTTACAACCAATGCAGGATAGAAGAGATAGCAGAGCCCAGCAACAAGCAGAAAAATTTAGAAGATTGACAGACCACCCTATGTACAACAGATTTAATGGTTTTGGAAAGGGAAGACTGAAGCGTAGCAACTTTGTAGAAACTGCAAAACGAAGGATTAGGGCAGATCCTATACTTAACATATCAACAGTCAAGCCCATACACAATGCACACAACTTCCCAGCTTGGAGACAGCAGCAACTGCCTGAGATGATAGAAAACATTCCTGGTATTGAGAAAAAGAACACTCAGCATGAAACCGAAAGAAGAGAAATAACCCTAAACTACATAAAAGAACATTACCCAAGCAGGAATTGGACCCATGCATATACAGATGGATCAGCCAAAAATTCAATAGAGAATGGAGGAGGAGGAATTCTCCTAAATTTAAAAAATGGAGTGAAAAAAACACATTCAATGGCAACTGGAAAATTTTCAAGTAACTTCAAAGTGGAGGTAGAGGCTCTGAAAACTGCAGCAGAAATGCTCCTGATGGAGGAAAATAAAGAGAAGCAAATAGCTATCTTCACAGATGCAAAGTCAGCTGTCTCAATACTGAAGAGCAATAACAGCACAGAACTAACTGACCTAAGAGCAGCACTCCATGGTCTATGCCAGAAATCCAAAAAAGTTGTAATACAGTGGATCCCATCACATTGCAGTATACCTGGAAACGAAGAGGCTGACAGACTGGCAAAAGAGGGCGGACGACTACCACAGCCTGACATAGACATAACCTATAATGAGGCAAAGAGGTTGATAAAAAGCACTTATAGAACCAAATGGGAATCTGAGCATCCAGGCCATCAGAAGGATGATGCATATTACAAACTCGACCGAAGAGAACAAGTAGCAATCTTCAGACTCCGCACAGGACATAACAGGCTGAAATACCACTTGTTCAATAAACTAAAGATAGGAGATACTGATGAATGTAATTGTAGAACTGGAAAAATGACAGCAAAACATTTGCTGCAGGATTGCCCAACGTATGCAGAACAGAGAAAGATATTTTGGCCCACACCTGCTTCATTTGAGGACAAGCTCTATGGAGATATCAACAAGCTCAAGTTGACCGCAGCTTACTTTAACTACATACAGGTTGACATTTAAAGGTGCATGAAGACCCAGAGGCATGAAATGAAATATTGCTTGGATAGCAAATCCATTATGTGGAAAGTCCAAATCGAAAGCTCGCTGTGTGGGCTTCATAAAAGGTGGAAAAGTGTCCTAGTGGCACGAAATGGAATATTGCTTGATAGCAAATCCATTACGTGGAAAGTCCGAATCAAAAGCCCATTGTGTGGGCTTCATAAAAGGTGGAAAAGTGTCCTAGTGGCATGAAATGGAATATTGCTTGGATAGCAAATCCATTACGTGGAAAGTCCGAATCGAAAGCTCACTGTGTGGATGTCATCTGCAGACTGCATACTTCTGGTTTCCGGAAGAACAGCCTATGGTGAACGGAAGGCCCAATATACGGAAGTGAGGCTAAGCAGCCATGTGCAGGACGTGACGATTCCTTGGGTGAGCCCAGTACCAGAGCGCTATGTATCGGCTCTGCAAGTATGGAAGCCTCCTTGGATGGCGGGGAATGCCCATGGTCTGCCCCTGCCTTCCCTTGAGGGCTGACCAGGATCTTTGGCTGTTCTATATGGACCAGCTGGGATGGGGGATAACACCACAACAGTGAGAGTCAAACGTCCTAAGAAACCCCCGGGAAGGTTAACCCGGTCAACAAATGCCCGCAGAAGTCGGATGTGTCGGCCTAACGGCGCAAGAACGCAGCTCTGCTGTAAACAGGCACAACGCAATCACATCCGAAAAAAAAACTCCGGATGAACGAAGAAGAAGAAGAAGACTGTTACGAGAACAAAGTGATGACTGTGAATCTACAACCATGGTCAGACTGCAAGAACTGCAAATTAAAAGAGGGGTCGCCAAACAAGAACACTAAGCAGGAAGCCAAAGAAGATTGCTAAACCAACACAAACCGGTGTCGTGAGCTGCTACATGCTGCAGGATTTGCTGATGAGGGGATCCGGGCACTTATGGACTGAATGGTTTGATGTGCCATGAGGATGATCTGTCGACTAACTAACTAACTGTTGTTGTTGTTGTATGTTGTTTGTCCATCAAGAATGATGATGACCATTCATTTCATCCAGTGGGGTTGAAGGTGTGGAGCCGTGAGTTCTAAGATGGCTGATAAGGCCTATTTTGGCTCGAAATGTTCTTTGACAATGTGGGCAAAGAATGCTTGACGTTTCTGGAGGAGGATTTCCTGCAGTGGTTTTTCTGTCCTGCCTTTTCTTCAGAGCTCTTGCAGTCCTGGTTGCCTCACATATGACTGCACCTTTGCGCAATGATGCACGCCATGAATTTCGGTCTCTGGCTGCAGCCTCCCAGGTGTCATGATGAATTCCAAAAGCATTCAGTGAAATTTTCAGAGTGTCTTTAAAACGTTTCCTCTGGCCACCTTGGGAGCGTTTACCACAACGCAGTTCGCTGTAGAAAATTCGTTTTAGGGAGCCTGTGATCTGGCATGCGAGTCAAGTGACCAGCCCAGCGAATCTGATTCTTCATCAGTAGAGTGTGGATACTGGGCATGGATGCTCTTTCTAGGACTTCAGTGTCTGGAATCTTGTCTTGCCATTTAATCTTCAGTAGCTTCCTTAGGCAGACTGTGTGGAAGTGGTTTAATTTCCTAGCGTGTCGCTGATAAACAGTCCAGGTTTCACAAGCATATAGCAGTGTGGATAATACAACTGCTTTGTAGACTTTTAGCTTTGTTTGCAGGCTTATTCCAGTTCTGTCCCATACATTCTTGTACAGTCTGCCAAAGGCTGCACTGGCCTTGGAGATTCTTGCATTCACTTCGTCATCGATTGTGGCAGCTTGTGACACGGTGCTGCCAAGATAGGTGAATTTGTCCACAACACTTAGTCTATGATCATTCACTTTGATATTCGGCACAGTGTGATTATTCCCTGGAGCTGGCTGGTACATAACTACAGTCTTCTCCAAGTTGATATTGAGCCCAAAGTTGGCACAGGCATGTGAGAAAGCTGAAACATTATGTTGCATGTCCGCCTCTGAGTTGGCGTATAGAGCGCAATCATCAGCAAACAGGAGCTCTCTGACGGTGCCGCTGTTAATTTTGGTTTTAGCTTTCAGCCTTCTGAGATTGAATAACTTTCCATCCATACGGTAGTTGATGTCTATTCCAATGTCGTCGTTCTCGAAGGCATTCATCAACATGGCTGAAAACTTGAGGCTGAACAGTGTTGGTGCCAGGACACATCCTTGCTTCACTCCATTGGTGACAGGAAAGGGTTCAGACAGTTCACCATTTTCCTGTACTCTTGCCTGCATGCCGTCATGAAATAGCCGCACTATTTGGACAAACTTTTGTGGACAGCCATATTTTGCCATAATCTTCCACAGTCCTTCTCTGCTGACTGTATCAAAAGCCTTGGTAAGGTCAATGAACTAACTAACTAATGATAGACCCCTCAAAAAATCCTTTGTTTTAATGAGTAATTGATATCCATTGACATCGACATCTGTACACATTTCTGAACTTCCATTATCTTCAGCATGGAGTCATATGTAATAATTAGTGAACACATTAAACCAAATACCAAAACAGTGAACATGTATCTGCTGCTGCCTGTCAAGTTGCAAGAGCTGTTTTTTAAACTGGTTATTATGGCATTAGACTCACTAACAAAGAATTGTCGACAGATAAAATAAATCTCGAACCAGCGATAATTCCAGACATATATTTTTGTTTTTCTAAGGTGCCTGATATTAAATGTATTCCTATTCTATGTATATAGTATACATATTGATTGTTTAGGAGTGGCTGGCAGAGTGGCTAGAGTGTCGGAATGTCCTTTGTGAGACCCGGGTTCGAATCCTCGGTAAGGTGTGGATTTTTTTCTGTCGGGTCAAAAAAGACAACTCTAACCTGCACAGTTCGCGGCGATTGCACTAGCCAGGCGGCCTTAATTCCTCAGGCTCAAGACTCCCTGCCATACTACTATTTAGGCAGTAAATTACAGTTTTTGACAGCTGATTGTTCCCAACCTACTGTAGCATGGCTGACTGACCTTTCACATTTCATCCACGTGTGTCCCCTCCTCGCTGTTGTGTCACCACCTTGAAGTAGTAGAGGGCTTGCTGTTCCAATGACCCCAACAGCTGTGCCAAGGGTATTGCTATTAATGGTAAGGTCTCTCACTGTGGACAGGTAAAGAGATATGAACCAGGCAAAGAGAGACATAAACCTACTGCTTTTAGATAGATGGGACAGTAAAAGGCTAGAGGAAGCAAACCCCTCAAAAAAGATTGTTGATGTTGGATGTAGTGAGCCACAGGCATGACGAAACAGTGCAGTGCAGTTCATTGGTTATCCACTCATGTCTTAGTCATTGGGTGTCATATGGTATCTTGTTTTTATTGTTTGCCTGATGCATGCACTGGGAATTACAGTTATCACCTGCTGAGTTTATTGTTATTAATGGGGAAATCATTGTGACTGCTGACAGTGTGAAGCAGTTTGATAGTATCATTAGCAACATCAGTGATGATTCATCAGGCATAATGTCCCTTAGTGTATTTACATTGTGGGCTAATCCTACTTAGAATATTGATTGTACAACAGGATATTTGTGCACTGAGGCTCACAGTGTGTAGTGTTATCTTAGTGTGTATATTAGCTGTATCCACAAAACACAATGGACGGAACAATAAACTAGGTCGTTCCCTCCCCCCTCCCTCCACTTTTTGTGTTTTCATTGATTTAGTGAATCGGTAAACAGATACACTTTGACGGAGGGGGCCGAGGCAGAGAGTTTACAGTGTCTGTCTCAAACTGAAAAGGTACTGGGTTCAAATTCAACAAGGGCTGAGAATTTTTCCAAGAACCATTGGTATCTAATGATGTCATAGGTCCCGTTAATTTCTTGAGTTGTGAGATTGTATACCTTTCGGGCGAAAAATAGAAGGTCCATTGTGGACTTTAAAAATCCCACAGCAATTACAAATAGCAAAGAGTAGATAATAAGGCCTCAGCCCGGGCAAATTTTTAGGAAAGGAAACCTCCCCACAGGTCGATATAGCCTATTATCTTGGATGGAATCTGTGTAGAATCTTGCAACAACTGGCAGACTGACGGCAGAGTGGAAGACAACCAGTGGTCGAACTTATCAAGAAAACAAAAGACAAATCAGTTGTGTAGGGCCATGATCAGATGCATCACAAGCATGGGACACGACAGTAATGATCAGTACATTAATTCTAATTTAGTCATGCCATGCGTGTGCAAGGCAAGGGGAGGTCATAACATGAAAAAGCAACATATACTGTGGCTGAGCCATGCCATGCTATGATACAGAGAGGCGGCCGCATTAGACTGCACCATAAGGGGGCGGCATTATTAAAGAAACAAACATGTAAGAGGCAGCATTTCGAAGCATTGCATCATACTGAGAAAATCTACCGCATTGTCCTGTACTGTGGTCAGATATGGTGAAGAAAAAAACTTCATAGCAGTTTTCAGACTGAATCACCTGACAACATAGTTCTTTGAATGCATCAATGAACTGATTATTTCCATTGGTGGCTAAGGATGAGAAATAAGTAATTATCACTAATATAACTTGATTATCTCCCTCATCAGGTGCCTTTGCTGACTGGTATTGGCTGTCGTGCTTCTCCACATCTCTGTCTCCAGCAGAATGTATCTATTTGTGCGCTGACATGTTTCCATGTCATGACACAAGGCTGTCCAGAATCTTCTCGTGCTGTTTTCCTGTGTGTCTCTTCCCACAAATTGTTCCTATTGTACATTATGTTCCATTTCTTTTCTTTTCATAACATGACCACAACATTTTAACTGTCTTTTTCTGATGTTATTTGCTGTCTTTCTGTCTTGCTTTTTTAAAAAACATTTAGATTACTTAAGTTGGTTGAGCAAGGTATTTTCAGCATTCTTCTATAAACTTGATTATAGACTGTTTAATATGTCATTGATTGTACAACACGAATGAGATTGTTGATAAATGACATGTTTGGTGTATTTCACAAGGGATAGATTTCAAGTTGGAAATTTAAAGTGTTCTGAAAGTAACACAAGCTCTTCAGTCCAGAGAAAGTATCTTTGCTTCCTGTTGGAATCTACAATTGAGCATAGGTCACATATTTCGATAATGAAGGAAAAACTGCCTTCCGTACACACAACTTATGGCAAGCCTCAACATTACCAGCGTAGATATTGCTTGGTATGTATGACGGGACTGATTGGTTGCCGATGGCATCGCTACCAACAGTCAACAAGAGAGAACAGAAAGGTGAGCAGATCTGTTTACAGTTCAATTTTTGGAATCAAGTTATTTAGTAACTTCAGTGTTTCTGTGGTAGATCTCTTTAGATATATGTGTACACTTTGACTTTACTTTTAATTATCCTTATTGTTTTCTGAAGTAATAACCAAAAAAAAAAAAGAACAAAACTGCTATTGATGTGTGAATTGTTAGGCCTTCATATGTTAACCACGTTATAGTTAAGTTGGATGGCTTTCATACATTAGCCTTGTTGTAGTGAAGTGGGATGGCCAGCTTCCTTTCTTGCCACCTGTCCGTCCCAGACAGTTTCTAGAACATTCTGACAATTGCCTGGCACTCATGTTTATTAGGCTGGGTCAAGTTCACAGCGGTACTGGTAAGAAAGAAACAGTCCTGCTTCTAACTGATGATTTAACCCTGAACACTGTCTTGGCAGTCAAGTGTATTCATTACTGGGCCACTGCAGCTCCTCTCTGAAGTCATATTCTTCTTCTGCCTTTATCCCCATTGGACCCTCAAGCAACTCACACAAGCTGTCCTAGCTTTTGCTATCCTGCTGCTCTCACCATGTCCTGCCCATATTATTCATCTCTTGCTCTAATTCTCTTCTCCATGTGATGTGAGGTCTCCCTGTATTGCATTTGCCCTGTGGGTTGTAGAGAAAAGACTTCCTTGTTATGCTGTTATCATGCTTTCTTAATGTGTCTTGTCTGACGCCAGTGTTCTTCATGTCTTGATTAGCTGAAATCTATTTCTCTCCCCAAACTTTGCTTTAGTAATTCTGTCATACTATTTTAGTCCCTCTATTCTGCATGGGCATCAGTTAATTAATTTTATTTCCTTCTCTTTTTTATTTTTCATGGTTGGTTGGGTTTTGCAGTTAACGTTTTCTATAGGATGGGGAAGCCTGTGTCACGCCAACCCTCCACAGCCGCTTCTAATGACATGTGTGCTAGGTTACAGTGTTACCTATTCTTTACTTCCCTTCAGGGCTTGGTAACACATGGGCAGAAGTAATATTGGATTGAACACATATCACCAATGACTCATTATACAGGTGGGAGTGTCTTAGAGATATAAGGTCCGCCTCTAAAAATGTTTTGTATTTCATTACATATTAGTCAGTAGCCTATACCGCTATTATTTCTAATAACATTGCTGAATTATTTGAAAACATACAACAAAGTATGTTAGTTTGATTTGATTACAAACAATATAGGACATGGAGTATTCATCATCCAGTGCCTTGTCAGCTGGCAGGGGAGATCATGCCTCTATCGAAGCATGATTATCTTGAGAAAATACAGCGGTGGTTTCCCCTTGCCTTCCACGGTATGCAGTATTTCCATTGAGAATATCACGACCAGCTTTTTAATGAACCGTAGCAGCCTCCTGCTGTGTCTGTGATGTGATAAGAGTCACATTTTGTGGGCCTGAGAGCAGCCTCCTGCTGTGTCTGTGATGTGATAAGAGTCACATTTTGTGAGCCTGAGAGCAGGCAAATATAAGTGGCCAATCTTTCCCTCATTGTGGCCAGCAATGAGTCCAGATGCTGAGCCCGTTTGGGTTTACATTCTGTTAACTTTGACAAAGTTGATTTCATTGTTAACTGATTTGACATACGCGTTGTTAACTTTCAGCGGGACTTGGTGGTCTTCACTATAGTTGTACTGTGCTTTCTGCACATGGTTGTGTTCTTCTACTACTGGTTGGTCAGCAGAAACAGCATTTACCAAATTGGCATGTGAGTGAAAGTCTCATTGTATTTTATTATTCTATTTAGTGCAAATGTTTATAATGTAAAAGTTTTCCATCATCATCATCATGTGCTATGTCGATAAGTTTGGATGGTTATGTTTCACCATCTCACACGATCACCAGAGTCGTGGATCAGCTCTCTGTTTTTGTCTAATTTATGCCATATGGCCAAGCCATCTAGATATTTGCCTCTCTGCCTTCCCCTAGTTCTTTTCCCCTCAATCTTGCCAGCTGTCACTAAGTTCCTCAGTTTAATTCTTCTCTTAATGTGCCCAATAAAAAATCTTGACTGTCTACGTCTAATTTCTCTAATCAGTTTAGTTTTTATTTGTTTCTTAGTAGGACTTGCTCATTGGTTTTTCTGTCTGTCCATGGTATTCTTTACAGTTTCCTCAGAAACCACTTTTCCACTGCCATTAGATGTTTCTCAGCTTGTCTCTTCATTGTCCACTTTTCTCATAGATACAAAGGTACAGGTTCTAAGCAGCACCTCACCACTCTTTTTTTCTCTTTGCAATTGACATCTTTTGACATCAATTGATGTGGATGGGCCTTAGGTTCATACCAGAATACGATCAGCTTTGCCAGTAGTGGGTTGTGCTCAATATTTAAATTGACATCTTATTTTTTTTTTTTTAGTCAGTATGTTTTCCATCTTGAAAAAGGCTACCTTAGCCCTAGTGATTCGTGTTCAAATTCTCCTCAAAGCACCTCGTAATGAGTGTTCCAAGATATTTGTACCATTTCACATGTTGAAGAATATTCCTATTTACCCGTATATTAAATTGTGGTATTTCTTTCTTCTTAGAGATGACCATAATTTCTGTCTTCTTACAAATTAATTCTAACTCTAGTAGTTCACTGGACATTAACCACATCTACTAAATGTTGCAGATCCTGTTCATTGTCTGCAATCAGTACTGTATCATCTGCATAACTAGTATTATTGATGTTATGTTCCCCAATATTTTCCCACACACACTAATAATTGACTTCACACCATTCCATTTTGTTTTACATGGTGATTATCAACAACAAAGGTTATGACTTGTGTGACTTAGTGGGATCAGTGAAATAGTCTCCTTCTTATTTTATCTTTGATCCCCCATTCGGTTATAGACCCTCAGCCAACTCACTCCAAACCCTTCTATTATCTTTTTCCTTTATCTTTGGGCTCGTTCATGATTGGTTGGATATTGTAGCTACAGTTTTTCTATGTGATGGGGAAGCCAGCCTTCTTCCTCGCCTCTATCTGTCTGGTAAGTTACAGGAAGGAACCCTCCTTAGTTGCCTCTTATGACATGCATGGTATGTTAAGTGTTACTATTATTTGCTCCCCCTGAGGTCCCGGCTAGTATACCAGAAAATGATACCTCCAATAAGTCTCATGTTTAGCAGTGGCTGTCCGTGGTATTGAGCCTTAATAGTGCACTGGCTAGCATGCTGGCCTACTGACCTGGTGGTCATTTCTTCAAATCCCCGTCCAGGCTGGGATATGTTAGAAATTGACACAGGCCCCCAGGTTGATCCAGCCTACAGTGGGTAAATGGAAAGGTTCTGGGAAGTAAAGGTGGTCAGCAGGATATTAACCACATCACCCGTTGAATGCTGATTGGTCTATATAAATATAGGGGCAGTACTATAAACCTAATGTGCATCAAGGTGTGGATGATTTTATGGTTGATACCTACCACATGATGTACGGTGATGATAGCATCGTTGCTGGGGAGTCCATAGTTGTGTAAACTAGTGTGAGGGACAGGTGTGTGAGGAATTGTGATCTGTGTGTGACTAGAGTTGGTTGTGGCTCAGTTTAAAAGTGATCATGTTTATTAATGTGATTAAAGTACATTCTTTGGATGCAAGAATACTGTTGTGTGGACCTGTGCCATGTCCATGTGCTGTTTGACAAGTAGCAACATCCATAAATCATCAATGGCAATAAGCTCTCTAATCAAAATAATGACAAGCTTTAATGCTAAAGTAAAGATATACTCCACCAACAAGGACAGAGACATTGCATGATGTGGCAGTGAAACAATTGAGAACTTCTGCGTAGTCCATACACACTACTTCTAGTACAGTGGTTCTCAACTTTTTTCAGCCCGTGCCCCCCTTCACCATATTTTCAGAACGTCATTCTCCCCCACCCCTTCGTATTTCCTACTTAAAAATTCCCCCCCCCCCCCCCCCTATACAGTATACGTAATAATGGAAGCACATACTAAAACAAGTCTAGACGTCCACATAAAATGTGATTTGCAGGTCTACTTTATAAAATGAATTTTAGAAGGTGAGATGTGCAGAACCGTAAAGTATGAAGGGAAAAACAATATCAAGTAATCGGTTCTTGTATTAACGTGATCTTGAAATAATCTTCATTCCCCCCTGGAAACCCTAAATTCCCCCCTGGGGGGAATTCCCCACCGGTTGAGAACCACTGTTCTGGTAGTGCTGAACTGAATTTTGTGTGTGGATTAGCTTTCCCTATTAACAGTGTCTCTCATCATCAGGTGAACCCACTCCGACTTCAAAGGTGAGAACAGTGATAAACTAGCATGTTTCTGTAGCATAAATAACAGGCAACATTTCCTTAGGAATATCCTTGCCACAAAGTCCTATGTGATGCTGAATGGGAAAGAGAACTAGACATATATGGAGGAGGAGACAAACAATACAACTCCTTAAGGATTGAAAGTTTGTAGTAACTGCCACCTGGCCAAGAAAATAGTCTAGCACTATCTCCTCAACACCTGAGAACAGTATAATTAGAAATTCCTTTCTCTGGAGCCCACAGGGCAATTGAAATAGTAGCAGGCCTACAACATATGGAGAAGAAAATTGAAGACAGATGAACATGGATTTAGTTGCAGGAGATAACAAAGGATAGGATGGATTGATGTGAGCTGGTTGAGGACCTGTGCACCAATAGGGGATACAGGGTGGACAAAGAAGACCATGTTCTCAGTCTGCCATGTGGGCATAAACACTGTCCTTTGCTGTACATGGGACGTTGATTGTGCCATTTGTTGATGGTAATCATTACAACTTTGCATAGTTTAAGTTGTATCCAGCTGACATGAGTTTGCATATGTGTGAAGTCTCATGTATGTCTCTCCTCAGATACATGTACCCATATACAAAAAGCTATTTCCCCTGGAGTGATGTTGGCCTGGGTGTCTCTGCTGTCATGATTGCTTATTTCACGGGAGTAGTGGTAGGTAGTACCTTCACAGTTTAACAATATACCAGACATTGATGTTAGCATATGCTTTATTGACTGAAGTTACACTAAATGTTAACTATGTTTGGAGGAAATTCCTAGCCTATTCGTTTGGTTTACAGTATATCATTATTTAGTTATTATTACTTAATGGGTTCAGCAGTATTAACTAAGTGCCATGGGTTGATTAATTGTTGTAAGCGACTTCCCATATCCGCCATGGGCTTATATGAGGGTAGTTCACAAAGATATGATCTCAGCTAATAATAAAGATAGAAGCATTACATTTGCACCAGTTTAAGTTTATAATCTCTTGATCGTATATACCAAATTGCACCTTTGTAAACCAATTCAAAGCGCAACACAAAACCGTTGAAATGGCAGATATTAATGACGTTTGTTACAAGCAGAGGATTGTTATTCTCGTCGATGTGCTGCCAAAAAGTGGAACCATCAGTTTGGAAATTTGATGGAATGTACTGCCCCATCCCCCTTACAGTCCAGACCTGGCACCATCTGTTCCATCTTTTTGGTCCCCTTAAGAATGGTATCGTGAGGGCTGGTCTGGTTCGCAAGATCAGTTCCGCGTCTAGCGTTCGTAGTCTCGGATGGCTGTGTGAGGTGCACCAAAATGTTATCTTCCCAGCCAACGCAAGTTAGCGAGGCAGGCGTTTTCGAGAATGTAACGCATCGTGCAGCCCCCGTGGTTTGAGCGGGCAAAAGAGCAAATTTGTACGACCGTTTGACAAAGTCTCGATAAGCGCCCCACTCTCTCTCGATGAGTAGTGGGCCTGCAGTCAGTAAAATGGTATAGCTTTTCAGTCAGGTCCTGCGCGTAGCTTGAAAGCTCGTCGGTAGGCATCAGTGGTTTTGCATTTATCACCTTGTACCGGGAGGGCGCGCTTTAGCGATGCTACTCTTGGCTTGCGTGTGCATGAATAGTCCGTCTGTCCGACAGATATTTGGTTTCCTGCCCGTATCATATTGCTTGTCTCAAAGATTAAGCCATGCATGTCTAAGTTCACACTGTCTCACGGTGAAACCGCGAATGGCTCATTAAATCAGTCGAGGTTCCTTAGATGACACGATCCTACTTGGATAACTGTGGCAATTCAGGCTAATACATGCTTACCAAACTCCGACCCTCGCGGAAATAGAGCTTTTATTAGTTCAAAACCAAAGTCGTTGCCTCTCGGGGTCGGGGGCTTTCCCATGGTGACTCTGGATAACTTTGTGCTGATCGCATGGCCTTACGTGCCGGCGACCATCTTTCAAATCTGCCCTATCAAATGTCGATGGCTCCCCCGATGTGTCTCCACCTTGCTGTGGTGGGGAGCTTGCGTGTCCATCGCCCCATGTGCTTGCCGATGGATGAAACTACATATCGGACAGCTTTGGATAGGGGCCAACAAAAGAGACACAACCTGCAGCTCTGAAGTAGACTGAGGATAGCTCAAAAGTTTAAATCTGGCGCACAAAGGCAGTATTCTTGGTCCGGACAATACTCTAAGGCTCTCTGTCGAGGGTTAGGCTGAACGCCTCTAAGCCACAAACCCTCGGATGTGAGAGCCGGGCCGATACCCACCTACCGAAAAAGAGGCCGGATACTGAGCACGCTACATGCCCAGTTCTTATACCTGTTCGAAGGCTCTCAGTTGGGGGATATGAGGGATTCCCGGATGAGAGGGCCTGGCCGTTTCTCGTTCACTGCTGCACGGAGGTAAGGTGCTGAGCCTGCAGCACATGTAGCCTACCTCGTGAGCGAGTACTAAAATGCAGAAAGTGTCCCAGTCGAATTAAATGGCTACGAAAACTGTCTGTATCTAACTCATAGAATGTTGACAAAAGTGAAAAAACGTCTCATTAACACGAAATGGAACGCACGGCTAGCAAATCCATTGCGTGGTCCGAAGTCAAAAGCAAAAGCTTACCGAGTGAATGTCGCCCGCAGTCCTGACCGTTCCTGGGTGTGTGCTTGAGCGAACCAGTGCAAAGCGAGATGCCCAACACATGGAAGTGAGGAACTAAAGCAGCCATGAGCAGGACGTCGCAACTCCTTGGGTGAGCCCAGTCCTCAGAGCAAATATGTGCCGGCTCTGCAATTATGGAAGCCTCCTTGGATAGCCTTGGATAGGCCATGGTCTGCCCCCTGCCTTCCCTTGAGGGTCGACCGTGATGTCTCTTATTGTGTCTAATCTTGTCCAGCTGAGGTGTGGGCGACATCACAACAATAAGTCTAACATGCCTCGCAACCCGAGGAAGGCTAACCTCATTAAAAAATGCCCGCCGAAGCTGGAAGTGCCGTCCTACGGGTGGCAAACTAAAAATTGGCACTATGCATTTACGTTCTAGTGAAATGTCTCGTCCGAATGTCTCTCGTGCTAGGAACAGCTCTGACTACCTAGTTTCCGAATGCCGCTCTTGTTCGGAACAGCTCTGACTAGGTAGTTTTCTGAATGTCCGCCATGCCTGGAACAGCTCTGACGGGCACAAGGACAAGCACATGTCCGAAAACTCGCTGAGTGGATACCGTCTGCAGACCTGTCTGGTTTGTGCGGGAACGGCCCAGGGCAAACGAAATGCCCAATATATTGAAGTGAGGAATTAAAGCAGCCATGAGCACTACGTGACGATTCCCTCGGTGAGCCCAGCACCAGAGCGTTATGTGTCGGCTCTGCAATTATGGAAGCCACCCAGGATGGCGGAAAATGCTATGGACTGTCCCTGCCTTCATTTGAGGGATGAACGTGCAGTCTTCGACTGTTCCAACTTGACCAGCTGGGAGGTGGACGGTACCACAAAAGTGAGAGTCTCCCAGGAATGCTAGCCTGGTCAAAAATGCACGCTAAAAGTCGGATGTGTTGGCCTACGGGTTTCGGCCCAAGGGCACATAACAGACACACCTCAATCACATCTGAAAAAACACTCCGGATGAACGCAAAGAAGAAGAAGAAGAATGGTATCCGTGGGACAAAGTTTGAAGATAACGAGGGAATGATTAATGCAGTGAAGAAATGGCTATGAGAACTGGACAAAATGTGGTACAGATCTGGGAAACATGCTGTTGTTTCAAGATGGCGTAAAACCGTTAAAGTTGATGGGGATTATGTTGAGAAGTAGAAATGTTTGCTGCACATGTGCATGAACATTGTGACTACATTTTATTTTTATGTTATTAACGGTAAAAGAGATAATAATTGTGGTGCATAACTTTCTGACCTACCCTCGTATATCACCAAAATATTTTCATTGCATTATAATACAACATGTCTGCAACCACATTAACAACTAACAACTGTGACCTCTCTACTTCCCATGTTCAGCCGTCTGTTTTTGTTTGGTCTAAACCTACTTTTTGTTTGGCTCAGAATCTGTTAAGAAACTATGGCACAACACCAGCAAGTAGATCAAAGTAGAATTGGTAGATTACTGGAACCCAATCACACATGACAACATGGTTACATGATCACACATGGTTACATGATCACACATGACGACATGGTTACATGATCACACATGACGACATGGTTACATGATCACACATGGTTACATGATCACACATGATGACATGGTTACATGATCACACATGACAACATGGTTACATGATCACACATGACAACATGGTTACATGATCACACATGGTTACATGATCACACATGGTTACATGATCACACATGATGACATGGTTACATGATCACACATGACGACATGGTTACATGATCACACATGGTTACATGATCTCACATGACGACATCGTTACATGATCACACATGACAACATGGTTACATGATCACACATGGTTACATGATCACACATGGTTACATGATCACACATGACAACATGGTTACATGATCACACATGACAACATGGTTACATGATCACACATGGTTACATGATCACAAATGGTTACATGATCACACATGGTTACATGATCACACATGACGACATGGTTACATGATCACACATGACGACATGGTTACATGATCACACATGGTTACATGATCACACATGACGACATGGTTACATGATCACACATGACAACATGGTTACATTATCACACATGACAACATGGTTACATGATCACACATGGTTACATGATCACACATGGTTACATGATCACACATGACGACATGGTTACATGATCACACATGACAACATGGTTACATGATCACACATGGTTACATGATCACATATGATGACATGGTTACATGATCACACATGACGACATGGTTACATGATCACACATGACGACATGGTTACATGATCACACATGATGACATGGCTACATGATCACACATGATGACATGGCTACATGATCACACATGGTTACATGATCACACATGATGACATGGTTACATGATCACACATGATGACATGGTTACATGATCACACATGATGACATGGTTACATGATCACACATGATGACATGGTTACATGATCACACATGATGACATGGTTACATGAATCACACATGATGACATGGTTACATGATCACACATGATGACATGGTTACATGATCACACATGATGACATGGTTACATGATCACACATGATGACATGGTTACATGATCACACATGATGACATGGTTACATGATCACACATGATGACATGGTTACATGATCACACATGATGACATGGTTACATGATCACACATGATGACATGGTTACATGATCACACATGATGACATGGGTACATGATCACACATGATGACATGGCTACATGATCACACATGGTTACATGATCACACATGCCGACATGGTTACATGATCACACATGATGACATGGTTACATGATCACACATGATGACATGGTTACATGATCACACATGATGACATGGTTACATGATCACACATGATGACATGGTTACATGATCACACATGACGACATGGTTACATGATCACACATGCCGACATGGTTACATGATCACACATGCCGACATGGTTACATGATCACACATGACGACATGGTTACATGATCACACAAACAACAAACATGTACTGATACAACTACCTTCCTCTGTTCATCACAACTCTGAACCCAGCATTGTTTAGAACATTTAAAAAAAAAGTTGGGTATCCTTTACAGGATGTTGCAGGCAGCACCAGCATTTTATTGCCATTGTTGATGTCTTGGCAAGTTTTACGTTCAGTAGTTTATCATTGCTTTCTGAATGACCGGCTCCCATTCCAACACGTTAAAACCAGTGAGACACATTCTGCTGCCAGAACGGTCACCGCTAGGTTTCGAATGCGGGTAAGCGGCATGACGAATCGCATCCAAAACCCCATCGCCAAGGAGACCGGAGAAAGGTTTAGAACATACATCCTTCCTTTTCTTCTTCTTCTTTCGTTCGCTTGAAATATGTCTATATCTGCAATGTCGTCTCTTGCATGAATTGAACTGTCTTTTTCAGTTCACACAGTGGTCTATAGAGTTTATCTTCCACCGTCGTCTCTCTAGGCCAGAAGGTTTGCCTAGATATGTTATATTTTGGGCAGTCTTGGAGTATGTGCTCTGCTGTCTGCGACGCCAATCCACATGTGCACATGGCTGTTTCACCCATCTTGAATTTTGTATACATATGGTTGCGTAATCTATTGTGTCCTGTTCTGAGGCGCAGAATAATGACTTGTTCTGGTCTGTCCATAATGTGGTAGTCATCTTGAGCAGGTTTTGGTGGCTTTCTGACTGATTTGATCATTCTTTTCTTTTGGTGGTATGTAACGGGCACATCAGGCTGTTCTTCTTTGGCTCCTTCCTTAGCCAATTGATCAGCTCTGTCGTTTCCGGGTACTCCACAGTGGGATGGTATCCACTGTATGGTGACTTTATGCTGACTGCTAAGTTCAGAAAGTAGTGTCCTTAGTACTGGCAATTTCCCAGAGAGGAGCGCCTCGAGTACTGATTTTGCATCTGTCAGTAGCACCACAGGTTGTGTACCATTGCTGTTATTTAGTAATTTCTCTGTTGCTATCTTGATTGCCTCAATTTCGGCATCATAGTTATGGCAGTACTTTCCTGTCGGTACTCTGGCTGTGTCCCTAGTATTATTTGGGTATTCTATGTACACTCCCGCTCCTCCATTTCGAACAGCATTTTGTGCTGACCCATCTGTGTAGACTCGGATCCAGAGGTCCTGTGGGTATTCTTCATCAAGGAAGCTGAGAGTGGCTGTTCTGCGCTGCACACTGTTCTGTTCTTCCTTGTCAAATATTCCTCTCACTTTTGTCTGGATTTGTAACGATAGTCTATGCTCATCTTTCCATGGAGTTCGCTCTGGAATAGTTGTTAGGGGGATACCAACTGTGGGCAGATCAGTGGTTTCTCTGCAGAGTCGTTTGGCCTGGTGGATAAAACTACTTCTTTTCAACCGCCCCATAGCTAGGTTTTCAAATCTGTTCTTCATAGGGTGGCCTGGCAAGCTGAGGAACTTTTCTGCTTGTATTAGCGTTTTCGTATCTCTGCACTCACTCAGTGCCTGTGTCCTTCCCATCTTCTCCATTTCCACTATAGGGGTTGATCTCATCCCTCCTGTGGTGACTCTAAGTGCTTGATTTTGCACCTTGTCCAGCTCTTGAAGTGTGGTTTTTTATGCTGAACACCACGCAGTTGACCCATATTCCAGGTGTGGTCGTATGCTCTGTTGGTAAACTTTGCTAAGTATTTTCGTACTGGCTCCCCATGTGGTTCCACTTAGCTTTCTCAGGATGGCTATTTTCCTTCTGGCTTTAGCTACTGATTTGTTGATGTGCTTTCTCCATGTCAGCCTGCCATCAAATGTTACTCCAAGGTATGTTGGTTCTTTATCATCTCTTAGGGGTGTTCCATTTATCTGGATGATCCCTGCCTTTTGTTTTGGAGAGAGGGTAAATAGGGTGGTGCTGCACTTGTCAGTGTTTATGCTGACACACCATCTATTTGCCCATGCAGCAAATGTATCTACAGCTCTTTGTAGCAATCTGGTGGCCACTGATGCATATTCATTTGTGCTCCATAGAACCAGGTCATCTGCGTACACTGCCGCTTTAATTCCATGCGGTAGGTGAGCAACAAGATCATTGATGAAGATTAGAAAAAGTGTGGGGGACAAGACTCCGCCCTGGGGGAACACCGTGACGCAGTAGTACTTTCTTGCTCTTGAGTCCGTCTATCTGTACTCGGGCTCTTCTGTTGTGCAAGTATGCTTTCACCCATTTGTACATTCTTCCATTCGACTTAAAGTTTCTCAGTTTCTTCATCAGACCTTCTTTCCAGACTTTGTCAAAGGCTTTCTTCAGATCTATCCATGCATGCAAGCACCAGCTTCTTCTCTTGGAATGCATCCTCAATTTCTTGAGAGAGGTAGGTTGTCTGATCTTCGTAGAGTAGCACTGCTAAAGCCAGCCTGCTGTGGCACAAGGATGTTTTTACTTTCAATGTACCACTGCAGTCTGTGATTGATGATGCGCTCCAGTGTTTTGCAGAGACAGCTGGTGAGGCTAATTGGTCTGTAGCTGGAGGCAATGGAACCATCTTTACCTTTCGGTCAGATCGGTAACACTGGTAGCCTCTGATTTTGAAGGCTATATTTTCATTGAGGTGAGTTTCTTGCAGGCAACATAGGGTTACTTTTTCTTGGTCCAAGATGTTTCTAGATTCTATTTTTTTGTTGCTGACATCCCTCCGCATTCCAGTGCATTATTTTAAGTCTTTGTTTGGTAAGGCCAGTCATCCTATTCTCATGTCCCCTGGCTCCACAGGACATCTGAGAAGGACCTCCAGTAGTTGGGGTTGACCCTTTCGAGACATAGGGCCCGCACTGCACCTGCCTGGGGGTCCAAAGCAGGGGCGAGCACCATAACGATTAGCAGTAGTCGACATATTCCTTTTGCGTGATTGCGTGGCATCCTGATTTCTGTGGTGCGCCTCTTGGCTGGTTGCCTCTGACTTCAGCACCTTTCTTTGCTAAAGCAGACTGTGGTCTCACTCGAGTGTAGATGTGTACGCGCGCACACACCTGTCGGCGCATGCATACACATCTAGAGCATACTGGTTATTATTCCGGCGCCAGAGATTCGCCATCGCCCCTTCTCCTTTAGTTTTAAACAGGTCCGCCGCGTGAAGGACCAGGAGTTGGACTTTTGCTGCATAGGTTATGTATTCACGGAGCCCTTGAGGTATTTAAGCAATGTTGGGCGCTCACCCCAACACCGCGCCTCGGCTACATACAGCAACATTTGGAACCCATCCTTCCTTTGACAACTGGGAGGATTTGTCATAGACCATTTTGCATTCAGCCAAGAAAGAAATGGGGGCTTGTGAACTGAGTATGTTTCAGAAAATTCTGAGAAGATTGTGAACCAAGAAGAAGAAAAATACTGACATTCTACAATATCTACATTAAAAAAAAACTGTCTCACTAACAGCATCTTGTCTCAGAAACTGAGATACTTTGACCATGTTAAACATATTAAACACTGATAGAAGACATGTGCCACAGAGCAGGTGCCCGAATTACGTCATAAGAAGGATACGATGAAGTCTAGAATACAAAAGTGCAAAGAAAACCAAGGGACACAAGTTGACAATGGGAAACGTCACGCCGACGCAATCTTGACAACAAAAACATACGTTGTGCGGTGATTTAGAGGAAAGGTCGTGCATTGGAATTCTGGAACAAATTGGTGTGGCTATCTAATGGTTGGAAATCTAGCACTGGCTATCAAGTGAACAACAGCTGGAATTATATACTAAGAACGCCATGGATTCAAGAACGACGGGCAGAACCTAGACGGGATCGGATGAATGTGATGGCAAAGACAGCCGGTCAGAACTGAAGAAGGAGAGGCATGGAAGAGTAAAGACAGGGCAATCTTATAACAGGTTGGAGTAGTTAATTCATCTTAGTGTATATATATATTAGATGCCGCCCTGGCAAAAACAGGCCTTCTATTCATACCGTAGAAGATGATGTTATTGTAACTCTGTTAGCTGCCGGATTAAAGCAGTGTTTGCTTTGTGAATTTAGACGTTGCTTCATCTTTCCAAGTTCACCGTTGAGTCATTGACTGTTATCTTCACTCCGTTTTGATGAGCTAATGCCTGCTGTTAAGTCCAATTATATATACATGGCAAAACACAAGGAAGAGGGACTTACAGTTTGGCACATGGTTCCTGGAAGATGAGGCGGGGGTGACCGGCACAGAGATGGGCCTGAGGCAGGAGAATTGGGGATCTTGTCCAGAGGCCATCATGGAAGCAGGGTTCTGTAAAGGGCCTGCTGCATGATGATTATTACTACTGAATAGAATAACATTTCTTGTCTTCATACATTGAATGAATCACCAAAAAACCAGAAGTAGATTGTGTGCTTTACTAGAACACAATTACGAGAAACAAAATGGATGTTGTGGCTAAAGCCTTCTCAGCACAGAACAAACACATAAATACATGAAAAACACTACATGAAAATATTAGGTTTTCTTATCTGTATCCTTGTTTGGCTGAATATGTCTTCAGCAAACGATGCGTTAGACGACTCCTTTCTTGTCTTCATACATAATGGCACAGTCACAGAACTTTTGTAATCAAACTGAGATGGGTTAGGGGTGACAGGTAGATAGTTACACACGTCCAGTTATTCTGTGTGTGAGAGTATGGGTGAAATGTTCATCTGTGTATAGGGAACCATTCTGCTCTATTCATCATCATCATCAAATGCCCTGTAAAGTGGCATGGGCATTCATGTTTTTCCCACAGATCTCAGTCCTTGTTGTTCTGGATCAATTCCAATGATTATGTTCCCCCAGCCCACCATCTCGGCCTAGAATATGTAAAGGCCTAAATCTTCACATCCCAAAGGAAGTATCACTATTGGACTATGTTCAGTAGTTTGCCACAGCTTTCTGAATGCTTGCTTGTGTTCGCTGGCTATGATCTCCAGCGCAAAGTCCTGTATGTCGGAATAAACCCACGACCCCTCCATTAGCACACAGGAAGTATAAGCGTGATAACCTCTCAGGCCTCACTGACCTCTTTGAAATGTTTACTCTGAATAAATAACTAAGGCATTAACATTGTTAAAATTGTCAACATGTTCAATAATAAAGTAAACATTTTCAAAAATTATAATAAAAATCGTCTGACAAAAAGCTTAGTAATCTGTGAACAGGATATATGTCAAACAGTAATCTATGACCAGTTAATAGGCTGCGTGCAAAATGCAGGAAATTGCAATAACCCTCAGATCCTAATGGTTGTTTGTGATTTACCTGGCAATGTTGTACATGCATCAACTGTCCATTTACTACCGATATAGTACCTTGCAGTATATGGTGTAGGGGGGGGGGGGGGAGGGGGGGGGGTGTCTTGAGCCTGAAGGAGTTAAGGTCGCCTGGCCAGTGCAGTCGCCGCGAGCTGTGCAGGTTAGAGTTTTCTTGTAGGCCCCAGACCAGAGAAAAACTCCATGCTCCAACTTTTCAGTAAGAAAGTAAAAAAAAAAGGAAGGATTTTCTAGTTGTACTGTGAACAGGTTTTTCCACAACTGCTTGTTATAAAAACAATGATCAATATTCTGAATGGTTCCTGTTTTGTTTTTGTTACGCCATGTTTTATTTGTAATGCTTTGCTGGTGTTTTTATAAATATGACAGTTCATTATTGTTAATAATAGTGATTTGTTTCCAGTGCATGTAACATTTGTCTCTCCACAGATGCTGTGCTTGTTCCATGTACAGGCTGGTCACCAGTTGTATCTACATCCTTGTCACTTGCTGACTGCAATTATATTGGAGGTGGTATGCATCATCGCCACCATTCTTGTGCATATTTATTGGCCTCAGACATGGCCGCTGACATATTTGTCACTACGGGTATGACATGTTCTTCTTATTGGCTAGTTAGTTAGTTAGTTAGTTAGTCGACAGATCATCCTCATTGCACATCGAACCATTCAGTCCATAAGTGCTCAGATCCCCTCCTCAGCAAATCCCGCAACGTGTAGCGGCTAACGACGCCAGTTCTGTGTTGGTTTATCAATCTTCTTTGGCTTCCTGCGTAGTGTTCTTGTTTGGCCACCCCTCTTTTAATTTGCCTGCTCTCCGCAGTCTGGCCATTGTTGTAGATTCACAGTCATCACTTGGTTCTCGCAAAAGTCCCACTTCTCGTAGAGCATTCAGAATGTCAGCCTGGTCCATGGCGCGTCCGCCCTCCACAGTAGCCTCACCTGCGAGCTTGTCAGCCCGCTCATTTCCTTGTACTCCCGCATGCCCTGGCATGAAGATGAAACTAATCTTTGCCAGTCGAGACCGCTCCAGAGGCAGCAACCATTCTCTTCGGATCGACCCCTCCTCTATCCTCTTGATCATGTTCATTGAGTCGCTAAGGAAACAAGCCCTAGTGAATGTCTGTGTCTCGAGCCATGTTATTGCTTTACTTACTGCCATGACTTCCATGGTCAGGCTACTTGTGGTTTCAGTGAAAGCACCAGAGTCCTCCTTCACAATTCTCCCTCCGGCCCGAGCTGTAAAGGCCCATGAGCTTCTCTTATTGGCTATCTGTAAGCAGTTTTATTTGTAGGTATGAGCAAGGAAGCTGGTGTAGCAAATGTTTGAAATAAGATCTGATGTAAAGTGAATTCTATTGGAGAGGCTGTTTACTATGTTTCCACCAAACATTAATTGAAATTAGCATATAGAACAACAGCTAATGCAGTATTAGCAATTGTTCTATATGCTAATTTTAATTAATGTTAGGTGGACAAATAGTAACTGCATGAAACAATATCAGCCTGTTTATCACAACTGTTTATTAAGTCTCAAATGCTGTATTATTTGTATACAAAACACACAGAGATAGGTAGGCAGAAAGAAGGAAGGAAGAAGATAGATAGAAGAAAGAAAGAAGAAAGCAGAACCATGGTAGCAGATCGCGGCGTTGAGAGCAACCGACTGGTAGTTCTTGGTTATTGTCTCAAATTTGCAGCTGTATTCAGAGGATCTGTGTGAAGAAGCAATAGCTGTGTTCACCGACTGACATTGTCACTACCAAGAAGAAAAGTAGTGGCAAGCTACCTTCTTGGCAGTTGCTCAGAAAACAACAGCAGTCCCAGAGATTATGGGGGTAAATGTCTGCACAGGTCAACCCGCTGGATGATGTGTCCTCTGTTAGGGCTGACATATTTTAATGACGGGTGATTACAGGTTCAGATTCATCACTGGCCAGGTTTGTCACAGCTGGTGGCTCGCAACACTAGGTCTCATTGACCTGCATGGAAAATAAATATGTTTCTGTGTGTATGTGTGATGTTATGCTAATGTGAGAACTCGAGCTGCCGTTTTACTACAGTCTTCAGTCATTTAAATAAAGTATGGAAGGAATGGACTCACTAGGTTTAAAAACCTCTCTTCTAGACAGATCAACTTCTCCTATATGCCAATTGTTATGTCACTTTGATTTGTTTGTTCAGTTGGTGTGTAAAGCAATAGTTTGTCCAGTGCCAAACAATTTGTAACAAGGTATCTGGTTTCATTGATTCAGTTGGGGGTCAGCATGACCAAATGGGTAATAGCGCTTGCTTTTAAACTTCAGTTGTGCGGAAACAGAGGTAGCAGGTTCAATACCTACGCTGGTCAGTTGGATTAAAATGTTGAATTCTCATACTTGGCCAACAACGTTTGATAGGGGATGTAAATTACATGTACCTCAGAAGTCAGAGTGGGTTTGCCTGATGGCGAGGGACTCTGGTAATAGGGAAAGCTAATCCATATGCAAAAGTAAGCCCAGTGCACTAGAAGTATTAGCAAGTGTATGGAATACGCAAGAGTTCAAAGTGAGTGAATGAGAGAAAAGAATAGATTCAGTGGGAATATGATACAGTGAGAAGTGACTGTCTGATGATTGTTCTCATATTATGTTATAGGAATTCTCCCCTATTCAACCACAGTAAATGGCAAATAATAGGTGTGTATTGTCTTGCTCTAAGCGGATGATGTCTGTTTTCCTTATCCACACTTGCCTTCAAGCTGAGGGGTGTGTAACGCCTAAGTTTTGCGTTCTAAGGCCACTTGTGTTCCTTAGTTGTGTGGCGTCCGTATTTAGAGTAGCTTTGATGTTCTATGTTTTCTATTGTACAAATACTTGGCCTTCCTTTGGCTCTGTATCAAGATATTTTGTGACAGTGTGATCTTATTGGTGGTTGATCAGATTTCATATCATACTATGTACAGACAACTGTATTGTCTCTTGATAAATTGATGCATAGTGGTTTTCGTATCATATTTCTGGTGTTTTCGTTTCACATTCGGTCTCTTCTGGAAATCCCACCCGCCTTTCTCCAGCATTTCAACTCACATGCGATGAGTTTTCTTTGGCGGGATGTTGATAGAGGATCCCCATGTTACATAAGTAGCAAAGTCTTAGAAGAAACACGCTGTGTGTGTCATTTGTCACTTGACTTCTGTCATAATCTTTGGATGTTTGTGTAAAATAGTCACAGTATTTGCCTTTAGGCATCTTGTTTCTATCTCTATATCAAATGTTCAGTCCTGTAATAAAAAAAAGGCTGCCTAGTTATTTGAACATTTTAAAAATTCCAAAAAAAATGTTGACTTCTCATCCTTGACTTGGGGATGTAAATTACAAGTACCTCTAAAGTCAGAGTGGGTTCACCTGATGGCAAGGGACACTGGTAATAGGGAAAGAGATTTATTAATTGGTGCCTGCACAGAATAGAGGGACTACTTGATAGGACAGAATCACCAGTGTAGGAATCATGGCGCGCACACATCCCAGCCAATCAAAAAGTTAGGAAAAGATGCTGACACTGGATAGGACCCACATTGAGAAAACCTGTTCACAGTATAACTAGGAAGTCCTTCCTCTGGGACCCACGGGAAATAGAGGGAGGCCTCAAAACACACAAACAAGAAATTTGAGACAGATGAATAATATGGGGAGGACATAGATGAATAATATGGGGAGGACATAGACAGATGAATAATATGGGAAGGACATAGATGAATAATATGGAGAGGACATAGACAGATGAATAATATGGGGAGGACATAGATGAATAATATGGAGAGGACATAGACAGATGAATAATATGGGGAGGACATAGATGAATAATATGGAGAGGACATAGACAGATGAATAATATGGGGAGGACATAGATGAATAATATGGAGAGGACATAGACAGATGAATAATATGGGGAGGACATAGATGAATAATATGGAGAGGACATAGACAGATGAATAATATGGGGAGGACATAGATGAATAATATGGGGAGGACATAGATGAATAATATGGGGAGGACATAGGACAGATGAATAATATGGGGAGGACATAGACAGATGAATAATATGGGGAGGACATAGACAGAGTTGCAGGAGAAAGTAACAGATATGAGGGGCTGGTGTGGGTTGGTTGAGGGCCTGTCATCAGTGGGAGATAAAATAGCTGCAGAACAAAGAAGAGATTTGTTAGTTGGTACTTGTTTAACTTTGATGTTGTTTCTGTATATTATTAGTAAGGTGCTTTATGTATGGTAACTGTCATAATCAGCTATTCTCATACTTGTAAATGTCGCAGGTATACAGTCCATTCCTACAGATAGTAGCAGTGCTAATCATCACAGCCATGGCCTGGCTGATTGTCCGCCAGTGGATCAGACTTACATTTGGTAACTAATGAAAAGTTTCTTGCACTATTTAGTCCTATGTTTTCACTGACTCATTAACTGCCAGATTAAAGAACATGCTGTGACAAGTTAATTTATTTATATTTTTCAACCAGAGATGCAATTCGGCTGCAGTTTGTCCAAATGTAAACACATTTTGTTCTGGTTATATTTGAAAAATGTAGATATCTGTAAGCTCTAGGCTCGCTCACATCTAAGCAGACAGTGGGCTCTTGCATATCATGAAGAACACCCCCACAGATTGAAAAGCACATTGTTGTAATATACAACATTCACAATAACAGTGATCAGTTTGGCATGGCCTCTTTCTGTTCTCACTCCTGCACTTGGCAGACATCACAGGTATATTCCAAAAGGTGGCTGTGAACTCAAACAGTAGAGCACAGGCTTCACCTTGCTCCCAGGTGACAGAAATATCAAACCGAATGTCTTGTGAAGTGTGTTGAAATGCTGAAGGAGGTGCAACAGCAGTTCATATGCCTTGTTATTTTACAGTATTTTTGTGTGTGCTACTGCATTCTCACGTAGTTATTACACATACCCACATGTGGAGTGGCCGATTCAGTGAGGGGTCGACACTCAGTGGGTAGAGGAAAACACGGATGGACATACAGTCAGGCTACCCCTGGCACCATCATCATGGGAACTGTTTAGTTGGCTACTCAAGAAGGACACAGAGGAAGTGTGGGAATGTCCAGAGTCCAATGGTATCGGTTCTTGATTTTATATTTGATTTCCTATGACATGTTTTAAAATCCCACCTGGAGGTCAGCATGGCTGAATGGATTGGAATGCATGTTCTTAAACATCTGTTGTGCTGATGCCGAGGTGAAGGGTTCAACCCCTATACCGGACAGTTGGTCTAAGAATGTTGACCTCTCGTCCTTGACTTGGGGATGTAGTTTAGTTTAGTTTAGTTTAGTCGATGGATCAACATCACGGCACATGGGTGCAACCCATAAGTGCTCCGTTCTCCTCCTAACTCAGACCTGAGTCTGGTGAAACTCAGCTCAGTGCACGAACTCCGTAGCACCGGCGAGGATCCTGAAATACTTTGGGTAGATTTTTAACTCGAAATTTTGCCCTGGCAGCGCCCTTTATGCTAATCTTTTTCGATTTTCAACTGCCAAGGGATGTTTTTTACGTGCACAACAATACACACGGGCGTCCGATCTCACTACCCAGAGACCAGGGGAAATCTTATTACTAGAAGTCCACGAGAAAAAATCCCGGTCATCACCGGGGCTTGAACCTGGGCCCTCCAGCACTCGAGGCACTTGGGGATGTAAAATACAAGCACCTCTGAAGTCGGAGTACGTTCGCCTGATGGCCAGGGACACTGTTAATAGGGAAATCCACATGCAAAATTCAGTCCAGCACTACAAGAAGCAGTTTGTATGGGCTACGCTTGAGTTCAAAGCGAGCGAGCGCCAAATAAAAAATCCCGCCTCATTATCATAACATTTTAACTTCATCAACCTTTTGTCCCTCAGTGGAGGAGAGGTCTCAAGATTTCATGCCAAGCTCTCCTACCTCTTTTGCTGTCTTTTATAGTTCCTTTTATGACTTCCCCATTTTACTGATCTTTGTTTACAATTCCTGCCTTATATCTTTTTGGTCTCCCTATATTTCTTTTACCTTGTCGATACCAGAAGAGTTTACTAGTTATACTACTAGTTGATTCCCTCATTGTATTAAAAATATTGCATGTCCTTTTACAGGACTTTATTGGCAGTTCCTGATTTACTTTGCATTTTTACATTAAGTAGTTTGTCATTGCTCTCTATCTAATTCAAGAAAAGCCTGGTGATGGCGCTGTCACCTCTTCTAATCTCTGGCGGTGCATAACTTTCTCAGATAGGTGCTAAAAATGGGTCCCATAGAGCTGTTAGCAAGTGAAAATGATAACAGTAGGCCAGAATTGCCACTGCACTGGCAAAATTATACAATATTTAAAAAAAAATCTTCCTCTTCTTCAGCGTACCGAGCCATTGATGTTCTTTGCTGCAGATACAAGCCGTCTCCATTCGTCCCTCTGGTTGACCTTCTCTTGCCAGTCGTTGATTCCAAGTGCTTGTAGGTAAAATAAGTCAGTCCGAATTTGAGGCTTATGTATCTGTTTCTTCTTAACACAAGCTTCTTAATGTGAATGAGGAGGAAGAAGAAAAAAAAAAAGATAATATTGTGTGTTTTGTCCACAGTTTACAAAATGGTCTGGTTGCCAGCTATGTTGGTTGTGTTTCTGGCATTGTGTGTGATTCCATTTTGGATGAGCTCTCCTGTCATCAGTTCTACAATACCAGACAAGCCCGGAATTATTGCAATGGCAGGAGCTTCCAATGTGAGTAACTCATCTATATATCTGTTAGTCAGTCAGTCAGTCAACAGATCATTCTCATTGCACATCAGACTATTAGACCATTAGTGCTCAGATCCTGTCATCAGTTCTACAATACCAGAGAAGCCCAGAATTATTGCAATGGCAGGTGCTTTCATTGTGAGTAACTTGTCTCTATTTTTTAGTTAGTCAGTCAGTCAGTCAGCCAGTCAGTCAACAGACCATTCTCATTGCACATTAAACTATTAAACCATAAGTACTCAGATCCTGTCTTCAGTACCTCCCTCAGCATATAGTGACCATTTTACGATGGTTGACTATTCTTCTTTGACTTCCTGCATGGTGCTCTAGTCTAGTTTGACCCCATTAGACTTGATATTCTTGCATTCTGGTCAAAGTTGTAGAATCTCATCCATTCTTCTGAAGGCGTACAGAATGTCAGTTTGCTCTATTGCTTGTCATCTCCCCACAGCAGCCATGTCCACAAGCCTATCTGCTAATTCATTTCCTTTTTCATTTGTACCCCGACACAAAAATGAAACAGATTTTAGTCAACCTTAGCCTCTTTAGAGATTCTAGCCATTTGCCTTCTGGCCCAGCACATCTTGATCTTCCTTAGCATAGCTGAGAAAACATGCATGGGTGAAAGTCTGTGTCTGTATCTCTTATTGTATTCTTGAATAAAAATGTGGCATGTTCAGCATTATCTGTCTGTACAAAATAATGATTTAGAACTGTATTTCTTTGCACAGTATGTTCTCCACATTAAGTGTCATGTGTAAGCGATCGAGGACAACTAGATTAATGTATATTTGAAATTTTGTGTGGGATAACTCTTGTGAGGTGGAGATCAATATAGGATGTATTAACATGCGCAGATCCTAAATTTAAGAGGTATATTAATATGTAGAGTTCTGAATGTTGGAGATATATTTTCTATACAGATTGCACCAGAAAACACTCTATTTGCCTTCAAGAAAGCTCTGGATTTGGGAGTAACACGGATACAGACGACTGTACAGATAAGGTGAGAGTTTATCATTGAACATTACCTTTCCACAGTTAGGAAACGAGAATGATTATTGATGCATTTCTGTTAATATTCATGTCTTTATGGTTGTATAAATATTTTAGAATTGGCATGCTATTTCTGTCATCACATATTCAACAATTTTATCAAGCATGCAAAACTCGCTGATGTGATGATTCTGTATGAATACTGTTTCCCAAAAGTTGTTGACTGTACTTGGTACTCTGTTATTGACTTTTATCTTGAATGTTATGTGTTGGGAACACATCTGCAATTCTTTATAGATACCACTCTCTACTATCTTATTTTGGTGCTCAAATTTAGAGCCATTCAGCTACATTTGTTTGAAAAGGGCAAAAGTTCAGAAATGCCAGATTGATTTTCTCAATGCTTGTGTACTTGTGGGCTTCATGTGTTGTTTATGTTTTGTAAAGGTGTTTTCTATAAAAAAAAAATAAGTGCTTTATGTTATTTCTTCGTCTTCTTTCGTTTGCTTGAAATATGTCTATAATTGCAATGTTGTCTCTTGTATGAATCTAAGTCTTTTTTAGTTCACTCAGCAGCTTTCTACCTTTGGAGTCTATTGGCAATGAAAGACCTAAAACCTGGGGGAGAAACATGACCAACCTGGTCTAATCCCAACCAGTCCATGTGTTCAGTGCTGAATTATGACCTGGTTATGCCCTAATATGCCTCTCTGTAGATGTGAAGCTCCAATACTAGTCTTGTGTGGAGATGCTTCTGTGGTACCAGATCAGGATGGGAGTCTCTACACCAACCTCACTCCAATAGATGCTGTACCTTTCTGGGGCTCCAGTGACCTGAATACCAGTGCATTGACTTTCAGAGTTCAAACTCATAGTCTCACCTCTGTGTGTCTCCACCTTACTGAGGTAGAGGGGTTTGAGTGTTCCAATGACCCCAAGAGCTATGCCGACTGTAGCGCAGCTACTGGTAGGGTCTCCCATGTCAGACAGGTCAAGGGATAGGAACCAGGCAATGCAGCTTGGGCAACAGCAGCTAAGTCAAACTTTAACAACATAGTCTAAAATCAAGAAATGCAAATCATTACTGGAAGCCTGAAGACAACGCCTATTAATGAACTAGAAAAGATCACTGGTTTACAACCAATGCAAGATAGAAGAGATAGAGCCCAGCAACAAGCAAAAAAAATTTAGAAGATTGACAGACGACCCCTTGTATAAAAGGTTTAATGGTCTTGGAAAGGGAAGAATGACGCGTAGCAACTTTGTGAAACTGCAAAAAGAAAGATTAGGACAGATCCTATACTTAACATATCAACAGTCAAACCCATTTAAGTGCAAACAGGTTCCCAGCTTGGAGACAGCATTCCTGGTAATGAGAAAAAGAACAATCAGAATGAAACAGTAAGAAGAAAAGTAGCCCTAAACTACATTAAAGAACATTACCCAAGTAGTAATTGGACCCATGCATATACAGATGGATCAGCCAAAAATTCAATAGAAAATTGAGGAGAAGGAATTCTCCTAAATTTTAAAAATGGAGTGAAAAAAAAGGTCAGTGGCAACTGGAAAATTCTCAAGTAATTTCAAAACAGAGGTAGAGGCTCTGAAAACTGCAGCAGAAATGCTCTTGATGGAAGAAAATAAAGAGAAGCAAATAGCTATCTTCACAGATGCAAAGTCAGCTGTCGCAATACTGAAGAGCAAAAAAAGTACAGAACTAGCTGACCTAAGAGCAGCACTCCATGGTCTATGCTAGAAATCCCAAAAAGTTGTAATACAGTGGATCCCATCACATTGCAGTATACCTGGAAATGAAGAGGCTGACAGACTGGCAAAAGAGGGTGGACGACTGACTACCTCAGCCTGACATAGACATAACTTATAATGAGGCAAAGAGGTTTATAAAAAGCACTTATAGAACCAAATGGGAATCAGAGCATCCAGGCCACCAGAAGGATGATGCATACAAACTCGACCGATGTGAACAAGTAGCAATCTTCAGACTCCGCACAGGAAATAACAGGCTGAAATACCACTTGTTTAATAAACTAAAGATAGGAGATAGTGATGAATGTAATTGTGGAACTGGTAAAATGACAGCTAAACATTTGCTGCAGGAGTGCCCAATCTATGCAGAACAGAGAAAGATATTTTGGCCCACACCTGCTTCGTTTAAGGACAAGCTCTATGGAGATGTCAGCAAGCTCAAGTTGACTGCTGGTTTCTTTAACTGTATTCAGGTTGACATCTAAAGTTGCAAGAAGAAGTTCTTAGCCTGCCACACTTCATGACACAGGCATATCAGTGGCAAAAGCGTCCCAGTGGCACAAAATGAAATATTGCTTGGATAGCAAATCCATTGCATAAATCGAAAGCTCACTGTGTGGATGTCATCTGCAGACTGCATCCTTCTGGTTTCCAGAGGAACAGCCTATGGTAAACGGAAGGCCCAATATACAGAAGTGAGGTTAAGCAGCCATGTGCAGGACGTGACAATTCCTTGGGTGAGCCCAGTACCAGAGCGCTGTGTGTTGGCTCTGCAATTATGGAAGCCTCCTTGGTTGGCAGGAAATGCCCATGGTCTGCCCCTGCCTTCCCTTGAGGGCTGACCTGGATGTCTTCAGCTGTTCTAAATGGGCCAGCTGGGATGGGGATAACACCACAACAGTGAGAGTCAAGCATCCTATGAAACACCCGGGAAGGTAACCTGGCCAACAAATGTCTGCAGAAGTTGGATGTGTCAGCCAAAAGGTGCAAATATCACAGCCCTGCTGTACACAGGCACAATGCAATTAGATCTACAACAACATTCCAGACGAACTTTGTTAGGAGATACCTTGGACAGCCAAAATGAGTCATGTACATATTTTCAAAGAGGCCAAGATTCAAAAGAAACATGTTAAGCACATCATAAGGAAGCTGTTAATAGTTGTCAGCCCCTTCATGAGAAAAAGTTGAACAACTGGGACACTTGGAAATTCTTATGAGAGAGAGAGAGAGAGAGAGAGAGAGAGAGAGAGAGAGAGAGAGAGAGAGAGAGAGAGAGAGAGAGATATTCAGTCATGTATAGAGGTGAAGCAAATTCTCTTGCAACCATACAGCTGAGGCTCAAGTTATAAAGTAAATGGCCCAAATGATGTATAACACTAACTTTGACAGCCACCAGGTCTTCAACCCCCAACCGACCCACTTTGAACTCTAGCTTAACCTATGCTGCACTGATTTTTGCATGTGGCAAGCCTTCCCTATTACCAGTGTCCCTCAACATCAGGTAAACCCACTCTGATTTCTCAGTTACTTGTAGTTTACAACCCGAAGTCAAGAATGAGAAGTCATTTTAGTCCCACTGACCCGTGTTGAGGTTGAACCTGCTACCTCACCATCAATGCACGGGAATAGTCAGTTTAAATTAACCGTGGTAGACAATTCAAATTACTGTGTGAATATGTGTGCTGTATATTTCAGTTTAAATTAACCGTGGTAGACAATTCAAATTACTGTGTGAATATGTGTGCTGTATATTTCAGTTTAAATTAACCGTGGTAGACAATTCAAATTACTGTGTGAATATGTGTGCTGTATATTTCAGTTTAAATTAACCGTGGTAGACAATTCAAATTACTGTGTGAATATGTGTTCTGTATATTTCAGTTTAAATTACCGTGGTAGACAATTCAAATTACTGTGTGAATATGTGTGCTGTATATTTCAGTTTAAATTAACCGTGGTAGACAATTCAAATTACTGTGTGAATATGTGTGCTGTATATTTAAGTTTAAATTAACCGTGGTAGACAATTCAAATTACTGTGTGAATATGTGTGCTGTATATTTCAGTTTAAATTAACCGTGGTAGACAATTCAAATTACTGTGTGAATATGTGTGCTGTATATTTCAGTTTAAATTAACCGTGGTAGACAATTCAAATTACTGTGTGAATATGTGTTCTGTATATTTCAGTTTAAATTAACCGTGGTAGACAATTCAAATTACTGTGTGAATATGTGTGCTGTATATTTCAGTTTAAATTAACCGTGGTAGACAATTCAAATTACTGTGTGAATATGTGTGCTGTATATTTCAGTTTAAATTAACTGTGGTAGACAATTCAAATTACCGTGTGAATATGTGTGCTGTATATTTCAGTTTAAATTAACCGTGGTAGACAATTCAAATTACTGTGTGAATATGTGTGCTGTATATTTCAGTTTAAATTAACCGTGGTAGACAATTCAAATTACTGTGTGAATATATGTGCTGTATATTTCAGTTTAAATTAACCGTAGCAGACAATTCAAATTACTGTGTGAATATGTGTGCTGTATATTTCAGTTTAAATTAACCGTGGTAGACAATTCAAATTACTGTGTGAATATGTGTGCTGTATATTTCAGTTTAAATTAACCATGGTAGACAATTCAAATTACTGTGTGAAATGTATGCTGTATATTTCAGTTTAAAATAACCGTGGTAGACAACTCAAATTACTGTGTGAAATGTGTGCTGTATACTTCAATTTAAAATAACCTAGGTAGACAGTTCAAATTACTGTGTGAATATGTGTGCTATATATTTCGGCTTGAAGGATTTACTTTATTACTTTAGATTATGTTGTATAATTTCTGCAGAATATACCTGACAAGATGCAGTGAAATATGCCAAGCAATAGATCGTGCAATCTTTTGTTTGTGTCTTCATTATTATACGCTTGACCGGTAGGGTCAGATAACCATTCTGCTGTCAGGACGGGGCATTAAAAATTCAATCAACACATACATATGCTTTTCCTCTCTATAAGAGTAATTTGTAGGATTGCAATTTTCTTTATCCATCTGTTTTAGATACCCTTAACGGTTATATTAGATTTCCATTTGTGTCCAGATGACAGCTGAAAATATGTATATATTTAGTATATTTTATATCAGACTATACCATTCATGGTTGGTTTCCCGTTTCTTTACAGTTTTGATGGAGTTCCATTTCTGTTCATGACAACTCTCTTGTGCGCACAACAGACTTTGAGGAGATCAGGGACAGTAACATCAGCGAGATCCCCATGAAAAATACAATGTCCGAACTGAAGATGTTAAATGCAGGCTCATGGTTTCTTCAAGTAAGTTAATGGTTCATTATATATATATATATAATATATATATATATATATATATATATATATATATATATATATATATATATATAATCGCCCACCAGTTTAAATCTAATGACAGTTTTGATCTTTGAACATGCTGTTTATGTCATTTCAATTGAGTATATTATTTTAATAACGTCATCAAAATTTGTCATATTACACCATTTGCAGAACACATTACGGTAACAATGTGTTGCATGATATGCTTAAAATGATGATGTAAATAGCATGTTCAAAGATCAAAACTGCGATTACATTTAAACTGGTGGGCGATTACTGCGCATACATTTTTCTGGCGCACTCTGTGTATGTGTGTGTGTGTCTATATATATATATATATATATATATATATATATATATATATATATATATATATATATATATATATATATATATCTCTTCTTCTTCTTCAGCATTCCGAGCCATTGAGGTTCTTTGCTGCAAATACAATCTGTCTCCATTCGTCTCTCTGGTGGACCTTCTCTTGCCAGTCGTTGATTCCAAGTGCTTGTAGGTCTGTATGTATATTATCTCTCCACCGCCTTCTTGGTCTACCTCGGGGTCTACGGTCATTTATTTCCTGAGTGTAAGCGAGTTTTGTTTCCCTATTATCTTCCATTCTTTCTATATGCCCCAGCCATTGTAGTCTATTAGCCTTCATGATACCAGTGATTAGCGGGGACTTAAACAAATCATAAATGTCTTTGTTACTTCTTCTTTTCCACTCTCCACTTTGTGTATCCCTAATGGGTCCAAAGATGCGTCTTAAAATTTTGTTCTCAAAGGTTTGTAACAAGGCTTCGTCTCCTTTCGTTGTACTCCAGGTTTCAGAGCCATACAGCACAACTGGTCTGATCAGTGTTTTGTATATTGTGATTTGGTGTTACGAGATAGCGCCTTTGATTTTAGTAGATGTTGTAGTGCATAGTATATCTTATTTCCAGAGTTGATTCTAGTTTGTATTTCTTCCCTTATGATGTTGGAGCAGTTGAAGATTGTATATATATATATCTGTATGTATTGTTCGTAATTCTGTTCTGTTTATGCGCTGCGCATGCGCATGAGACACCTAACGCCACCTAACGAACGGGAATATAAAATTCGATGTTGCTGTCACTCCCTCTCCCTCCTTTTCCACGCCTTGCGACATGTTGGGTATATATGTTGGCTTGCCCCATATTTTGTATAGACCTGTTGGCATTTTGTATAGACCAGTTGGCATTTTGGGTGCTGCGACCAATATCACATTCCACCTTTATACACACCTGTGCTCGCATGAACCACTCTCTCAAACAGACTCACTTATTCTCTCTCACTCTGTCACTCCTCACTCTCTCCCTCCCACCACTTTCCATATAATTGCTGTGAAAATTTATTTAAAAACAATATGATTTGTACATTTCATTTTATTCTGATTTTTCAGCATGATCCATGCGGGTCATCTTGGAGTTTGAGTGAAAATGAGACTGCAGAAATCAGCATGGAAAAGATTCCCACTTTGTCTGAGCTATTGCAGCTTGGAACTGACAGCCAGTCACTGGAGCTTTACCTGATGGTGCAGCCATTGCCATCCTGGCATCCCTACTGCTGTGATCCTGGCAGCATTATTGATCAAGTCATTTCAGAATCACCAGCTTGGTTCGACAGATCCAGTGTATGTGTTTTTATCTCATTCCGTACCAAGCAACACATCATGTGTAGATCATATACTCCTTTTACGACTAAACATCTTCAGTTTTATCATTATCCTTTCAGTCCCATCTACTGACTGTTGTTGTTGGTAATTTAGTCAACAGCATGTATTAAATTCTGCAGAATGATCCGGCATTTAGTCAACAGCATGCCACAACAAGCAATGATGTACAGACCAGATGGAAACAGAGGAAGAGGCCGACCACGTAAACGTTGGACAGAGGGAATAACAGAATCCATAGGAATGTCGATATACGAAGCCCATAACCGGGCACTCTCACGAAGTTTATACTTCACCTCGACACCGCAAGGTACAAGAGGAACATGATGAGATGAGATGAGATCCGGCTTAATATTTTCTTAAGAATTGACAATAACATCATTTCTCTTTAATTGTTGCATTCATGAGGTCCTATGTCTTTGGCATGATGAGATGAGATGAGATCCGGCTTAATATTTTCTTAAGAATTGACAATAACATAATTTCTCTTTAATTGTTGCATTCATGAGGTCCTATGTCTTTGGCAGAATAATCAGACATCCTTTTCTCTAGTCTGCTGGTGTGCCTTCAGCCTCCTAGGTTGCTAAATATTTTATACAGTATTTCAGCAGAGTTTAAATTGGCTTTTTTAAATAGCTTCTACTGGGATACTGTTTGGCAGTTTTACCAGCTATCTTTGTCATCAGTATTCTGGTATTTCTTCAATCTCCCAGAATCTGCAAAATAATTTGTACAGTAATTCCGTTGAGGTTTTTATCTTGGCTTTAATAGCTTCCGCTGGGATACCATCCAGACCAGAAGGTTTCCTATCCATCAGGAGTTTGAAAGCTTTTCTAATTTCCTCTTTAGATGGTTTCTCACAGTTGATATCCAGCAACTGCATATGGTTTTTTTTAACGTGACAAACCATGGGAATTTGTAACGTGACAACCATAGGAGTTTTTAATGTGACAGAAGGGTACAAAATCACAAATACTGAAGTATTGGAAAGATCAGGTTGTGTGATGGTTTGTTCCATGCTCAGTCTTCGTAGACTTGGATAGCACACATTACGAGGATGGATGATGTGAATTACAGGTGGGTAAGAGATCTTAGGGTCGGCCTCTACCACGATACAAAGATGTGTGTAAGCAGGACATGATTGATACAGACATTGATAATGCACATTGGGAGCAAGTTCGCCGCTGAACTGTGTTGCATGGAGGGCAAATATCAGAAATGGAATAAAGAAAAAGGAGAAAATGATTGCAGATAGGTCATACACTGAGCGTGTGAGATGTAAGATGGTGCGTGTGATGAAAATGACCATGTGTTCACATGCATCCATTGTGAGCAAACATTTACAGAACAAATAGGTCCCATCAATCACATTCACTACCGCCATGGGTTATAGTTATTATGCCTTTCTGAAGTACAATGTAACAAACTATCGTCTGTCAAGACGGCAATGTGACAATGAATGATAAGAAGTTTACATGGTTCTCTGAGTTTTTCACCCTTATCTGAGAAGACTACACATTTGATATGTTACCCTAGGATCAAAGGTAGTATACCATGCTTTTCATATTGTGTAAAAACCTGCCGTCCACCCAGTGAACTGTGTCAAGTAAGATATGGCAATTTTGTGAGTTTAGTATTGGCTATTTATGTGATGCATGTTTCCTACATGGGCAATAGCTTCTAGTAACTTCAACTCCAGACAGAAGCTAGTGATCCCCACAAGGAACATTTGTTGAAAACGAGTTGTTCAAAACTGGGCTGAAACCACATGTCCAGCATAAAAATGTGAAGTGGCAGAAATACTACATTGGCTCCTTGATTCACCATCTCACAGACATACTTCAGCCAGCGGTTAGAGTAGCCATTCATGACCATATAAGATCAGCATAGCTGATTGGATAAGAGCACTTGTTGTTAGACATCCACTCAGCTTCTGATGCAGAGATAACGGGTTCAACCCCTACACTGGTCAGTTGGACTAAAATGTTGACTTCTTGTCCTTGACTTGGGGATGTAAATTACAATTACCTCTGAAGTCGGAGTGGGTTTGCCTGATGGCGAGGGACACTGGTAATAGGGAAAATTTAATAGTATACTAGAAGTAGTAGCCAATATAAAATCATACAAAGTAATGCAGCTTTACAGAACAGAATTACGAACAATACAAGGACGTTGTGAGATAAGCCTCCATCAGCACACAAATACATACACATAACACAACATATAATCACAGAGGAAACCCTCCAGTGACTACATTAAGGCATAAGAATGGGATGAGAAGAATAAAAAGGTGGGAAAAAAATGAGAATAATGAAGAGAAAATGAAAATTTGAAAAAAAATCGTTTGCTACTTATCTCATGAGTATCACAGATGGAGGCTAGTCGAAACAACATCCTTGTATTGTTCGTAATTGTGTTCTGTAAAGCTGCATTACTTTGTGTTATTTTATATTGTTTACATTTGCACAGCTTTACCGCAGTTCCACTAACTTTATTTACAGAAGTAGTAGCAAGTGTGTGGACTATGCTTGAGTTTAAAAAAAACAACATATTAAACAAATCAAAACTATGCTACACCTTTTATTTTCTTTACAGTATTATTTTGTTTGTATTGTGGTAACAAGTAAGCTAATTTTGTTTATTTCTCTTTGATGCTGTAGATTTATGTGCCAGCTTGGCTGTACAATAATTGGACAGAGAGCGGAAGTTTTGTGTCTGCTAGATCTCACAGTGAGGTCTCCTCAATCTACATGATGACAGATTCACCGTGTCTGCTAACAGACTTGAGGTTAGTGTTTCTGTTTCATGACTAAACTTACAAGCCCCTGGTAAAATGGTCATGTGGTTCAGTATAGGTAAATCCATAGCAGAGACTTTATGTGGTGGTTGTTGAAGCGTGAAGTGTTAGCAAGTTAGTTGCATGTCCATTACAGGACCCCTTTAAAAAAGTTAGCTGCATGTCCTTTACAGGACCCCTTAAAAAGTTAGTTTTATATCCTTTACAGGACGTCACAGTCAGCCCGAGCAATTTTGTGTGTGGCTGTTTGCGATTTCTTGGCAAACTGAACTACGTTCAGTAGTTTGCCATTGATTTCTGAACGACCAGCCCTCATAGTATTGTATGAAAACCAAAGCAAGGTGGTCTGCTGCCAAATCACAAACAGGACAGGCTATTTGTGATTAAGTAATTGTTACATTCAGTAGTTTGCCATTGCCTCTTGATAATCAAGGCAACGCGATCTGCTCCCAAATTGCCTGCAGCTGACCTTGAACCTGGTATGTTTGGATTGTGAGATTGTTCACTACCCTCAAGCCACAGACTCTGACTGAAGTCTGAGGCCTTGACCTTGACTGTTCTAAGAGAAACACTCGCCTGCTGGCCCTGGTGGTTGTGGGTTCGAATCCACACGGAGGCAGGATGTTTAAAATTGACCAGGGCTCCCAAGTTGACCCAGCCTAAAATGGCCGCCAGGAAATGTTTTGGAGAAATAAAGATGGCTGACATGATACTGACCACATCACCCCCCAAGTGCTAATTGATCAGTACAAATATGGACCTAGCACCATATGCCTTGAGGCATATACAAGGGTCCTTTACTTGCCTTTATATTCTAAGCTATGCATATCTGGGTGAACAGTTCCCTTCCCCGCAACCTTAACTTCAAAGTTCCTTTTCTGTGAGACATATACAAGGGTCCTTTACAATTGCTTTATATTCTAAGCTATGCATAGCTGGGTGAACAGTTCCCTTCCCCGCAACCTTAACTTCAAAGTTCCTTTTCTGTGAGACATATACAAGGGTCTTTTACTTGCCTTTATATTCTAAGCTATGCATAGCTGGGTGAACAGTTCCCTTCCCTGCAACCTTAACTTCAAAGTTCCTTTTCTGTGAGCCATATACAAGGGTCCTTTACTTGCTTTTATATTCTAAGCTATGCATAGCTTGGTGAACAGTTCCCTTCCCTGCAACCTTAACTTCAAAGTTCCTTTTCTCTGAGACATATACAAGGGTCCTTTACTTGCTTTTATATTCTAAGCTATGCATAGCTGGGTGAACAGTTCCCTTCCCTGCAATCTTAACTTCAAAGTTCCTTTTCTGTGAGCCATATACAAGGGTCCTTTACTTGCCTTTATATTCTAAGCTATGCATAGCTGGGTGAACAGTTCCCTTCCCTGCAACCTTAACTTCAAAGTTCCTTTTCTGTGAGCCATATACAAGGGTCCTTTACTTGCCTTTATATTCTAAGCTATGCATAGCTGGGTGAACAGTTCCCTTCCCTGCAACCTTAACTTCAAAGTTCCTTTTCTGGAGCCATATACAAGGGTCCTTTACTTGCCTTTATATTCTAAGCTATGCATAGCTGGGTGAACAGTTCCCTTCCCTGCAACCTTAACTTCAAAGTTCCTTTTCTGTGAGCCATATACAAGGGGTCCTTTACTTGTCTTTATATTCTAAGCTATGCATAGCTGGGTGAACAGTTCCCTTCCCTGCAACCTTAACTTCAAAGTTCCTTTTCTCTGAGACATATACAAGGGTTCCCATAGGAAGAGGTTCTAACATGCGAACCACAAATTGAAGAACCTACATTTGAAGAAATCCTATATGTAATCACACGACTTAAAAACAATAAGGCAACTGGGACTGATGGAATTGCTGCTGAATTTATAAAGGCAGGTGGCCATGCATTACATCTAAAGCTATACGAACTAATAATAAAAAATCTGGAGGACAGAAGAATTACCCCATGACTGGAAAGAGTCATTATTGATACCTATCTTTAAGAAAGGAGACAAGTTCCAATGTGGAAATTATAGAGGAATATCACTACTGTCCACAAGCTATAAGATACTATCCGCAGTATTACTAAATAGACTAAAACCATATTCAGAAGACATATTAGGTGACTACCAGGCGGGTTTTAGACAAAACAGAGAAACAATAGATCAGATATTTATCTTACGACAAATAGCCGAGAAACATTGGGAATATAAAAGAGATCTCCATAACATTTTTGTGGATTTTAAAAAGGCTTATGATAGTGTCCATAGGAATAGTCTATGGAATGCTATGCAGGAATTTGGAATACCAAGGAAGTTAATCAACATGACCAGACTATGCATGGAAGATACTTATAATATAGTAACATATAAAGGCAGGAAATCAGACCCCTTCCAAATAACATCTGGCTTGAAACAGGGTGATGCACTATCGCCGCTACTCTTCAATCTGGCTCTAGAGAAAGTTGTAAGGAAGATAAAGGAGGAATGTGATATTGGAGGAACATCCAAGCTGCTTGGTTATGCAGATGATATAGATATTATAGGGCAAAGTGAACAAAAGACATTGGAAATATTGACTCACTTAAAGGAAAAAGCCCAACAGATGGGGCTGGTTATCAACCAAGATAAGACAGAATATATGGTAATTTCAAGAGACGGAATGGCTAAAAACTCTGGCCACATACAAATAGATAATATGACCATTAAAAGAACGGAAACATACAAATACCTGGGTACAATCTTCAACTGCTCCAACATCATAAGGGAAGAAATACAAACTAGAATCAACTCTGGAAATAAGATATACTATGCACTACAACATCTACTAAAATCAAAGGCGCTATCTCGTAACACCAAAATCACAATATACAAAACACTGATCAGACCAGTTGTGCTGTATGGCTCTGAAACCTGGAGTACAACGAAAGGAGACGAAGCCTTGTTACAAACCTTTGAGAACAAAATTTTAAGACGCATCTTTGGACCCATTAGGGATACACAAAGTGGAGAGTGGAAAAGAAGAAGTAACAAAGACATTTATGATCTGTTTAAGTCCCCGCTAATCACTGGTATCATGAAGGCTAATAGACTACAATGGCTGGGGCATATAGAAAGAATGGAAGATAATAGGGAAACAAAACTCGCTTACACTCAGGAAATAAATGACCGTAGACCCCGAGGTAGACCAAGAAGACGGTGGAGAGATAATACATGTACAGACCTACAAGCACTTGGAATCAACGACTGGCAAGAGAAGGTCCACCAGAGAGACGAATGGAGACGGATTGTATTTGCAGCAAAGAACCTCAATGGCTCGGAAAGCTGAAGAAGGAGAAGAAGAATATACAAGGGTCCTTTACTTGCTTTTATATTCTAAGCTATGCATAGCTGGGTGAACAGTTCCCTTCCCTGCAACCTTAACTTCAAAGTTCCTTTTCTGTGAGACATATACAAGGGTCCTTTACTTGCCTTTATATTCTAAGCTATGCATAGCTGGGTGAACAGTTCCCTTCCCCGCAACCTTAACTTCAAAGTTCCTTTTCTGTGAGCCATATACAAGGGTCCTTTACTTGCTTGCATATTCTAAGCTATGCATAGCTGGGTGAACAGTTCCCTTCCCTGCAACCTTAACTTCAAAGTTCCTTTTCTGTGAGCCATATACAAGGGTCCTTTACTTGCCTTTATATTCTAAGCTATGCATAGCTGGGTGAACAGTTCCCTTCCCTGCAACCTTAACTTCAAAGTTCCTTTTCTGTGAGCCATATACAAGGGTCCTTTACTTGCTTTTATATTCTAAGCTATGCATAGCTGGGTGAACAGTTCCCTTCCGCGCAACCTTAACTTCAAAGTTCCTTTTCTGTGAGACATATACAAGGGTCCTTTACTTGCTTTTATATTCTAAGCTATGCATAGCTGGGTGAACAGTTCCCTTCCGCGCAACCTTAACTTCAAAGTTCCTTTTCTGTGAGACATATACAGGGTCCTTTACTTGCTTTTATATTCTAAGCTATGCATAGCTGGGTGAACAGTTTCCCTTCCCGCAACCTTAACTTCAAAGTTCCTTTTCTGTGAGCCATATACAAGGGTCCTTTACTTGCCTTTATATTCTAAGCTATGCATAGCTGGGTGAACAGTTCCCTTCCCCGCAACCTTAACTTCAAAGTTCCTTTTCTGTGAGCCATATACAAGGGTCCTTTACTTGCCTTTATATTCTAAGCTATGCATAGCAGGGTGAACAGTTCCCTTCCCTGCAACCTTAACTTCAAAGTTCCTTTTCTGTGAGCCATATACAAGGGTCCTTTACTTGCCTTTATATTCTAAGCTATGCATAGCTGGGTGAACAGTTCCCTTCCCCGCAACCTTAACTTCAAAGTTCCTTTTCTGTGAGCCATATACAAGGATCCTTTACTTGCCTTTATATTCTAAGCTATGCATAGCTGGGTGAACAGTTCCCTTCCCCGCAACCTTAACTTCAAAGTTCCTTTTCTCTGAGACATATACAAGGGTCCTTTACTTGCTTTTATATTCTAAGCTATGCATAGCTGGGTGAACAGTTCCCATCCCCGCAACCTTCAAAGTGCCTTTCCTCGCTTCAGAGGTCACAGATTGTGAGAATTGTATGGATATTTTGCCCTGGCCATGCAGGAGTGCAGCGGAATGAACGAGCTGATAGGCTGGCAGGGAATGCACCTCTTGGTGGTAGATTACCTATGGACGAGGGAGAGGTGGTCGAGCGCCTGTAGGACCAGGTGGAGAAGGCAGGGGGGACAGATTAAGAACCCGCATATGGAAAGAATGATATTGCTGGGGATTGGCAGGGGTTCTGGAAGAATCTCAAAACTGAGAGGGAAGACCCGGAGAACTTTCAATCAGATAATGGTGGGAATGATTAGTAGTATGACTGTTTGCTGGCTTTGGAACGAGGTGAGGGAGCGCTAATGGGAACATCCTAGATGCAGTGATGTTAGTCTTTAGCTTAGCTCAACTCAACTCAACTCCATTCCTTCCCAGAAAGTTCCAAAAGTGATCTTGGTGTCCTTTTGATGAGGCCAGGTCAATCCCAAAGCTGTAATGGTGAGAAATATTCATCCAGCCACTGCTGAGAATTGAACCCTGACAAGTACCTTCATAAACAAATGCTCTAACCACTGTAGCTTTGCAACTTTATTAAGGCAGTAAAAGATAAAGGTAGTCCCATAGCAGCGACTGCCTCTGAGGTGTGAAATGTTCGACCTTCACATATTCTGAGTCGTGACATGGGGTGATCAGTTTTCTTCCTTGTCAACTCTCCTTCACAGATAATTCCCAGATAATGGTCTGATACCCATTATTATGAGCAGAACATGGTCTGATACCCATTATTATGAGCAGAACATGGTCTGATACCCATTATTATGAGGCTGGGTTGACCTCAGATCTATGCTGGTGGGAACAAACATTCTGCCTCTGTTAGGGATTGACCCTGGATTTCTGTCTTGGCAGGCACATGCACTAACCACTACACCGGTGTTATGGTAGTACCATTGTTTTTTTGTTGTAATTCTTTCTGTCAGAGACAGTATAGAATTAAGTTATTGTTAGAAAGTCACTTCACCATTATTATATTCTTAATGCAATATTTTGTCGTCTGTTGAAACTTTAGGAGAAACCAGAAGAATAATTTAACAACGATAATCTCCGACGTGAACAGCAATTGGCTGCTGTCCATCTTGTGGTGTGCTGGTGCAGATTTTGTGGCAACACGGCACATAGAAGATCTTCAAGATATCACGAGCCCTATGTTACATCTGGTGAGTTACTTACAGATATCATGAACCCTATGTTACTTCTGGTCAGTTACTTACATATATCACGAGCCCTACGGACACGATTTGTAATCCTGTATACCCGGGTTTGAAACACAGCGGTGCTGGTTTTTTCAAAAAAAGGTATAGGTGCCGGTCGTTCAGAAAGCAATGGCAAACTACTGAACATAAAACTTGCCCAGGAATCACAAACTGCCAAAATTCTGGGGTTGCTGCTACATCCTGTGAAGGACATGCAACTAAATTTACTTGGCAATGGAATAATCTGAATATAGATCTTGTGTGTGCTTGGCATTGTCCACACACATGCTACTACTACTAGTTGTTGCTACTACTGGGGGTGCACTGGACTGGTTGTTGCCTGAGTGTTAGCTTTCCCTATTACCAGTGTCCCTCACCTTTAGGTGTACTCTCTCTGACTTCTGAGGTACTTGTAAAATCCCCAAATCAAGGACGAGAAGTCAACATTTGAACCCAGCTGACTGAACTCACTATGCAGCGGTTAGACGAGACAGTTTAAATTAATATTTTAGTTTCTTCAATGACATTAATAAAGTACTTATTCATGTTTTCACAATAGAATCATTATCATGGGGAAATCATATATTTTAGGAGATGTAAAGAATATTAAACCACCAGAAAAACACATTCATTTGAGTTGGCTGTCTGGGTATAATCAAAAACATTCAAAATAACCATTGAAATGTGCCTAATTCTTCATCTTCTGGTCAGTATGATCAGGTGAGTTGCCTTGAGAGAAAAATGACCAGATGAAGTTCTTAATCACTGAAACAAACAAGTATCTATGGACTGTTCTAGAGCTTTCCATTTCATATCATCATCATCATCATCATCATCATCATCATCATCATCATCATCATCATCATCATTATGTAGCATGTTCTTTGTAGAACATTGCCCTCATCACAATCCACCAGTAAGATTCTTATTTGTCCTAAAATATATTACATAAGTTTAAGGGAACATGCACACTGAATGACTGGCTGTCAGGAACACACACAGGATGTGATAGTGTATGCCAAACTCTGTCTTAGGGTGTGGATTAACGAATAACTCCAATAATACTGTACAATGAACACGGCTCGAAAAGCAATGGCAGTTCTTTAAGCCAACGGAACTGAAATGACTGAGTCAATGACTTTGAACAGTTATGACATCATTTAATATCGCCGCATACAAACTTGCTGAACAATGATAATAATAAATAATTATTTACTCACTGGACCTCTTCTGCGAGGTGGCCAGTAAGAAGATTATAATAATACAAATCAATGACATGTTGCAAGCTATGTCCGTTCAAATATTCACTTGTTGACAATGTCCTTGTTCGTCCTTATGGAATTCTTCTGTCAATCCACCAATTATCCTTCCTGCCGTTTCACAGACATGACACTTGCGGCGTTTATTCGTGGCTATGATAAGTGTTGATTCCTCAGATTGTTTCTTCCATTTCCAACTAATACTTCAGCCACTGATGTGCCATCCAACCAATATCTAGCCAATATATCGTTCTAGAAACAAGACAAGCTGCCGCCTTCCAGAATCTCCCAAGTCAATCTGTTTCTATTGACATTGTTGTGTGACGATTCTGTGTTGTCGCGTCATTTCGTAGTGTTTCTGCTCTAGGATTCTTTACTCTATTTAATTTACGTCATTGTGTCGCACTTGCTCCTTGGCAGTGTACAGGCAAACCCAACACCAGACTGACTGCAGGTGGATTCTTTCAAGATTACAAATGCACATCTCTCATGTATCTAGAGAGTATCCTACAAACTCCAGGGTCTGTCATCTGAAAGAAGACTGGTACCATTGCCTTGACATGTAGCCTGGCTGGACACTTTCACTCAGGCATGCTGTCTTAGTGACTCAGTGAGTTGGTTAGGAAGATTGAGATGGACTGGGCTTGAAGACAGTAGTGAGTGGAATCTGAGCAGGTCAAGGCTGACAGAAAGCAGTTCATTTTATGGCAGACTGTGCAGGTTTAAGAGGAAATGAACAAGCTGATGGGCTCTCGGGCGGAACTGCTATGGAAAGCAGACAAGCAGTGCACTGGGCTGATATACAGAATGCCCTCAGAGAGGCAGTTCTTCAAATGCATGTCTATGAAACGGCAACCTTTACCAGACTGCATGAAGGTCAAGCCAGAACGGTGAAGCCAGACAAAAGGGCTATGTAGTGGTCCAAAGAAGAATAGCCAACCAACACAGAACTGATGTCATTGTCAGCTGCACACTGAGGGAGAGAGATACTGAGGAGGGGAGCTGAGTATTTATGGACTGAATGGTTTGATGTGCAATGGGGATAATCTGTTGAGTAACTTAATTAATGTTTTCTAAATAAACGAGAGATCATCTAGCCGTCTCAGCCCGCGTCAAAACGGGACATATGAACTCCCCACAAGTATGCCCTTTACACTCACTGTTAGATTACCTGTTGTCTCTTCTACCACAAAACCTACAACGTTGTTTAATCCTCAGTGCATACAAGCCCAAAATGATGTGCCACTACAAGTGGTGTACACCACAGTTATAACACCTTCTAACATCTCAAACAACTCGGGCGGCTAAACTTGATCTAACTGCACTTATCACCTGAATACTTGGTAATACTTCTGAATGTCTGTCACTTTAGATGTGACAATGAGGATTCACTGTCTTAATCATGCTCTGGTTAAATATACAACTGATAACACTACTATATTTCTCTGCATACTTTCCTACTCTAATCTGTTCCTAACTAAATGTTTACAGGGTGTCCCAGTGAAAAAAAACAAAAAAAAAAACACACGCACGCACGCACGCACGCACGCACGCACGCGCGCGCAGAGAGAGAGAGAGAGAGAGAGAGAGAGAGAGAGAGAGAGAGAGAGAGAGAATGCCTACTATTGTTTCTTCACTTTCCCACTATTACTTTTGGGACAGATTATTCACAGATGTCTGTGTATTATACTGAGCATTATTCACATATCAACCAATCGACATTATCACTGCGATAAAAAAAATGGGCACTCTTCCGAATAGCGGTCCCAAATTATTTATTGTAAAAAGTATCCTTTACAGGGCCTAATTTGCCTAATTGGCAAATAAAATTCACGTTAAACAAAGACATTTATTGGATCCATCGATTCAGACACTCGATCACTCCGTCGCTGCCTGAGGGCTGCCACCGCCCCCCCCGCCCCCCTCCCCGCAGCTTCTGTAGACCCATAGAGCACACGTTATTCACAAGGTTCGAGTTTCTCAGTTCTATGTTTTAGTTCGTAATGTTTAATATTTTTTATTAAAAATTTTATTAAAATATAAAAGAAAAAAAATTGCAGAGGGGGAATCGAACTTACTACTATACTACAGAGGACACAATAATAGTCCCACAAAAATTAATAATATAGTCAAATGTGGGTAATGTGACCAGTCACATGACCAACCGCATCTGTGAATAATCACTTTGATTACTTTTTTACTCAAACAATGTGGTGGTTTTCTGAAAGGTCATGAGCTAAACTAGGTTTATGTCCCTCTTCCCTCTCACACTGTTGTTAATGTTGACCTGACCTGCAGTCCACTTTAAACCCCTAATGTTTATATTTGCTACAGTTGTTAACTTACTATATGTCTAGTCATGACCTAATCTGTCTTCCTAGGCTATTATGGATGTCATATCACAACCGATGTCATAAAATAAAACAGAGGGCATTACATACAGGAAGTGTGTATTATGTAGTTTATGGTCACTTGCACTG
>JACEFZ010001764.1:0-7500 GCA_014155875.1 Cepaea nemoralis
TGCATTGTTTGGTTTTAAAAAAAATGAACCCGGAAAGGGAAAAGGTAAACGGGTGAAAAAATTATTGACAGTCTTGTGTCATGAAACGGAAAGGAGTCAACACACGAAGTGATCCATGACGTTGGAGATCGTAATTCGTGTAGAGGCACGATCGCCCACGCCAGCCGCAAGGCACTGGTTGATGATGATGAAGGTTTAATATAAGAGTATGAGACCTATGATGCTATGTCAATGGTTAGATACGAATTCTGTCCAGATTCCATAGTTGTGGATTCATGTAAATGATTGACCGCGCTAATGAAGTAAGGAGTTCTAGTTTGTCATGTGCCGAAGTATACTTGTTCCTGTCGCGAGGCGCCGTCGTCATTTACAGGTGACAGTGTTAAATGTTTACATATTCTAGTGCGTCCTCTAGTCTCTACTTCTATGAGCGACAACCAATACTTATGTATTTATTTATGAACTGTCTCAGTGGCATCAAAGGGTTTAAACAAAGTCTCCATTTATAACATATTGCACGATTTCTAGACGGGCATATTTGGTTGCATCTGGTCAGGTGCAGACTGTAGAGTTATATATCAAGTATTGTGAATAATGAATAATACATTGGCTAAATTGTGATTACACCGTTGCTGATAGGTCTACAAAAGGCTTTGCATGCGTTCGTTGAAGGCCTGTGCTCCACGGTGAGATGAAAGACAGAATAGAAAGAAGAATATTTCAACAAAAAGATGATTGAGTCAGCTGACAAATATATTAACCATGTACTTACGAATATGACAGAATCTTCCAGCCCAGCCAGGTGGACAAACGCAAGTATTGTGTCTCTGACACACTCCATCGTGGGCACAAGGTGGAATACACACAGGACTGCACGTCAGACCAGAGTACCCGGTCGGGCAGAGGCATTTATTGGGGCTAGTACACACGCCATTATTGTTGCAGGGCGGCTCACACGTTGCTAGGGACAGATTGTAGGCAGATCGGTCACAACATTTGTACACATTATTGGGCACACATTATTGGCACAAATTACAGACATAGAGTCTACGTCAAAATATAGTATCACATTGCTTACATAAATAATTTTAGTACACGACATAACCGCTGGTTACATAAATAATTATAGTACATGACATAACCTATGGTTGCATAAATAACTGTAGCACATGACATAATTTCTGGTTACATAAATAATTGTAGCACATGACATAATCTCTGGTTACATAAATAATTGTAGTACATGACATAACCTCTAGTTACATAAATAATTGTAGGACATGACATAACCTATGGTTGCATAAATAATTGTAGCACATGACATAATCTCTGGTTACATAAATAATTGTAGTACATGACATAACCTATGGTTGCATAAATAATTGTAGCACATGACATAATCTCTGGTTACATAAATAATTGTAGTATCTGACATAACCTCTAGTTACATAAATAATTGTAGCACATGACATAACCTCTAGTTACATAAATAATTGTAGCACATGACATAACCTCTAGTTACATAAATAATTGTAGCACATGACATAACCTATGGTTGCATAAATAATTGTAGTACATGACATTATCTCTGGTTACATAAATAATTGTAGTACATGACATAACCTCTAGTTACATAAATAATTGTAGTACATGACATAACCTCTAGTTACATAAATAATTGTAGTACATGACATAATCTCTAGTTACATAAATCATTGTAGTACGTGACATAAATGCTGGTTACATAAGTAATTACAGCACATGACATAACCTCTAGTTACATAAATAATTGTAGCACATGACATAACCTATGGTTGCATAAATAATTGTAGTACATGACATAATCTCTGGTTACATAAATAATTGTAGTACATGACAAAACCTCTAGTTACATAAATAATTGTAGTGCATGACATAATCTCTAGTTACATAAATCATTGTAGTACGTGACATAATCTCTAGTTACATAAATCATTGTAGTACGTGACATAAATGCTGGTTACATAAGTAATTACAGCACATGACATAACCTCTAGTTACATAAATAATTGTAGCACATGACATAACCTCTAGTTAATAAATAATTGTAATACATGACATAACCTCTAGTTACATAAATAATTGTAGTACATGACATAACCTCTAGTTACATAAATAATTGTAGTACATGACATAACCTCTAGTTACATAAATAATTGTAGCACATGACATAACCTCTAGTTACATAAATAATTTAGTACATGACATAATCTCTAGTTACATAAATCATTGTAGTACGTGACATAAATGCTGGTTACATAAGTAATTACAGCACATGACATAACCTCTAGTTACATAAATAATTGTAGCACATGACATAACCTATGGTTGCATAAATAATTGTAGTACATGACATAATCTCTGGTTACATAAATAATTGTAGTACATGACATAACCTCTAGTTACATAAATAATTGTAGTGCATGACATAATCTCTAGTTACATAAATCATTGTAGTACGTGACATAATCTCTAGTTACATAAATCATTGTAGTACGTGACATAACCTCTAGTTACATAAATAATTGTAGCACATGACAAAACCCCTCTAGTTACATAAATAATTGTAGCACATGACATAACCTATGATTGCATAAATAATTGTAGTACATGACATAATCTCTGGTTACATAAATAATTGTAGTACATGACATAATCTCTAGTTACATAAATAATTGTAGTACATGACATAACCTCTAGTTACATAAATAATTGTAGTACATGACATAACCTCTAGTTACATAAATAATTGTAGTACAGGGACAAAAACCTCTAGTTACATAAATAATTGTAGTACATGACATAACCTCTAGTTACATAAATAATTGTAGTACATGACATAACCTCTAGTTACATAAATAATTGTAGTACATGACATAACCTCTAGTTACATAAATAATTGTAGTACATGACATAACCTCTAGATACATAAATAATTGTAGTACATGACATAACCTCTAGTTACATAAATAATTGTAGTACATGACATAACCTATAGGTTGCATAAATAATTGTAGTACATGACATAACCTCTAGTTACATAAATAATTGTAGTACATGACATAACCTCTAGTTACATAAATAATTGTAGTACATGACATAACCTCTAGTTACATAAATAATTGTAGTACATGACATAACCTCTAGTTACATTTAAATAATTGTAGTAATGACATAACCTCTAGATACATAAATAATTGTAGTACATGACATAACCTCTAGTTACATAAATAATTGTAGTACATGACATAACCTCTAGTTACATAAATAATTGTAGTACATGACATAACCTCTAGTTACATAAATAATTGTAGTACATGACATAACCTCTAGTTACATAAATAATGTAGTACATGACATAAACCTCTAGTTACATAAATAATTTGTAGTACATGACATAACCTCTAGTTACATAAATAATTGTAGTACATGACATAACCTCTAGATACATAAATAATTGTAGTACATGACATAACCTCTAGTTACATAAATAATTGTAGTACATGACATAACCTATGGTTGCATAAATAATTGTAGTACATGACATAACTTCTAGTTACATAAATAATTGTAGTAGATGACATAACCTCTAGTTACATAAATAATTGTAGTACATGACATAACCTCTAGTTACATAAAAAATTGTAGTACATGACATAACCTCTAGATACATAAACAATTGTAGCACATGACATAACCTATGGTTGCATAAATAATTGTAGTACATGACATAACCTCTAGTTAATACATAATAGTAGTACATGGCATAACCTCTAGTTACATAAATAATTGTAGTACATGACATAACCTCTAGTTACATAAATAATTGTAGTACATGACATAACCTCTAGTTGCATAAATCATTGTAGTACGTGACATAAATGCTGGTTACATAAGTAATTATAGTACATGATATAACCACTGGTTACGAACACCTTAGTTTACAATTCTGCAATCAGCATGTTTTTTTTGTTGCGTTGGCTTTGAACTCAACCGTATCCATACACATGCTGCTACTTCTAGTGCACTGGACTGATTTTTGTGTGTGGATTAACTTTCCCTATAACCTGTGTCCCTCGCCATCAAGCAAACCCATCCAGACTTCTGAGGTACTTGTTATTTACGTTCGCAAGTCAAGGACGATAAGTCAACAGTTTAGTCCAATTGACCTGTGCATCAGCACACTGGATGTTTAAGAACGAGCGCACTTATCTATTCTGTCATGTTGACCACCATACAATCAATGTCCAAGTTTCTGTCACACATTATGTTTGTTCTAAGAAAGCAAATGATTGGCATGTATATGTTCAGGGGTGTAGATTGCCAGGTAGGTTGTCGCTGTTACTCCCGACAGAAGGCAGGACAATTCGCGGCATGTTCAGTTCCAGCTTCCTGAGTTTGAACATTTAATGGAACCAAGTTTTTGAGACTTAGAAGTATGGCTTCTACCTCTAAGTCAACATTTAGCGAAACCAGGTTTTGGAATTTTAAAAATATGCCTTCTATCTCTGAGTGAACATTTAATGAAACCAGCTTGTGGAAATTTAAAAGTATGGCTTCTATCTTTAAGTGAACATTTAATATAACCAGGTTTTAAAGATATAAAGTATGGCTTTTACCTCTACGTGAACATTTAATATAGCCAGGTATTTGAGACTTAAAGGTATAGCGTCTATTGGTAATTGAATATTTAATTAAACCAGGCTTGGAAGTTGTATAAGTATCTTCTACCACTAATTGAGCATTTAATGAAACCAGGTTTGGGAGACTTAGAAGTATGGTTTGTATCACAAATAGCAGATTTAATTAAAGTAGCTTCAGGAAATCGCATTCTATGTTGCGTGATCAGTGGGGAGAGCAGCAAGCTATCATCAAGACCAAATTAAATGATGTGTTAACAGTGAAATAGCAACAGTCATCAAGACCAAATTATATGTTGTGTTAACCGTGAGATAGCGCCTGTCATCAAGACCAAATTATATGTTGTGTTAACCGTGAGATAGCGCCTGTCATCAAGACCAAATTAAATTATGTTTTAAAAGTTTTATAGCAGCCTGTCATCAAGACCAAATTATATGTTGTGTTAAAAGTGACATAGCGCCTGTCACCAAGACCAAATTAAATACTGTGAACATTGAGTCACTATCATTCAGCCACCATTATTAGGCCATCATCATTCAGCCACCATCATTAAAACACCATCATTCAGCCATCATCATTGAAACACCATCTTTCAGCCACCACCATATAGCCACCATCATTAGGCCACCATCACTGAAACGCCATCATTTAGCCACAATCATTGACACACCATCATTCAGCCACCATTATCTAGTCACCATCATTGAGTCACCATCATTGAGTCACCATCAATGAGCCACCATCATTCAGCCACAATCAGTCAACCACCATCATTTAGTCACAATCATTCATCCACCATCATTGAGCCACCATCGTTGAGCCACCATCATTCAGCCAACATCATTCAGCCACCATCTTTCAACTACCATAATTCAGTCACCATCATTCAGCCACTACCAGTAAACGACCATCATTGAATCACCATCATTCAGCCACCTCCATTCAGCCATCACCATTCAGCCACCATCCAAATAACATTCTATGATATGAATCATAGAAACAGCAGCGAGGTATCATTTGTCCTCGTGACACCCCTATGTCCCCTATCACATATCGGTAAGTTTGGTTTAATTTAAAGTGTCTAACAATTCCTGTATAAATAATATAATTAGAGAGCTGACGTACTTACGCTCACAGATGGCGATATTGTTGGCATCTTTACGCATTTGGTAGCCTGGAAAACATTTGCACCGAAACTCACCAGGAAGATTAGTGCATACTTGAGGACATCCTCCGTTAAGTGTCCGACATTCATCGATATCTGTGGCACAAGTAAGAAACGAGGGAAACTGCAAGCCACAAAAGTACTCAGTACTAACACACTGACTCTAACGGTGTCATTCGGCAAAATAACGATATTAAATACAATATATGTCCTTAGTGAATTTAAACCACGAGCCATATACATACATAAAAATCAATGACCAAGTACTACAAGAAACTAATGAAAATTGAAAGCTGATTATAGTAATTAGGCGTCGACAATCAACAATTTTTGATCACGTTATGGGAAGAAATAAATTGGATCAATTGATGACAACTGGCAAGATTGAGAGGAGGAGAACAAGGGGAAGGCGGAGTAGTAAATATCTACATGGCTTGGTCACGTGATATGGTCGAGACAAGAACACTGAGCTGATCCACAACTCTGGTGAACGAGTGAGATGGCGAAACATGGCCGCCCACGCTTATCGGCATGGCACATGATGAATGAATGAGCATACATTATTTTGTATGATTTCTTGCCTGGCATATTTCGCTGTATCTCGTCAGGGCCATACTGCAGAGTTATATCTCATATGAAGTGAATGAACGAATCATACTTTGGCTGAAATGCTAAATACATAGTCACCGATTTTGTTGATTGGATTTAAGTTTGGGTCTGGCAAAGAGAGATATATGAGGGACAGATTTTTTTTTTTTTTTTTTTTTGCATATCCTTTACAGGACATTGCTGTCAACAGCAGCATCTTTCAGCTGTCTGTTGATTTCTTGGCAAGATTACGCTCAGTAGTTTGCCATTGCTTTCTGAGCGGCCGGCTCAGTTATCCCGCAAGTCACCAGCGGGGGTCGAACCGCTCCCAGTTCTCTCCCGCTACGAGACTCTGCGTGATAAACGGGATTACGGAGAAAGTGTTGTAACCCCTCAGCCAGAGAGACCGACGAGGGACAGATTAGGACGCGCTTACAGCCAGCATGCTGCCAGAACGATCAGCACCTACATCTGACAGTAGTTGCTACTTGAGACTGAACATCTGTCAGTTTGCCCAGTGAGCTATAATGTCGATTCTTATATCATGCAGTCTCAATTTTACTTCCTCTTCTTCTTCGACATCATCATCATCATCATCATCATCATCATCATCATCATCATCATCTTTTCCTTCTTCTTTGCTTCCCATGCCAGGTGTAGAACGGTGGTTTCATTGTACATATTCACAGCACAGCCGACACATCCGACTTCATCATGTCATTTGTTAACCAGGCCTGCCTTCCCAGGAAGCATCGAAAGACATTCCCCCTTCGTAAACATCTCATTACCTCAGACAGAGAAAAAAAATTGCATAGCCTTTACAGGACGTCGCAGTCAACCCCAGCATTTTGTCTAGTTGTTTGTGATCTCTTAGCCAGTTTACATTAAGTAGTTTGCCATTGCTTTCTGAACAACCAACACCCATACCATTTTATAAAAGACCCAACTCAAGGCGATCTGCTGCCAAATCACCTGCAGCTTGTGTTTCTAACGCGGTATGCGGAACGAACTGCCTCCGTATGCCTTTGGCCAGGGAGCCTGCACCTGAGAGGGAAACATTGACTATT
>JACEFZ010001764.1:12500-70000 GCA_014155875.1 Cepaea nemoralis
TACCTCAGTGATTGTCATTAGCGGTATGTCGGAAAGAATATCGCCGGAGCATCTATTCTCGCAAAACGATGACAGTAAAGATAAGTTGCAAGGAGAATTAGGTATTGAAGCCTTCAACTGGTCTATGTCAGTTTGAAAAACATTACTGAATTGGTCGCATGTAATATGATTTGATGGTAAAGAATTTCGGAAGTTATACTTGTTTGTCAAGGTGTTAATTGCCTTCCATATATCCTTACTATTTGTTTTATCCATTACTAAGTTCTTAAAGTAATTTTTCTTTTCCCGTCGTATGGTATATTGAACTTTGTTTCTAAGAGTACGGTATGCGCTGAGATCCCGCTTTTTATGTGCTTTATCTCTGTCTCTCATAATTTCAAGTATTTCCTGGGTGATCCAAGGTGGCTTGACGTGGTGTTTTAGACAGATAGATAGATAGATAGATAGATAGATAGATAGATAGATAGATAGATAGATAGATAGATAGATAGATAGATAGATAGATAGATAGATAGATAGATAGATAGATAGATAGATAGATAGATAGATAGATAGATAGTCGGGAACGGGAGCTTATATGACTACTTATATGAATTAAATGAGATGCTACCCACCAGGGACTGGGTGAAGCCGGGCCAGGTCAGACAGACAGACAGATAGACAGACAGACAGACAGACAGACAGACAGACAGATAGTCGGGAACGGGAGCTTATATGACTACTTATATGAATTAAATTAGATGCTCCCCACCAGGAGCTGGGCTAAGCCGCGCCGGGTCAGACAGACAGACAGACAGACAGACAGACAGACAGACAGATCCCCGCCAGGGTCTGGGCGAAGCCGGGCCGAGTCAGCTAGTTGTATATATAACATACTTTTCTTAACTCTTCCGGCCTCAGTCTCCCATGTGGCTGTTGAGTTAACCTACTTACTTCCAATGATTACTTTATCTTTCAACTTGCTCTGTCCCACGGTGCTGTTATTTTGAATTGCGCTTTGACGTTAGTTTGTAAAATGTTGTTATATATCTCTATTACACACAGTCTGGGCTGAATTTAGAGATCATGTGATGTCCATACAACATAATCCTTATCTCGGACTGTCTAGTTTACTCCAGGGAAAAAGTTACATCAATACGTCCGGAATAAGACAAGCTGCAGAAGCTCCCGGATCAACTAATACGTGCTATAACCGTCCACCTGTCACAGCTTCCATCCTAGACCAGCTGCCGACCAAGACCTAGTGCCTGGTCTGCCTGCATGACATTTAGTCTTTATGTTGCATTTTCTCATACTAGGGTAAGGCTTTTATTCTCCCAATAGCGCTCCTCTGCCCGAAGCGTTGGCACAATGTGGGGTGTCGGGTATGGTGAGCGCCGCCCAACATTCGGCGCTAACATAAAGCAGGTGGTGTCGTCTACTGTCATACGGTAGCTCAGTCATATCTGACTAAAACCTGACTCCAGTGTTATTTTAACTCCATCATACCCAAGCATTTATTACTGTAAAGTACGATCTGTTGGTTATGCGGAGATTTGCTTTAAACTGTGACAGAAAGGGTTACATTTTAAACCCGTGGTCAGTGGTTCGGTCCGCATTCGGGTGGATCCACATTTTTAGAATTGACTTGGGTTCCCAAGTTGACCCAGCCTGCAATGGGATCCAGGAAATGTCTGGGAAGTAAACCCACTCAGCGCCCATTGGTCTGTACAAATATGCGTCTTGCAACATATGCCAGATCCGACTAAAGGCGAATTAAAGGGACCTACACTTACCTTCGCATGAGTAACCATCCGGGCCCAAGACATATCCCTGGCCACAGCCGCACCTGTATGATCCATGGGAGTTAACGCATAGTTGATGACAGTTGTGTCCCTTCGTGAGACATTCGTCTACATCTGAGAAGCAAATAATAGAGAGTATAAATTAATAATAGTACTGGAGAGATTTGGCCATCATAGACCATAACTTTGGGAAGGAAACATCCCAACTGCACCTCCCAGTGGTAGAAGATGGGAAACACATTACGGTGTGGAAAATTTAGCCCTGGGGCCGAGTATCCACCGGAATAAGTGGACAACTCTGTTGAGCAGAGCAGGATGTGGAAGTCAAGAGGAAACCACCACATTATCTTTACAAGACTTCATGACTAACCATATTTCAGAGGCAGTAAAATAAAACACCGAGATCTGTAATGATAAATTAGTATGATGCTTATCAACATCATGTACCATGCCGATCAGCGTGGGTGGTCATGGTTCGCCATCTCATATAATCGCCATAGTTTTTGATCAAGTCTCAGTTCTTGTACCAATTATGTCACGTGGTCATGCTATCCAGGTGTTTGTCTTCTTTTCGTCCACCTTTCTTATTAATTTTAACAGTTGTCACACTAAGTTATAAAGTTTGTTTTTCTTCAAATAATACCCAAAGAACTTGATCGTCCGCATCTAATTTCTCTTATGAATTTACGGTTTTCATTTATTTCTTGTATGACTTTCTCATCTGACTCAGTTGAGGGGTCTGAGTGGTCTCGAGGTACGGTGTCCGCCTCGAGTGCTGAGGTCCCGGGTTCAACCCCCGGTGAGGACCGGAACTCTTTCACGTGGGCTTCTAGTAACTCAATTTGCCCTGGTCTCTGGGTAGTGAGATCAGTCGTCCGTGTGTATTGTTGCGCAAGTAAACATAAAATCCCTTGGCAGTTGGAAATCAAATAAGAGTAGCCTAAAGGCGCTGCCCGGGAAAAATTTCGAGTTAAAAATCTACCTAAAGTATTTCAGGATCCTCGCCGATGCTATCGAGATCGTGCACTGAGCTGAGTTTCTTCGGAGTCAGGCTTGAGTTAGGAGTAAAATGGAGCACCTATGGGTTACACCCGTGTGCCGTTATGTCGATCCGTCGACTAAACTAAACTAAACTAATGACTTTCTCATTTGTTTTCCTGTCAGTTCATGGTATTCTTTGCATTTTCTTCAGAAACCACATGTGTACTGCCACTGGATGTTGCACACGTTGTCTGATTATTGTCCGTGGTTTTCAAGCATAGAACAATATAGATTCCACAGAGAACTTCAATATAGATTCCACAGAGAACTTTTTCATATAACAGTTGACACCTTTTTATTGGTCAGTATGTTTTCCATCTGGCAAAATTCTACCTCCTCTATGGCGATTCTACTTCCAATCTCATCAAGGCACCTCCCATCAGATGTTATTGTAGTCCCGAGATAGTAAAACCGGTGCACCTGTTTAAGGATTTCCCCATTTACGTGGATGTTACATTGGGTTACTGTATTTCTTTCTTCTTAGAGAGTATCATAAGTTATTTTTGTTTTTTATTATGTACCAATGTAATTATAACTGTACTTACGAACTGTGTACAATAACAGCATATGTGAGTTATCGAATTGTGTTTTAGACGTGCGAAGATGCTAGTCTCTCGTTGCTTTCCTTCTTAGTAGTGACCATATTGGTTGGTGACCGTAGCCATTGTCTCTACATGAATCACCAGGAAAATAAAACGAGAAGTAGACGGTAAACATTACTATATTACTTACTAAAGTTCCCATTATTCCATTGTTAATCATTGTCTCTATAAAGAAATCCTCTGCCTACCGCAGAGTAATGATCAGTAATACATTCATTGAGACCAATCATTAATTATTATTCCCGGTTCGAACTTCACGGCAACGGGTCGTCCCCATTATGCTCCGTTCCTGTGCCCGTGAATATCACACAAAATGCTCCCCACTGCCTGATGAGAAAAGTGGAACAGACAGGAGTCACGACAAACCAACAGCCGGCACGGATACACTATGCATCATGCCCCTGCCAGAATGCCAACACAAAAATCCTGCATGAAAAATACAGTTCATCGTTGATGGAAGCGGCAGTCACTAGAAAACCAGCAGCCACACATTACTGCAAAAGGCAAACCAGTCAGTTCAGCGACAGGCCAGCCTCCATCATTCTGAACGTGCAGTGCACGCTACAAATAACCGCGGACAGACGTAAAAGCATTTCACACGAAATTCACAGCTCACAGTGTCGCGCCACGCACTCAGCTCAGTGGCAGGGCGACGGAGCTATGCACTACCAGTCCAACATGAGGGATATGCGAAAGCAAACGGTAGCCACAAGCGAGAAACACTTCAGAGGTCTTAACCGTTCAACCGCCTATCCTCCACGTTGGAGACTACAACCAACAACTATCTGTAAACTGCATGTATAGTTACAATAATCATTAACACTTTAATATTAATATCGGGGGCAAGACCATTTCACACACACACACACACACACACACACACACACACACACACACACACAGACGTGTGTGTGTGTGTGTGTGTTACTCATGTGTTTCATTGTTATGGACTTGGCACGTGGTTGGTTGAATACCGCATGTATGGTTATAACAACATTCATACAGACTGGAGCTGTCATAATCCAGGTGACCTACCTACGTATGTCGTTCACCATCAGGTAGCAAGTAGCCTATCTAACACAATTTAAGCTAGACTAATCAACGTGACCCACCGACATATGTCTTATCCTAATCTTGTAGCACGTAGCCTGTTTAACATATAATTTAAGCCAAAAACAATCAAAATGACCCACCCACGCATGTCTTTTCGTCAGCATGAAGCAGGTAGCCCGTCTCACATACACATGTGAAGCTTCCATGCAAGTTAACACACTTGTGGCTACAGTTACCATTACCAGTAACACATTCATCCACATCTGAAAGTAGAAGTTAAAAAAAAAAACACTATGGAAAGCGCAGAATGATACCTATGAAATGGTTTTACAAAACTAATATTACAGGAGAATGCTCAGTATATGTAACACAATATTTAATATAATACTGGACAGGAGAAGTAACGGACTGCAGAAGGATATAACAATAGAAAATAAAAATAGGTCCTGCGAAAACAAAGTGAGAGATAATAAACACACATATTTATATATTTTCTTTCATATATCATCTTTGATTTTGTCCCCCTGTGATTTACGTTTGCGTATTGGGGTTCGTTGTAAGGTATGTACGCCGTGTCTGTGTTTATTATCTCACTTTTTCACAGGAGTCACGTGTACCTGTTTGTTTTTATTTTATATTTTAATATAATACACTTATTGCAAACTGTGCTGATCCGACAGCGAGAGAGAGAGAGAGAGAGAGAGAGAGAGAGAGAGAGAGAGAGAGAGAGAGAGAGAGAGAGGGAGGGAGGGGGGGGGGGGGGTCATGCTGCATGGGCAACACATGGTCTCTACAATTCAGCCCAAGCTTTGTGCTATTTTTGAAGATCAATGTACCAAATTATAGTCTGTCATGACGGCAAGATGCCAGTGAGTGATCATCATGATGATTTTACATTGCATATAAATATGGCATCTTGGTGGTGTTTGTCCGTCAAGAATGATGATGACCATTGACTTCATCCAGTGGGTTTGAAAGTCTGGAGCTGTGAGTTCTTTGACGGCTGGTAAGACCTATTTCGGGTCGAAATGTTCATTGACAATTTGGGCAAGGACTGCTTGGCATTCCAGAAGGAGGATCTCATGCAGTGGTTTTTCTGTCGAGCCTTTTTTTTCGCAACTCTTGCAGTCCTGTTTGCTTCACAAGTGACTACACCCTTGCGTAATAATATACGCCACGAATTTCGGTCTATGGCAGCAGTCTCCCAAGTATGGTGATGACTTCCAAACGTTTTTAGTCACATGTATTTTTCGAATGTGGAACATCCGTTATCCGGTAATTTTAAATTTCACACGAACTCTGTTTGTTTGCATAAAATCGACTAGAAGCGTCTACATGCTAAAAAAAAAAAAAATTACTTTCCAACCTTCACAGCTGAAATTATTTGCTGCAATCGTGAAGCCATCGTTACAGGAACAACTGAAAGTTCCCGCCATGTTCAAGCACGTCTGCTGACATCCTCCATTTGCATTCTTACACTCATCCACATCTGCAAATTAGACAAAGGACAAAGTCATCATTTTATTACCTCTGTGTCAGAATGGAGTTGAAGACTATGCTGAAATGGCTAGTATGTTAAATGTTCACTACATCTTCTTATCCAACATGGTGGATTTGTGTGCATGCGTGCGTGCGTGCATGCATGCGTGCGTGCGTGCGTGTGTGTGTGTGTGTGCGTGTGGATATTGATCAGTTTGGTAATCCGTGAGACTCCAGTAGGAACAACCTCATGTACAAAGACGGAGGATCAAGAAGTAGTTAGGACATGTGACAAGAGTACCACTAATTCATGCTCTTTACGTGCATGCTACAGCAAACATGAGCGCAGCTTTGCAAGAGAAAGCCGAGAAAGAATTGAATTGAGAGAAACCCTTGATACGCACTAACTCACAATAGCAAATGATCCAACAGAGAAGTCTATCACGACGTCTAACGACACAACACAGATAGAAATCGACAACAAAAGAAGGAAATAGGCGTAGTGTCTCAACTATCCAAATCTCACGAAGAAGTAGATTATTGAACGACATTAACATGTAAATAGCACAACAAGCAATGATGTATAGACCTAATGGAAGCAGAAGAAGCGGCCGGCCAACGTGAGAGATAGACAGATGGAATACCAGTCCACGGGAGTTTCCATACATGAAGCCCACAAACGGGAACTCTCCCGCTGTTTATGTTTCACCTCCACACCGCAAGGTAGAAGAGGGGTGAGATGAGATGAGGAGATGAGATGATAAAATGAGACGATGATGAACATTTAACATGCTGAATCTTTAAAATACAGTCTGACCTTCACAACTAAATCCGTCTGCTCCAACAGTAAAACCGCCATGACAGGAACAACTGAACGTGCCAGGAACATTCGTGCATTTCTGTTGACATCCGCCATTCCCATGCTGGCACTCGTCTATGTCTGCCAGTAATACATTTACAAAATACATACAAGTGGTAGATTTATAAAGCAAAATACTGTATTTGTATATATTCTAATGCGGGAGACGTTCATCACGGGACAGGCTACTGGGTGAATGGTTGAAATGCAAAGTAATAAAGGAAGTATGAATACATTAATAAATAAGCAGGGGCAATTATAACACCAGATCTTAACAATGTGGTAGAAATTAGAGTAACCGTGTCATTGTCTTGTAACCTGTCCATAGTGTTGTTAAGGGTGTCAAGAGTGTTCAGCACGTGACATCGCAGTGCAGAGTAACGCGATGACGTCATAATGACAGTTTAAAGATGACCGCCCCACTTTTGACATGCGCCAAATGGGACTCCAAATGCGCAAATCTGATTGAGTATGAAGATTCTTGCCTGCACGTTTCTGCCTATCTAATTTACGATAACATCAAATGAAAGATACAGAACAGAGATTAAGAACATAATAGGACAAACAAAAGATGTATTTCAGAAAATGAAAAGTATCTTATGAAACATTTGACAACATTGACGTGGAGGTTAGAAAGCTTTCTTCAGCACACGAAAACAAGTTCTCATGCTTGTTTCATAGAGGTCAGAGCTCGTTCTTAAACATCCGGTGTGCTGATACAGATATAGCGGGTTCAGCCCCTACATCGGTCGATTGGACTAAAATGTTGACTTCACGTCCTCAACTTGGGGACGTAACTTACAAGTATCTCTAAAATTGGAGTGGGTTCTCCTGATGGCGAGGGACACTGGTAATAGGGAAAACTAATCAGCAAAATCAGTCCAGTGCACTAGAAGTAGTAGCACGTGCATAGGACTACACTTGAGTTCCAAGTGAGCGAACAAAACAAAGAATGATTGGTTCATAGAGGACCTTCGACTGTGTTCAATGTCTGAACTTATGGAACACCGTAGGATACATGGGGTTTCATAGAGGACCTTCGACTGTGTTCAATGTCTGACATTATGGAACACCGTAGGATACATGGGGTTTCATAGAGGACCTTCGACTGTGTTCAATGTCTGACATTATGGAACACCGTAGGATACATGGGGTTTCATAGAGGACCTTCGACTGTGTTCAATGTCTGAACTTATGGAACACCGTAGGATACATGGGGTTTCATAGAGGACCTTCGACTGTGTTCAATGTCTGAACTTATGGAACACCGTAGGATACATGGAATTTCATAGAGGACCTTCGACTGTGTTCAATGTCTGAACTTATGGAACACCGTAGGATACATGGGGTTTCATAGAGGACCTTCGACTGTGTTCAATGTCTGAACTTATGGAACACCGTAGGATACATGGGGTTTCATAGAGGACCTTCGACGGTGATCAATGTCTGACATTATGGAACACCGTAGGATACATGGGGTTTCATAGAGGACCTTCGACTGTGATCAATGTCTGACATTATGGAACACCGTAGGATACATGGGGTTTCATAGAGGACCTTCAACTGTGATCAATGTCTGAACTTATGGAACACCGTAGGATACATGGGGTTTCATAGAGGACCTTCGACTGTGATCAATGTCTGACATTATGGAACACCGTAGGATACATGGGGTTTCATAGAGGACCTTCAACTGTGATCAATGTCTGACATTATGGAACACCGTAGGATACATGGGGTTTCATAGAGGACCTTCGACTGTGTTCAATGTCTGAACTTATGGAACACCGTAGGATACATGGGGTTTCATAGAGGACCTTCGACTGTGTTCAATGTCTGACATTATGGAACACCGTAGGATACATGGGGTTTCATAGAGGACCTTCGACTGTGTTCAATGTCTGAACTTATGGAACACCGTAGGATACATGGGGTTTCATAGAGGACCTTCGACTGTGTTCAATGTCTGAACTTATGGAACACCGTAGGATACATGGGGTTTCATAGAGGACCTTCGACTGTGTTCAATGTCTGAACTTATGGAACACCGTAGGATACATGGGGTTTCATAGAGGACCTTCGACTGTGTTCAATGTCCTGAACTTATGGAACACCGGAGGATACAGGGGGTTTCATAGAGACCTTCGACTGTGTTCAATGTCTGAATTATGGAAACCCGTAGGATACATGGGTTTCATAGAGGACCTTCGATTGTGTTCAATGTCTGAAATTATGGAACACCGTAGGATACATGGGGGTTCATAGAGGACCTTCGACTGTGTTCAATGTCTGAAATTATGGACACACCGTAGATACATGGGGTTCATAGAGGACCTTCGACTGTGTTCAATGTCTGAAACGTATGGAACACCGTAGAGACATGGGGTTTCATAGAGGACCTTCGACTGGTTTCAATGTCTGAAATTATGGAACACCGTAGGATACATGGGGTTTCATAGAGGACCTTCGACTGGGTTCAATGTCTGAAATTATGGAACACCGTAGGATACATGGGGTTTCATAGAGGACCTTCGACTGTGTTCAATGTCTGAAATTATGGAACACCGTAGGATACATGGGGTTTCATAGAGGACCTTCATTGTGTTCAATGTCTGAAATTATGGAACACCGTAGGATACATGGGGTTTCATAGAGGACCTTCGACTGTGTTCAATGTCGGAAATTATGGAACACCGTAGGATACATGGGGTTTCATAGAGGACCTTCGATTGTGTTCAATGTCTGAAATTATGGAACACCGTGGGATACATGGGGTTTCATAGAGGACCTTCGACTGTGTTCAATGTCTGAAATTATGGAACACCGTGGGATACATGGGGTTTCATAGAGGACCTTCGATTGTGTTCAATGTCTGAAATTATGGAACACCGTAGGATACATGGGGTTTCATAGAGGACCTTCGATTGTGTTCAATGTCTGAAATTGTGGAACACCGTAGGATACATGCGGTTTCATAGAGGACCTTCGATTGTGTTCAATGTCTGAAATTATGGAACACCGTAGGATACATGCGGTTTCATAGAGGACTTTCGATTGTATTCAATGTCTGAAATTATGGAACACCGTATTATACATGGGGTTTCATAGAGGAACTTCGATTGTGTTCAATGTCTGAAATTATGGAACACCGTAGGATACATGGGGTTTCATAGAGGACCTTCGACTGTGTTCAATGTCTGAAATTATGGAACACCGTAGGATACATGGGGTTTCATAGAGGACCTTCGACTGTGTTCAATGTCTGAAATTATGGAACACCGTAGGATACATGGGGTTTCATAGAGGACCTTCGATTGTGTTCAATGTCTGAAATTATGGAACACCGTAGGATACATGGGGTTTCATAGAGGACCTTCGACTGTGTTCAATGTCTGAAATTATGGAACACCGTAGGATACATGGGGTTTCATAGAGGACCTTCGATTGTGTTCAATGTCTGAAATTATGGAACACCGTGGGATACATGGGGTTTCATAGAGGACCTTCGACTGTGTTCAATGTCTGACATTATGGAACACCGTAGGATACATGGGGTTTCATAGAGGACCTTCGACTGTGTTCAATGTCTGAACTTATGGAACACCGTAGGATACATGGGGTTTCATAGAGGACCTTCGACTGTGTTCAATGTCTGACATTATGGAACACCGTAGGATACATGGGGTTTCATAGAGGACCTTCGACTGTGTTCAATGTCTGACATTATGGAACACCGTAGGATACATGGGGTTTCATAGAGGACCTTCGACTGTGTTCAATGTCTGAACTTATGGAACACCGTAGGATACATGGGGTTTCATAGAGGACCTTCGACTGTGATCAATGTCTGACATTATGGAACACCGTAGGATACATGGGGTTTCATAGAGGACCTTCGACTGTGTTCAATGTCTGACATTATGGAACACCGTAGGATACATGGGGTTTCATAGAGGACCTTCGACTGTGTTCAATGTCTGACATTATGGAACACCGTAGGATACATGGGGTTTCATAGAGGACCTTCGACTGTGATCAATGTCTGACATTATGGAAACACCGTAGGATACATGGGGTTTCATAGAGGACCTTCGAACTGTGTTCAATGTCTGACATTATGGAACACCGTAGGATACATGGGGTTTCATAGAGGACCTTCGACTGTGTTCAATGTCTGAACTTATGGAACACCGTAGGATACATGGGGTTTCATAGAGGACCTTCGACCGTGTTCAATGTCTGACATTATGGAACACCGTAGGATACATGGGGTTTCATAGAGGACCTTCGACTGTGATCAATGTCTGACATTATGGAACACCGTAGGATACATGGGGTTTCATAGAGGACCTTCGACTGTGTTCAATGTCTGACATTATGGAACACCGTAGGATACATGGCGTTTCATAGAGGACCTTCGACTGTGATTCAATGTCTGACACTTATGGAACACCGTAGGATACATGGGGTTTCATAGAGGACCTTCGACTGTGTTCAATGTCTGAACTTATGGAACACCGTAGGATACATGGGGTTTCATAGAGGACCTTCGACTGTGTTCAATGTCTGACATTATGGAACACCGTAGGATACATGGGGTTTCATAGAGGACCTTCGACTGTGTTCAATGTCTGAACTTATGGAACACCGTAGGATACATGGGGTTTCATAGAGGACCTTCGACCGTGTTCAATGTCTGACATTATGGAACACCGTAGGATACATGGGGTTTCATAGAGGACCTTCGACTGTGTTCAATGTCTGACATTATGGAACACCGTAGGATACATGGGGTTTCATAGAGGACCTTCGACTGTGTTCAATGTCTGACATTATGGAACACCGTAGGATACATGGGGTTTCATAGAGGACCTTCGACTGTGTTCAATGTCTGAAATTATGGAACACCGTAGGATACATGGGGTTTCATAGAGGACCTTCGACTGTGTTCAATGTCTGACATTATGGAACACCGTAGGATACATGGGGTTTCATAGAGGACCTTCGACTGTGTTCAATGTCTGAAATTATGGAACACCGTAGGATACATGGGGTTTCATAGAGGACCTTCGACTGTGTTCAATGTCTGAAATTATGGAACACCGTAGGATACATGGGGTTTCATAGAGGACCTTCGACTGTGTTCAATGTCTGAAATTATGGAACACCGTAGGATACATGGGGTTTCATAGAGGACCTTCGACTGTGTTCAATGTCTGAAATTATGGAACACCGTAGGATACATGGGGTTTCATAGAGGACCTTCGATTGTGTTCAATGTCTGAAATTATGGAACACCGTAGGATACATGGGGTTTCATAGAGGACCTTCGACTGTGTTCAATGTCTGAAATTATGGAACACCGTAGGATACATGGGGTTTCATAGAGGACCTTCGATTGTGTTCAATGTCTGAAATTATGGAACACCGTAGGATACATGGGGTTTCATAGAGGACCTTCGACTGTGTTCAATGTCTGAACTTATGGAACACCGTAGGATACATGGGGTTTCATAGAGGACCTTCGATTGTGTTCAATGTCTGACATTATGGAACACCGTAGGATACATGGGGTTTCATAGAGGACCTTCGACTGTGTTCAATGTCTGACATTATGGAACACCGTAGGATACATGGGGTTTCATGGAGGACCTTCGACTGTGTTCAATGTCTGACATAATGGAACACCGTAGGATACATGGGGTTTCATGGACATTTGCTCCACTTAGTTGAAAGATTGTATCACTTGTATCGCAAATAACAAGAAGTTGCCAGAGTATCTGGTGAAGTATCCAACTGATTTGTATTGGATCAATCTAAAGATGGGGGTGTGATGCATTCTCTCCCCAACTTGTTCAATATTTACACATAAAATGTAATATGAGCTGCCAAATACATCTCTTACTCTGTTTCAGCTAGTCTGCTAATCTAATACTAGAGTATACATGTCTTTCTGTTCTTCTGCTAATTTTATACGTGAGACTCTGTTTCTCATGTCTCTGTTTCTGCAATGTCTAAATGTTCTGTTTCTCATGTCTCTGTTTCTGCAATGTCTAAATGTTCTGTTTCTCATGTCTCTGTTTCTGCAATGTCTAAATGTTAAGGCTGCTTTTCATCTCCATACTGTCAATAATGATCATGCAGAAGTTATAAAATATTGCCCCAAACTTCTTGAAATTCTTCGTCTTTAACAGATTCAATGTCAAACAAAACGTACGCTTGGACCAAACAAAAAGTATCAGCGGAAAATGGGAAGAAGGAATGTGTCATAGTTATGACTTAACCGTTTTTAATATGGTAGCAGACATGACAACATGTCGACGATATATTAGCCTATGGGAGATAAGTAAGTAGCTTAAGACGATTAATCATCCCATGTCACTTCATTAGTGAAGACATATACTGACCATCACAGAAGTAGCCATTGCCATTGAATCCAGGTTTGCACTGACAGAAGTAAGAACCCTCAAGGTTGGCACAATACGCATTCCTGTCACATCGGTGTTGACCGCTCCGACATTCGTCCGTGTCTGCATTTGAAAACAATTAACTGCGAATATCATTACACTCTTTGGACAAAAATCACCATCAAATTAATATCCCGTTCACAAGATTATTAATCTGTGCCAGTGATGGACCCTAATGTACCTTCTCTTTGAGGTTGAACGGGGTAGGGGTAATGTATAATCGAATCCAAAGTTATTATATTAGTACACACGCTCATTAGTACTACAATCACATCCAGAACTGTTATTTATTAAGTGTTCACATAAAATATTGGAAGATAAAATATAAAATAAAACTATCAATCAATGTTACAATGCTGAAATCTGAATTTAGGAATGCACATGATTGCACTCGGGACATTCCTACACGTACTCCATTTCCCTCTACAGAGGCGCCCCCCCCGAAGATCTCCCATGCTAATTGTTACAGTAGCAATTTGGGTAAAAGTCTGTCAGGCTTGTCCTCTACGCTGTGAGTATCCCTATAACCTTTGCTCAATTCCTTCTGAGCCAGTCTTTCCAGATATAGATACCCCGTCTGTTCAGCTGAAGCCTACGCCTGAATCCACAAAGCCGTCACCTTACCACCTTTATCATAAAGTAAAGCATCCTGCACCCAGAGGGGCAACAGCAACCAGTCTACCAGTTTGTCCATTGTCCCACACAACAGCATGTTCTGGGTAGAACATTACTGATTGCTGACAATCTCCGTCTTGCGAGCGATGCTATACACTCCACCCATAACATGCCAGTGTCCACGTTCCGAAGCCTGCTCTGTGAGTCCCTGGCAGACACAACACGTCTATGACTGTTTACAAGCAACAGATTTACCAGGCATGGTGATCGACTTCATTGCACCGGGTTTATCCCACATGACTCGGTCTCTTTCCGCAGGACGGTCTAGTGGTGGAGGTGTCGCACAAAGCACGAACTCCGTAGCTCAAGCGACGACCCCCACTCGAACTGACACTTATTGGTTATAGCCGGGAAAACGGGGGGGGGGGGGGGGGGGGGGGAGTGTACAAAGCGAATTTAACCACAGAAGAATATTTCACAAATTCTTGCCTGGCATAATTCGCTGCCTCTCGTCATTTACATACCGCAATAATATAACATATCAAATGAATTAAGGAATAATACCAGGGCTATTCTTAAATCAACCGCAGATGAGCTGGTTGGATAGATAAAAATAGACCGATTGCCATAGCGACACCGTTCATTGCTTGCATCATTCAGTAATCTTGTAGATCACTACACATCTACCTACAGTCACATTTGTTCGGTGTACTTTTGCTGAAATAGTAAATACACAGTCGTTAATATTGTTCCAACGTGGAGTATGTTATCGCGAGGATAATCTAAGATCCCTGAAGTCTGCACCTGATGAGATGCAGCGAAATATGCCAAGCAAGAAATCCTGCAATATATTGTTTTATTATGGCTTCTGTGTTTAAATTAACTAAGAGAACAAGGACCTATACTTTTGTATGAATGTGAAGCATGGACAATGAGCAGACAAGCTGAAAATCATCTGATGGCTGTGGAAATGTGGTTTCTGAGGACAATGCAAAAAATTCCATGGACAGACAGAAAAACCAATGACCAAATCCTACAAGAAACAAATAAAAATCGTGTCAACTGATTAAAGAAATAAGACGTAGACGGTCACAATTTCTGGACACGTTATTAGAAGAAATAAATATGAGACCTTGGTGACAACTGGCAAGATCGAGGGGACCACAACAAGGGGAAGGCAGAGAAGTAAATGCCTGGATGGCTTTGTCACGTCGAGACAGGAACACTGAGCTGATCCACGACTCTGGTGATCGTTTGAGCTAGCGGAACATGACTGCCCACGCTTATCGACATTGCACATGATGACAATGAAAGGAATACATTTAGCATGCATATTACGTCACAGATGTCTCACCAACACACAGGTCACCCTGCCTCTGGTATCCTGTAAGACAAGAGCAGGAGTATGAGCCAATCGTGTTGGTGCACTGCAGACCTCCCGGGCAGAGCTTCAGCTGGCACTCATCGGCATCTATACAATTAAAGCAATGATGAATGGTCCACAGTAAAGATGCATCTACTTATTCAGGGTATTTCTTCAAGCCAGACTGACGTGGTAGTTAGTGTGTTTGCTTACCATGGCTGAGGTCCAGGTTCAGACTTAAGCAGAGGCAAGACGGTCCACTGACTACAGCCAGCGCGTCACAATCAGTAACGGCTAAGTTTAAGAATTGTCTGGAAATCATCAGAGAAAGAAAACAAGCAATAAAGATACCTGGACACCCCATTCTACTGTGATCTAGTATATGTGATGACCTTTCACTTCACATCCGTAATTCCAGAAATGCCGTTGTCCTCACCTCTTCTGGCCTGGGAAGCAAAAGCATCTGAATGTATAGCTTCCAAGGCTGGGCTATAAACATGAATTTTATTAGGCCATTATGAATGTGCCGGTCTCCCTGGAGGGGTTAAGGACGTTGTTCGTAATCCCGTATACTCACGAATGAAACACAGCAGTGCGAGATTCGGCAGCGGGTCGCGTCGCTCTTGTTACTTACGGAGGTATGTGAGCCGGTCGTTCAGAATGTAATGGCAAACTACTGAACGTAAAACTTGCCAAGACATAAACAGCAGCTGAAAAATGATGGTGTTGACTGCAATGTCCTGTAAAGGATTTGAGAGAGACAAATAAATATGAATGTACACAATTAAAACAGAGGCCGACCACGTAAACGACGGACTGAGGGAATAGCAGAGTCCATGGGAATCTCGATATTTGAAGCCCATAAACGGGCACTCTCCCGCTGTTTATACTTCACCTTGACACCACAGGGAACACGAGGGACAAGATGAGATGAGGCAATGAAAATATTTAGGTCCGTGTAACTTCTGCGAAAACGTGAGAGACGATAAACATAGTCATAGTGTACATACCTTACTATCTGTCATCTATTGCAGTGGTTCTCAACCTTTTTCGGTCAATGCACCCCTTCACCATATGTTCAGAATTTTATCCCTCCCCCCTCTTTGTATTTCCTCCCTATAACCCCCCCCCCCCTCCCCCGCCCCTACACAGTATGCGTAACAGTGGAAGCTAAATTTAATAACACATACTAGAACCGATTTCCGTGGCCAAAGGCTTGCGAACGCGGTTCGTAAGCCGCCTACTAGGTATTCGAAACGCAGACGCGACCTATTTGTGCAGCAGACCATGTCGTGGTGTATTATAACGTGATGGTAGTGAGTCGGTCGTTCAGAACGCAATGGCAAACTACTGAACGTAAATACTTGCCTGATACATCAACAGCAGGTGGCAAGTGCTGGTGTTGACTGTAAGGGATATGCAATATTTAAACAAATTAGACCAAGTCTTGACGTTTACATAAAACGTGATTTGTGGGTTTACTTACTGTCAAGATGCTGGATAGGCAGAGATAGAAGTAGGATAGACATAGATAGAAGTAGGACAAGGACGAAGGAAAGTAAAGGACAGAGACAGGACATAATAAGGACCTTTACAAGAGTGTAGATAGAAAGAGACAGTAGAAGGAGATAGAACTCCAAACCAGTGTTAGGACCAGACCTAGACAGGACACGCATGTGTCATAACTAGGACATGACGAGGACATACCGGGATTAACTCGGTATTAAATTAAAATATTAAATAGGACAGAGTACAGTAAGCACGGGGATTACCCGTAAACCGACTGAACTCTAGTACAGCTGTAGGCTACGAGGACTGGACCACTAAACTACGTGGCAAGTGAACCAGCACGCCGTACGACTGACAGCACGAGAACGGGGGACGAGTAGCTGGACTGGACCTGTGAATTCAGGCAGACCGGGACGGATAGTCAGAGTGACAGGACCTCTGTGTTTACCCTCGCCAGTTGTGTAGTTTAGAGAGGGCATAGGCATACGTAGCGACCAGTGAGAATGTATTCGAGTGTTGAATATTAGTTGTGTATGCTCGTAAGACGAGCTCTGTAATATATATAATAAAGCGTGAATCTTGATCTTCCATTCACACGACGATGTGTTTGTAATTATGAGGTGTGAATGAAGGGACCGCATGGTTGTATGAATTCAGGTTGTTGACACTTACATTATAAAACGAATTTCAGAAGGGCGAGAAGTACAGAACTGTAAAGTATGGAGGGAAAAACAATATGAAGTAATCGGTTCTTGTATTAACGCGATTTAAAAATAATCTTAATTCCCCCCCCCCCCTTTCGGAAACCCTAAAATCCCCTCGGGGGGAAGGGAAATTGCCTATCGGTTGAGAACCACTGATCTATTGCCGATAGTACCTTGCCGTGTAGGACGGAGGGAGAGTGGGGGGGGGGGATGTCTTGAGCCTGAAGAATTTAGACCGACAGGCTCGTGCAGTTGCCACGAACTGTGAAGGTTAGGGTTTCCGATTCCGATTCCGATATGAAAAACAAAAATGGCAAACTCGGTCTCCCTCAACCTTCTTCTTTCAGCGTTGGTTAGATAGTCGATCCGTGGGTTTGTGTGGGTCTTTTCACCCTGTTTTTTAATCTTGCTCTCTTTCGAGTGACGTCTGGTTCGTGTAGGTTTGTTTCCCTTTGCATTGCATCTCTTCAAATAGTTTCATTTGGTGGCATTGGCTTCTGGCTCTTCTGGTGGTTTGTTTGGCTAGTGAAGGCTCCTGGCTCGTCTGGCTTGGCTGATTTCAGTCCTTAAAAGGACTTTTTATTTGGTGTTTTTGTGGCCATTTTTGTGCATTGATCGTAGGAGTTTTTCGATGTTGTCTTTCTCTTCCTCCTTGCGTCTGTTTTCGAGAAATAGCTGATGTTGCTTTTCGCAGTCTTCTCCATTGAGCTTCCACGGGATGATCTCTCCGTCCTCTATATAATAGTCGAACTCGCTCTTAGAGTCATAATATGTGTCCGGGTACTCTACCGGTTTTCTGAGTTTCCTGGGCTTTTTCATTTCTCTTTCTTCCCAGCGCCTTTTGTATTCCTGGAGAATGCGTTCCTCCTTTCTTGAACTTTCTAGAATCTCCTCCAAGGTGCGCACCCTGGGCCCCAGCCAGTCATCGTCAGGGTGCTCATCTCTGCATTCTTCTGATGTCTGGTTTGTTTGTGATTCAGGCCCGGTGTCTTGGTTTTCATCTTGCGGTTTCTCTGCTAGCTCTTGTGTGGTTTCTGTTGGTTTGTTTTGGAATCGTTCCATTTCAGCTCTGTGCAATTCTCTTTCGGTTTTGATAATTTGTAAGATTTCTTCGTTCTCCTTCTTCAACTCGGCCATGCGCTCCATCTCTTGTTTGATGTCCTGCTGTATCTCCTTCATTTCAGCAAGCAGTTCTTCATTGTCGCTTGTTTGTGACGGTGTTAGGAGCAGCTTGATCTGCCTCTTTAGCTCGTCTATTTGGCTTTGCAGTTGGGCTCTTTCTGCTTGTGAGCAACCCGTTGCTGTCTCGCGCCTCCGCATTGCTTCGTTGTATGGTGTCCTTGTGGTTGTGGCTATCTTCAGGACGTCTCTGTGACGTTGCATGTACGGACAGCCCAGGTATCTTGCCCCATGCTTGCCCAGGCAGTTGGCGCACTTCCTCTTGTTATTGGGTGCTCTGAAGTCGGTGTCCAGCTTGGCCAGCGGGCACTCCTTAAAGGCGTGATGGTCGGTGTGACATGTTTGATTGAGTTGCCAGAGGACCTAGTTAGTAGTGTTCTCTGGAGATATATCTTGAATAATAAATAACAAGATAAAGGATATGATTTAGCACGTTTTGTCTAGAGGTCACTCAAATGAGCTAATCATTCCCGCCATAGCCTTTTTGGAGAACATTTTTCTTTGGCTCAACCCCCACTGTGAGACCACTATGTATCTACACAGAAATTTATAAAAGAAGTAAAAGTTCCCTTAAGGTCAGAGAAGATCTGAACTATTAGCGCCTGTACAACTGAGGATCCCTCTCACTCAACATAATGTTGCCAGTGTGCTGTTCGTCCGTCACATAGATCTTCTATATATTTTGTCAGTATGACCTATATCAGTTTGTCCCATTTCTTTGGGATTGTAGGACTCAATTATATGTAGGCAAACAAACTTCAACAATAACTGTACATTACATCTGTTGGACAAGACATCTACATGACAGTTTCTTGACAAAAGTGGGACGTACATTCACAAGGAATTGTGTACACCAGCCATTGTACAAGACTTACATCATAAGAGATACTTGACAACATCTATACAAGACTTTTCACAATATGTATAATCAACCACAGCACTTAAGACAGTCACCAGAGACAACACTTGACAGCAACTGTACAAGAAATTCACTGGGGACATGTACTTAAAACACTGGTTCATGGAATACACAATTTATTGAGTTGATGGTGAGTCGAGTGATGACCATTGTCTCATCTCCTGTCATGTCAACACTTCAATTATTGCATAGAAAATGCATAAAATATGTCACACATGCAGGTTGATAAACAAGATACAACACCTCCCCATTACTCCACCCCCCAATAATAAACTTTCCTCCACCTCTCCTCTCTAATTACCACTACACCATTCCGTTACAGTATCGGTATCTATCATCATTTCCTGTCTCTTGGGAATTTAGGAAATCCTATCCATGGGCACTCAAGGAAGAAACTACTGTTCTGGGTCTGTTGAATCCTTTTATCATCAGCATGGATGTTGGACAAGCTCCAGTTAGCAGCCTCCCCAGAATAAGCTTCATGGCAGATTCATTCCTCTTGAAGACAAGATTTGGTATGATGATATGGTACTGCATCTCACAGTTGATCAGGCTGTTAGTGAAGGCTGTCACTGGGTACTTCAATAATGACACACTTAATGTCCAATACATTGCAGCTACTCACTTAGCCAGATCAACTTCCCTACTGTTCAATCACATTCTTCAAGAATCACTGTGTGAGCATCCGGCTGGATATTTTCTAAGTTTAGTCTTAGATAAACAAACACTCCAAGCTACCCCACAGTTCTCCATGAATGTGGTTCATAGAACAAGATTTGATGTTACTCTCAGTTGATCCCTAACTGACTCAAGATCACTGTCCAGTTCACCACTATTATAGTGCTTCAGATTGTGTTATTCTCCCATTTATGCATTCAGCTGTTAAAGAGCTGAGAGAAAATTCTTCTTAGATTCTCCTGCCTTTTGATAGGGAGTCACTTCTGGATCTAGGACTTCTGTTTAGTTGTCCCAGATGATATATGGATGGCCTCTCCACCATACTGTTCTCTGTCGATATATAAAATGGCACAACATCTCTTTACATATGTTAAAAGATAATGTTATTATACATCAACAGACACAGATTGGGGATGGGGAGGAAAAGGATGGGTGTGGTCCCAACACACCTCTCCTAGTTTTGAAGATGCAGTGTATTTCACTGTGATGCACTGTGGTAATCACAAGACCATATGTTGAGACAGGGTAGCTTAACACAATTAGAAGCATTTATGTGGTCTAAGTTCCACCATGTTTGAACCACAGTAGACCTGGGCACAAGGAGGACCAGACACAGTACAGCAATCATTGTGACATAGCAACATGGGACAGGCATTGTGAAGGGAAATGGAAAATAGGCATTTACAACTGCAATATGCATTATGTATTAACTAATGGCATTTACCAAATTAGCAGACCAGACATCCATTCCAATGGCTGTGATGTTGGTGCATGAATGTCCTATTCCATATACACTTACACAGCAATGCCAGACCTCACCCCTTTGTCACCAGACTTGTCTCACAGGTACATCATCATCATCATGTGCTCTTTCCCCACTGAGTAATTTTCATGTCTACTACAGTAGGTAACAGAAGCTCAATTGCATACACAATTGTTCACATATGCACCAAGCACATATGGGAAAAACATGTTTAGTCCTTGTAAGTTTGCATGAGCCATACATTATATTCAGCCAACTAAGACACAGGTTCACACACCTATGGTTCTCTTAGGAACTAGTTTATATGAACCATCCAACAGTAGAGGTAATAGTGTAATACTTCAGGGAGAAATTGTATTAATTCTCCTGAGCGTAATGTATCTACCAGGCATCACATAGACTTAGCAATTCTGGCGTGCCACATACAACCTGTTTACAGATGGATATTGAAGCATCTTTCCTTCCACTAGATGTGAGAGGCTATTTATTAAATCACCAACTCACTCACTCCATCATTCTCAGCGTTTTACAAAGGAACTTGTACATGTTTACATCACTCATTCCAATCCAGACTGCCATTTGTTAACTCGCGAGAGCAAAGGTACAGTTGGTTTAAGAATAAGTCATCCTAGGCATGAAGAATGCACAAGGGGTTTGGGTTTGCGAATTTGCCTGAGTGCGCTATACATTCATCAAGCATACGCAACCAGTCACAACAAGGGATTGATATGCACTTGGAGTATACAGCGTGAAAGACAGGTCAAGGTTGAAGAAGCAGTAGTCAGAATTCTGGCGCACAGAAGTTCTGGTTTTCACTTTTCACATTTTATTCATAAAATACTCTTATATTCTTCTCATTCGTTCACTGGGCACAACTACAACATTAAAGTATGTTTTAAAGTGGTACCTGTTGTCCAGAGAACAATATATTATTGAATCTTTAAGGGCATTGTTGAGTCATCACATCACACTAGCGACCGCTCCCGGTGAAATCCCCGCTCAACTAATTAGATTTTAAAATATGGCCCAGGAATAGCGTGGGCTCATTACTAATTAGCCAATGAAAACCAAGCGCATACCTCTGCCCTCCCCCAACTCGTTCTAGAACATACGATCTAATAATAGCCCTTCTATTTGGGATGGACCCCGTTAAGACTTAAAGTATCTTTATGAAATGTGTCGGACTGGGAATGGGGAATTCTGTTCCATCATGCTACAGTCGGCGCAGTATCGGCAGATTTCCGTCTTGCTGCGGCAGATTGTCCGACTGTGGCCGGCCCTCTGGCATCTTGAGCATTGGTTGATTCTTGGTAGGAACCATTCAGGCTGTTGAGTTATATTGTTGATTGACACCAGGTGTGGAATCTCGTTGCCCTCAGTCGTCACCACTGCCAGTGTGGTTGGTATCTTCGAGTACGTCAGGATCCGCTGTGCCTTCAGGATTCTGATGTGGAGGTTTTCTTTCTGCAGATGTTTCATGATTTCGTCGTCTGACAGCTCCCCCTGGACACGTTTTACAACCCATTTGGCTGTCTTGGAGTCGGTGTTGCCGCCTCTGGTGTCTTTCTCCTCCTTCTTCTCGGCTGTCTTAGCTCTTGTATGTGGTGGGCTGGTCTCGGTCTTTCTCGAGGTAGCTTCAGTTGAGTTGACTGTAGTTACGTGGTCTTTGCTGCAGCTTACAGGTAGGTTCTCCACATTCCTCTTCTGTCCGGTCTTGGCGGCTCCCACGCTGCCCATCTTGCTTGGCTGTGGCTTTTTATTGTTGTTTTTGCGTACCATTCTCCCCCGTATCAGGTAGCTTGAAATTATAAGGCGTCTTGGCTTGATAGCGCTGAGAAGTGCTGTCAAGCGAATCGGGCTGACGATGAGATGAGATGAATCATGTGATGATGATCATAAGGTTAGGGTTTTCTTTTTGCCTCCGACATAAACAAAATTCACACCTTATTGAGGATTCCAACCCGGGTCACTCGAGGGAGAAGCCGGCGTTCTTAGCCACTCGGCCAGCCGCTGCTCACATACCTTATAATGAACGCAAATCCGACACACGGAAATCACAGTGTGGAATATTATAATAATAATAATAATAATAATAATAATAATAATAATAATAATAATAATAATAATAACAATGTAAAATTAATCGTCATGGCGAAAATAGCCTTTTGCAAGTTGAAAAATATCCTGAACTATAGAAATATGTAATTTGCAACGATAAAAAAAAATATTACATAGAGAGAAAAAAGAATGCTACATAGAACCTGTACTTTCGTATGGATGTGAAGCGTGGACAATGAGCAGACAAGCTTAAAAACATCTGATGGCTGTGGATATGTGGTTTCTGAGGAAAACGCATAGGATACCATGGGCAGAAAGACAAACCAATGACCAAGTACTACAATAAATAAATGAAAATCGTACATAGATTAGAGAAATTAGACGTAGACAGAAATTTTTTTTTTGGGGAGGTCACGTTATGATAAGAAATTAATTGGAGAACTTGGTGACGACTGGCAAGATCGAGGGGAAGAGAACAAGGGGAAGGCAGAGAAGTAAATATGGTCGAGACAAGAACAATGAGCTGATCCACGCCTCTGATGATCGCGTGAGATGGCGAAACATGACCGCCCACGCTTATCGGTACGGCACATGATGAATGAACGTAAAAATAAGATAAAACATAAGTTACGTCACAGCATGACGAGTCAACTTTTCCTTACTTCTCTTATCCATTATGAATGAACGCAATATTATGGATGTTATTTAGAAATTGTATTATTACGATTATAAAACCTCTCAAGGCCTCAGTTCTCTCCAAAGTAATGTCTTGATTATTTGCATCCGGTCTCTTGTCATCACACAGCCATTTTGTGTTATATTTCTTTCTGTTAATTATATGTTTTTGTTCCATGAATATCGCGCCATCCTTCGATTTTAAATGACCAGTGGTGGATTGTAATTTCCTACCTGTTGAGATATTTATTTGTTGGTACATTGGATTTAAATGAGAGAGAATAAACCATCTCCAAAATGTTTCAAGACAAACTGGTCTCCAAATTAACACCGCAAAAACAAAAACTATCGATCTGACCAACAGTTCAGACGACACCAAATTAAACAACCACGTTCTTGAAAAAGTCAACAGCTTCACATACCTAGGAAGCAAAATGACATCTACAGGGGACTCAACACCAGAAATATCATCTATAAGTCTGTCCGAAAATTAATGCCTTCATTCACGATCAATTATTTTGAAAACTGTCTGTTGCATCGTTATGAAATTTTTCCTGGCGTCTTATATTTACCCCCACCCAAGGAATATGTCTTTGATAGGTCCAAAAGCAACTTAAATCATCGAAAGCGACGACATTTCTTTGATGTTTTGGGGAAAATGTAGTGAATTCACGCTCACAAACTAGTCTTACAGTAAACCACGTTATTTCTGGTAAGGACACAAGTACAAGGCGTAGCCAAATTCGTATGGGAGTGGGTGCAATAACAAAAGTAGCTTAAAAGTCGACAGGGTTGACTGCATTGCACAGGGTTTTTATCCCATATGGCTCAGTCTCTTTCCGCAGGGCGGAAAGCGTCGCATAAAGCACGAACTCAGTAGTTCCAGCGACGACCCTCGGGAGTCTCCGAAAAAATGCACTCGTGAAAAGAAGGCATCGAACATACAATCTTCGGAGCCCGAGTCAGACGGCTTGACCACTTCACCACGGAGACTCCCTAGAGGGGTACAATTTGTAATATTAGTCAAGACAGAGAATTTACAGAGGCATGAGGTAAATAATGTGTAGCGTTGTGATGTTCTGTTGTGATAATTTGGTGTGTCCAGTGTGTGCCGCGTGGTTACACACCCGCTTCACACGCGAGATCCTGGACTGTTTCCGGATCCGGTCAGGGATATGCACTATTGACGAGCTCAAATGAGGGCGAAACTCGAGTATAGTGCTTCCATATTGACGTGGATAGGCCTTAGGTTCATACCAGAATGCGATCGGCGTTGCCAGTAGTGGGTTGTGCTCAATATTTAAATTTCAAATCCCGAAACAACCACATAATCAATGTGTAAACTGACAGGAAAGTAGAAGGAATATATTTCTTACCTTATTTTTCATTTCCTTCTTGTTTCTTCAGCTGCTGGTTAATAATTGTACACAAGTATTCATGTTACTAGAATGCATTTAGCTTTTTATATTGAGTTCGTGAAAGCTTCCAAATAGCTGTGCGTTAATGTGCGTATGGAGTGACCAGAAATGATACCACAATTTAGTCATCATGTGTCAATTTTTAAGAATCTGTTCAGCTGTCTGTGTAGTTTGTTCACACGTACACATGGGTGACAGACCCGCTTTGAGTCTTCGTGAAAGATTGTCTACTCTGCTGTTTACCTTTCAGAGACGGAACATGATTACCTGTTTTGCACTATGCAAATAGTTGTCAGTGTCTCTGTAGTGGGCTTTCTTCTTAACGACCAAGATGTTGGCCCTCTTTTCATTGAAGTTTATAGATTGATTCGTATGCACGTGTGTTGTCCCCTAATTTGACAACGTGTTTGCTCTCACGTTTCTTGTTATGCCACAATATGTCAGTTTCCACCGCAATATTACTCTTCTGTTGGTATTCAATGCGTTTAGTGTTGTTTTTTTGTTTTTTTAAATACTAGTTGTTTGTCACCGCTGAGGGCTTGCGGAATTGAAAATTTATCACTGTGGAATACAAACAGTTGCCATTGACATTGTGCTGATGCTGTAATATTTAGGAACTGGAATTCTTCTGAATATGTGGAGCAAAATATCCCAGTAGGTGTGCATGTGGATTAACGTCTGCGATCTGCCCAGGCCTTAATCTGTGTCGTTGTTAATGGTTATTGATTTAGAAACCGACATCACAGCATTCGGGTCATTCCCATAAGCGCTCCGTCCCCATCCTCAGCAGCCAGCGAAGAGTTCCAACACCAATAATTCCAGTAGCAACCTGATTATATATCAATCTCGCCTTTCCTCTGAGCGTCGAGCCTCGGCCAGATCCCCTCGTCACTCCTTGCTGCCTCATTCTTGCCAGACTATGGTGATCCATTTGCTCATCCAAGGTGTACATGTGCTCCCACAAGGCCGCAACCACGTCTGCCTTGTCATGCATCAAATCCGTAGGTATTTTGTCTTCTTGGGCAACTACATTGTGATATGATGCATTGTCCATAATTAGACAAGACGGTCTATCTAGGGATAGAAGCAATGTATTCTCGAGCCAATCGCTAAATACATTGCCATTCATCTCATTATGATAATCCCTATTGTCTGTATGCTTTGATACGAACACGAGTCCAGCATTCTGTAGTAAACCATTTTGAGTACTACCAGCATGGGCTATGACGAAACGCTATCCTTTACTACTGGACACATATCGCGATATCTTTCCGTCCACTGATTGCCATTCCTTTTCACTTGTGTGGTGCGCATTGATCCAGGTTTCATCCAAATACACTATGTCATAATTTTATTTACGCATTTCCCTTATTTCACGTAAGTATCTGCTTCTCGTGGCTCCTAAATGCGATTGCTCGCAAATGATATTTCTACCTCCCTTGTACTTTCTAAACGTGAAGCCTTATATGAAAGGACCCACATTAATGACACACCTCTGAAGATACTGCGACATCACTGAACACTCCCCGTTTCTCTTCTCAAGGCTCTTTTCGTAGGCCAATCCCGTGAAAAACGTGAAAATTTACTATTGAACGCTCATGTTTCCTCGTGAAGATTTAAACTTCTAATAATGTGCACTTCATCTCTGTCCCGTAAATTATATACCGCATATAAACAAACTTTGAAATCTGCTGTACAATCTCCAGAACAAAACATTTTTTGTTGGGTGGACATCATGATAAGGTTATATGCTAAATCTCATCATTTTCTCTAAGCTGGTTACTGAGATATGGAATTTTATATTGGGGCAGACAAAAATAATGGACTATAGAATCGCACTGGCAATGGTACCTTCAATAAACTGTCAAACATCTGTAAGTCAAAGACACTCAGCAAACACACGAAACTTAAAATCTTCAACTCTTGTGTGATTCCAGTGTTAACGTATGGATGTGAGAGTTGGAAATCAACGGTAGCTTTAGATAAAAAAATTAGATAATTTTGAGAACAAATGTCTTAGAAGTGTTATAAACCTCCACTGGACAGATTTCAGAACCAATCCGCAAACAAGACAAGAGACTAAGCAAGATATTGTATCCAATTTTATAAGAAAACGCCGTTAGAACTACATGGGCCATGTACTCAGAATGGACAAGACAAGACTCCCCTAACAAGCTCTTATATGGTCACCGGTAAGGAAAAGAAAACGGGGAAGACCAAGAGAGACCCTGAGTAGAACCATCATCAGAGAAGGCTCATTTAACGGCCAAGTAAACATCCATGATCTACAACAGGTAGCAGCGAACCGCCAGACATGGAGAGTCATGACTTCTGCCCTATGCACCGCCTTGGGCTCAAGAGGAAAGACTAACTACCATTGGATTTGAGTCGGTTACTTGATTTGTCCCAATCTCCGTGCATTTCTAATTCAGCCAAATAGCATTTACTTTCTTGCATTTGTTTACTATTTATATGTGTATGTCATTATATATTCTTCTTATATTGCGTTTTCTGTTTTCTTTTTCTTTCTTTTTTGTTATGTTTTTTGTTTTGTTTTTGTTTTTATCTATCATCTGCAGAATGTCACTTGGCATAAATTTGGGCGCAACTCTGTCTATAAGGGGAATTATTTCTTTTAATGTTTGTTGTTCCATTGTTTCTCAATACTCTGTATTATCTCAATGCCATCTATCTGTTCTATACAGTAACATCGGACCCATCCCTGATGTCTGTGTCTGTTTTAAGAAATGTTAGATCTAACTTGATGTTTCGTGAGGTCTTGTTTGTAGTCTTATGTTTTCACCTTATCTTATCTATAACAGGCACGCTGTCACTTTGGCAGTCTGCGTCTAGTCTAATTTTTGTCCCTACTGGACTGCTGCTGAATGTCTTTGGAATTAATATGTAGCCAGTTTGCTTGCGAACAATATCTCTAGAACCTTTCTAAGTCCATAACCTGTGGACAAGGGAGAGGTGGCCGAGCGCCTGTGGGACCAGGTGGGGAAGAAGGGGAACAGATTGAGAACCCGTGTGTGGATAGAATGAGATTTCGGGGGATCGGTAGGGGTTCTGGAAGAATCAGCAAACTGAGAGGGAAGACAAGTAAAACTTTCAATGAGATAGCGGTGGCAACGATTAGTAGTATAACACTTAGCTGGCTATTGAACGATGGGGCGGTGAGCGCATGGGAATGTCCTGAGTGCAGTGATGTCGGTTATAAGCTCAACGCAACTCAACTCCACGTCAAAAATCGTCGAGATGTTTGAGCCAGGTATTACCAATTAGTATCATGCAATTCACTTCACACGATTAATTTGTCACCTCTCATTAATTTCATATAGACCAGGAGTGGTCAAACTACGGCCCGCGGGCCGCATGTGGCCCGGCAACTGATATTATGCGGCCCTCGAGGGAATTTAGAAATAACAATTTTTACTTAGCTTTTAAATTATTTTGTTGAATTTTACAGAATTTCATTTTAACATTTTTGACAAAACTATATTTCTAATTTTCTATTTTTGTAAACAGTCCTTGACCATCGTAATATAATGCTAAAATGCCAATTTATCGATTTTAACATAGAGAAATGTTTATCGACATGTAAAAATTTAATAGGAATGATTTTATGACAAACAGATATATTTCCAGTGAAGAAAATGATTTATTTTGCAAAAAAAAAAAAATTAAATTTAACAGTATTTTGCTGTTATAAATTATTTCAATTTTTACAATGTTCAAATTAATTTATTTGTTATAGTAATCTTGATATATTTCTGAACTTTATTCTGACTGTAATGCTTGTTTTCCGAATATTTTATTTTCACACACAGCCGGAAGTAAGTTTTGTTTCGTTTCCTTTTTAAAGTTTCGTAAAATTATAACTGTCAGAATGTTATTAATACAATGAGTGTCACTAAAGAACGCAAGATTGTAGAAGAAGGCTGTGTTTTTAATGATGAATGGACAACTACGTACTTCTATATATATAAAACAAAGTGTATGTATGTAAATATGTATGTCCTTTATTTTTTCGCTAACGGCCCATCCGATTGAGGTGAAATTTTCTTTCTACACGTCTTCCTTTCATTCCAGAGCTGCCAACTGTGATATTTTTTTTAGTGTGAAATAGCCTGCTTACTCAGTATTATTTCATTTTTCATTTTTCATTAAAATTTATATATAGCTAAGGGACTTACCTCTAGAAAAAGTTATTTCAAGGGGCATAACTTTTAGTAACATTGTTGTATAACTTATAGTCATATTGTTGTATCGTTTTCAAAGATTTATAAACTCTTTGTCTATAGTTATATACCGGCATATGAGTTATAATAAATAATGATACAATCTTTAAGGCAATTTCAAAGTTTACATAAAAATAATGCATAATGCATAACATTGTAACTCATCTTTCTATGCTTAAGAAATTATCTTAAAGATGTTGAACAATATCATCGCATCTTTAATGTTTTCCGCTATCATATCGGCACGATTCGCTTGACAGCACTTCTCAGCGCTATCAAGCCAAGACGCCTTACACATTTCAAGCAGCCTGATACGGGGGGAAAATGGCACGTCGTAATAGCACAAAGAAACAAGCAGCTTCCAAGATGCATAGTGAGAAAACCGACCAGACTATCAAGAAGACGAACCTGCCTTTGGAGAGTCTGCATGCAAGCTGTAATAAAGTATCTGAACCTACAGTCAATGAAACTACCAATAAGAAGAGCGACGACTACCCACAGACGAACACAAAAACTTGTGAGAGGAAGGAGGACCAAGACACCAGAATCAGAAACACTGATTCAAACACAGTCAGATGGGTGGTCAAGCGGCTAAAAATGGAGCTTACTGATGAACAAATACAGAAGCAGCTGCAGGAAGAAAATCTTCACGTCAACATTTTGAAGGCAGAGCGGATTCTTACCTACTCAGAATTAAATGAGATGCTCCACACCAGTGACTGGGCGAACCCGGGCCGGGTCAGGCAGACAGACAGACAGACAGACAGACAGACAGACAGATAGATAGATAGATAGATAGATAGATAGATAGATAGATAGATAGATAGATAGATAGATAGATAGATAGATAGATAGATAAACAGACAGACAGGGAGGGAGGGAGGGATAGACGGAGGGAGAGACAGAGGGATGGGTCTATTAGACAGACAGACAGACAGACAGACAGACAGAGATAGATAGATAGACAAACAGACTGACAGACACAGACAGACAGACAGACAGACAGACAGACAGACAGACAGACAGACAGACAGACAGACAGACAGACAGACAGACAGACAGACAGACAGACAGACAGACAGATAGTCGGTAACGGGAACGAGAACTTATATGACTACTTATATGAATTAAATGAGATGCTCCCCACCAGGGACTGGGCGAAGCCGGGCCGGGTCAGGCAGACAGACAGACAGACAGACAGACAGACAGACAGACAGATAGATAGATAGATAGATAGATAGATAGATAGATAGATAGATAGATAGATAGATAGATAGATAGATAGATAGATAGATAGATAGATAGATAGATAGATAGATAGATAGATAGATAGATAGATAGATAGATAAACAGACAGGGAGGGAGGGAAGGAGGGATAGACGGAGGGAGAGACAGAGGGATGGGTCTATTAGACAGACAGACAGACAGAGATAGATAGATTGACAAACAGACAGACAGACAGACACAGACAGACAGACAGACAGACAGACAGACAGACAGACAGACAGACAGACAGACAGACAGACAGACAGACAGACAGACAGACAGACAGACAGACAGACAGACAGACAGACAGTCGGTAACGGGAACGAGAACTTATATGACTACTTATATGAATTAAATGAGATGCTCCCCACCAGGGACTGGGCGAAGCCGGGCCGGGTCAGCTAGTATTTTATAAACGTTGGTAGCAAATCAGTTTGCTTGTTGTGTCTTGAGACAGTAGCTGTCTTCAAGGAGTACAATTTAAAAAAAAACAAACATTATCAAACAGAACATTCCGATTTCGGATGCAATTTAACAACCGAAGAGAGGGAAAGGAGATGCTTGGAGTTGGAGAACAATTTGGAAAAACAGCAAACTGTTTTCACTACACAGTCTTCAATTCAAGTTGTTGTAACAGAAGCTAGTCTTATGCTGTCACACAGAATTGTAAAACATAACAAGCCATTTTCTGATGGCGAGTTCATCAAGGAATGTTTGCTAGATGCAGCAAACATTATTTGTCCAGACCCCCCCCCCCCCCCCCCCGTCCCCCCCCCCAAAAAAAAAACAACAACAACAACAAATTTGACAACATTACTTTATCAAGGAGAACTGTGGTCAGGCGTATTGACAAGATAAGTGACAATTTGATGCATAAACTTCAAGATGCAAGTAAACAATTTTTGTGGTACTCTCTTGCATTGGATGAGAGTACCGACGTACATCATACTGCCCAATTATTGATATTTATACGTGAAATAAACACTTCTGTCAAACTCACTGAAGAGTTCTGACTGTTGAGTCACTCAAAGACACAACCACAGGCCATGATATATTCAATCCTGTTACTAACTGTATTGAATGAACTGGGTTGGTTTGGAACAAGATGGTAAGTGTTATAACTGGCGGAGCTCGTGCTTTGACTGGAAAAATATAGGTCTGGTAAAGTTGATAGTTGATAAGATTAAAGCAGAATATCCTGACCACACATTATTACCCCTTAACTGTGTGGTCCATCAAGAAAGTCTGTGTAAAAACTGTTTTGACAATCAAGCATGTTATCGATCAAGTTGTCAGTGTCATCAACTTCATCAGATCAAGAGGACTTAATCACAGACAGTTCAAGGCATTACTTGATGATTTGGAAACTGAACATTCCCATGTCCTGTACCACACCAGTGTTCGATGGCTGAGTCTCGGCAAGGCGTTGAGGAGAGTGTGGGACATTAGTGAAGAAATAGTGATGTTTCTAGAGATGAAGGGCATTGAATGTGACTTTAATACTAAAATTTTCAATAAAGAGTGAAAGTTAGATTTATGTTTGCCATTGAAATTATGGAAAAGTTAAATGAACTGGAAATCAAACTTTAGGGCAATGGTGTGTTTGCACATGAATTGTATGTACATGTAAAATCATTTCAGGCAAAACTTTCACCGTTCTCAAGACAAGCAAGTGAAGAAAGGTTTTGTCACTTCCCTTTGCTGAAACAAGAAACCATTTCTGATGAAATAACTGAAAAATAGAAAGCCTAATTAGATGCATTGACTGAACAATTTGGATGGAGATTTCAATATTTCAAGAACTTAGAGCCACAATTCAATTTTCTCAGTTCCCCTTTTAGTGCAGAAAGCTGATACAGCCACAGAGGACATACAGTTGGAGCTGCTTGATTTACAAGCAGATCATGACCTGAAAGAAAAATTCTAGTCAGATGGTTTGCTGGATTTCTATGAATCTTTATCAGAAGAATCGTTTCCCAACTCGAAAAACTTCACAGCTAAACTTTTATCATTGTTTGGATCAACATATATTTGCGAACAAGCATTTTTTTGCTTGAAGATCAATAAATCTAAGAATAGGTCTTTATTGTCGGACTGAAACTTGCATGCTGTCATGCGAATTTCACCAAGTAAACTTGCTGCAGATTTCAAGAATATTGTCAAAAATTGCAAGCAGTTGCATACATCTCATTAGAAATCAACAATTGTAGTCGGATTGTGTTTAAATTAAAACCATTGATAGATAATTTAAAAAAAAAAAAAATTATTATAATACAAAAATTGTAAAATCTTGTTAACAAATTAGTAAACGTTTTTGTCCATATTGCAAAATATAATGTATAAGTCTATAAGTAAATTAAAATTGCAATAATTTGTTATTTACACTGTTTAATAGCCTATAAATAATTCATAATTACTTATTGTGATAGGTTGCTGTAAACAAAGTGGACATAATATACATGCGGCTACCCCCCAATAGCTTTACATGTGTCAATGTGGCCCTACCCGCACAAAAAGTTTGCCTACCCCTGATATAGACTATAGCCACCAGTCACGCCACTGACTGTTCCATTGTCTACTCTTATTGTATTTTCGCTCGCTCGCTTATAACTCAAAGGTACTCCATACAAGTGCTGGTACTTCTAGTGTACTGGTCTGATTTTTGCATGTGGAGTAGCTTTCCCTATTACCAGTGTTCCTCGTCATCAGGTGAACCCACTCCAACTTCTGAGGTACTTGTAATTTGCGTCCCCAAGTCAAGGACGATAAATTAATATTTTAGTCCAACTGACCGGTGTAGCGGTTGAACCATCTACCTCGGCATCAGCAAACCGGATTTTTTTTTTTTTAAATGAACGCTCATATCCATTCTGCCATTGCTGATCTCCTACTTTCACATTTAAGTCCTAGAGTATCAATATTACTTATAAAACAAACGTTACACTGGTCTAAAGCCACATGTAACTTATTATAAAATACACCAATATCTTCCTCTGTGCTATCGGTTGTTGGTACACATGTCTGTTGTTAGGGGTCACAAGAATACATACTACATCTGTTATTAATATGATCCCACAAACTGGCTGGCATAGACATGCAATCACGATGGCTCAAGAGCTGAGACACTTGACAGTTTTATTGATATCCAGAGGGGCACCACGGTGTTTGACTAGAATTACTCTGTTTCAGATTACCACAAATCTTTAACTGTTTTTGCATTCTATTGATCACAAATTATGGGTGGCGGGATAGGGATATCCCTATCTAACGACAAGTAAGGTGCCCCCTTCTCTCCGCTAGCCTACAAGACACCCTTGGGCAAGGTGGGGTATTCGTTTAGCCACCCGATCAGGGTTACATGAAGTCATGTGTGCAGGTGGTGGATGACATTGAAGAGCAGCCGACAGATACGAGCAGTTGTAGATTATGGGCTCCAATTTCACAACGGTAAGCAGAGGATCTCTTTTCTGGAGACAACGATTACGGTCATCGACCAGTATAGTCCCTGCTAAGAAGGAGAGCAATGGCAAACTACCTCCTTTACAGATGCCCTAGAAAACAGTGGTTCGTTAATTAGATTGCGAAACATAGTCTCCAAGCTTAGCACATGATGATGATCCAAAAATATGCCATCTCCCTCTCTTTCCCTCTCACACATGCACGATCATGACTCTCAAGTTCTCTCTATCATCTGATTTTTAGTGGAGATTATAAATGTGTATGAGCGCGCGCGCGTGTGTGTGTGTGTGTGTGTGTGTGTGTGTGTGCCAACTACCAGATATACCAACCTGCACATCCTTGGTCTCCGTAGACAAACCCGCTGGGGCAAGAGCAGACGAAGCTTCCCGGGAGATTCTGACACGTGGCTCCACCAACACAGATGCCCTCCTCCAGACATTCATCCACATCTACACAGACAAACAGACAAGGTTTTAGGCATGGTACATAATGATGATCTACACATACATTGGCACCTTTCCGTCTTGACAGACGATAGTTTGGTACATTGTGCTTTAAAAAGGCTTAATAACTACGATCCATGGCGGTGGCGAGTGTGGCTGGTAAGGCCAATTCTTGCTGCAAATGTTTGCCCACAGTAGGTGCATGTGAAAACATGGTCATTTCCACCATTTTGCACCATCTTACGTCTCTCACGCTCTGTGTGTGCTTTATCTGCAATCATTTTCTCCTTTGTCTTTATTCCGTTACTGATAGTTGTCCTCCATGCAACACGTTCAGCGGCGACGTGCTCCCACAGAGGGAATTAATTGTGGCATTCTTCACGAACAAGGTAACGGACCGGTTCCCTCCCATGGCGGGAGGGTCGGCATTGATAATGCACATTGATCTACACACACAAGGTTATAGGCATGGCACACAATGATGATCTATACAGACAAGGTTATAGGCATGGCACATGATGATGATCTATACAGACAAGGTTATAGGCATGGCACATGATGATAATCTATACAGACAAGGTTATAGGCATGGCACATGATGATGATCTATACAGACAAGGTTATAGGCATGGCACATGATGATGATCTATACAGACAAGGTTATAGGCATGGCACATGATGATGATCTACACAGACAAGGCATCTGAGATTAGTTTCCATAATCCATCTTTCAGTCATACTCAATCTTTTCTTATTAGTTTCCATCCCCTAACTTACCGTATGAGTTCCCATAATCTGTTCCATAATCGAAGGGAAGAGACCAAGGAGAAGACCGAGAATTTAATACCTGGATGGCTTGGCTACATGGCATGGTCGATACAGGAACACAGAGCTCATCCACGACTCTGGTGATCGAGTGAGATGGCGAAACATGCCAGCCCACGCTTATCGGCATGGCACATGATGGATGGATGGAGTCTATTTTTCTTTATTAGTTTTCATACTCTATCTTTGCTTATTAGTTTCCATAATCTATCTTTCTTTATTAGTTTCCGTAATCTAGTTTTCTGAAGTAATTTCCGTAATATATCTTTACTTATTACTTTTCATCTTTCTTTATTAGTTTTCATATTCTATCTTTCCTTATTAGTTTCCGTAATTCATCTTTCCTTTTTAATTTCCAAAATCCATCTTTCCTTATTAGGTTCCATAATCCATCTTTCCTTATCGGTTTCCATAATCTATGTTCCTTATTAGTTTACATAATTAATTTTATAATCATTGAAGACTGTAGAATTCCTGTCGAAATTAATCACCAACTTTGACGACTTTCAAAAAGCCTTCGACAGTATCCACCGTCCTTCACTTTGGAATCTACTTAACATCTATGGTTTTCCTACCAAATATACCAACATCATTAAATCTTTCTTTAAGGAGACACGTTGCTGCGTGAGAACAGAATCAGGCAACTTTGACTGGTTCTCAGTGGAAACGGGAGTCTTATCACCGATGCTCTTTGGAATAGCTATCGATTGGGTCATGCGCAAATGCACAAACACGATCAGCACATTGGCAAACACAAATAGGGGTATCCATTGGGTTGACAAAATTCTAGAAGACCTGGACTTTGCTGACGACATAGTGCTTTTGAGTTCAACACACCCAGATGCCCAAGAGAAAATAAACCATCTCCAAAATGTTTCAGGACAAATTTGTCTCCAAATTAACACCACAAAAGCAAAAACTATTGATCTTACCAACAGTTCAGACAACACGAAATTAAGCAACCATGTTCTTGAAAAAGGTCAACAGCTTCACATACCTAGGAAGCAAAATGACATCTACAGGGGACTCATCACCAGAAATATTATCTAGAATCTCACTGGCATCTGGTGCCTTCAATAAACTGTTAAACATCTGGAAGTCAAAGTCACTCAGCCAACATACGAAACTTAAAATCTTCAATTCTTGTGTGATTCCAATGCTAACGTAAGGATGTGAGAGTTGGAAATCAACGGTAGCTTTAGATAAAAAATTAGACAATTTTGAGAACAAATGTCTTAGAAGAATTCTAAACATCCAGTGGACAGATTTCAAAACCAATGCGCAAATAAGACAAGAGACTAAACAAGATATTGTATCCTATTTTATAAGAAAACGCCGTTGGAACTACATCGGCCATGTACTCAGAATGGACAAGACAAGCCCTCATATGGTCACCAGTAGGGAAAAGAAAACGGGGAAGACCAAGAGAGACCCTGCGTAGAACCATCATCAGAGAAGGCTCATTCAACGGCCAAGTGAACATCCAAGATCTACAACAGGTAGCAGCGAACCGCAAGACATGGAGAGCCATGACTTCTGCCCTATGCGCCGACTTAGGCTCAAGAGGAAAGACTAACTAACTAACTAACTAACTAACTAACTATTAATTCCCAAAATCCATCTTTCAGTATTAGTTTCCGTAATCCACCTTTCCTTATTAGTTTCCATAATCTGTCTTTCCTTATTAATTTCTATAATCTGCTTTTCGTCGTATATCCAATCGCAATTATAATGACATCTGTAAAAGGCGTACGTTGAGGAGATGCTAACGTATGGATGTGAGAGTTGGAAATCAACGGTAGCTTTAGATTTAAAAAAATAGACAATTTTGAGAACAAATGTCTTAGAAGAATTCTAAACATCCAGTGGACAGATTTCAAAACCGATGCGCAAATAAGACAAGAGACTAAACAAGATATTGTATCCTAATTTTATAAGAAAACGCCGTTGGAACTACATCGGCCATGTACTCAGAATGGACAAGACAAGACTCTCCTATCAAGCCCTCATATTGTCACCAGTAGGGAAAAGAAAACGGGGAAGACCAAGAGAGACCCTGCGAAGAACCATCATCAGAGAAGGCTCATTCAACGGCCAAGTGAACATCCAAGATCTACAACAGGTAGCAGTGAACCGCCAGACATGGAGAGCCATGACTTCTGCCCTATGCGCCGACTTAGGCTCAAGAGGAAAGACTAACTAACTAACTAACTATTAATTTCCAAAATTCGTCTTACAGTATTAGTTTCCGAAATCCACCTTTCCTTGTTAGTTTCCATAATCTGTCTTTCCTTATTAATTTCTACAATCTGCTTTTCGTGGTATATCCAATCGCAATTATAATGACATCTGTAAAAGGCGTACGTTGAGGAGACTTCCGGTTAAGATGGCGGTGGACAGTTGTGCTGTGTCGTGTTGTGATCGCTCCTTTTTATCGCGTAGGAGATGGATAAGTATCTCTTGCATGTAATTTATACTCCAGGGTATAAACCAGGAGTTTCTTCTCAAGATTTTCGCCGGTGCTACGGAATTTCGTGCATCTGAGCGAATCAATCCTTGAATGAACTTTCGCAGCTTGTGAGTACCGTGTGGTGTTTGATTTTTCATAAATGGCGGAACAGTGTTTGTGCGGAGAATAGTCAACCTACCAAGGCGACACGGGCGACGGAGGTGGCGTAAGCGACAAGGCAGACGAGCTGGGGCCAGGCGTTTTAGACTCAGATGCGACGGTCTGAGCCTCAAGAATACTTGTATTCTAATTTGGAATTGTGCTAGCGCAAAACAACGAGGTCCTATTCTGGAAAACCTGGTATATAGAATCGACATTGTAGCGATTTAGGAACCGAGACTAAGTGTTAATTCACGCCATATTGCCGGCTTCAAATGTTTCTACAACAGGCGACACCTGGGAATGGCATCCTCATTCGTGACAGCATAGTGGCCTTAGAGCTGGTGTCAACAACTTAACTGACAGGCATCATCGGGTACTTCTCACACACTCGTACAAGACAACTTGCAAGTCGTGTGGGAGGCAAAATGCATGGTCCATTTTATTGCCGTTGGCTCGCTTACAAGCGGTAAACAGTCGCTAATGCAATACACAATATATAGTCACAGAATTATCTAACACAAACTGCTAACCCTATGCTAACTCTATCTACTAGTGAACACACAACTCCTAACGTTACTCTAAACGATGTGAACGCCCCAAGTCCAGTCTCCCGTCTGCCGGACATCTCTCCCGTGGTTACACACCCCGCGGGGGTGACCTTCTCTTTCGTGCGTGTTACCTCACATCGCACGCTGCTGGCAAAACGTGGCCTGTTGAGTGTCTACTCAACTGTGCTCTGGCTTCATGAGGTGCGGTGGTATCGTGATTAGAGTGCTAACTCTCTGAACACCGCCTGCGTGTATTCTGAGGGAGTGGCTAACCTTCCACGATTCCCTCATCTCCCCTGCTCTTGCCTCGGGCACCGTATCTCCTCCTGGTCCCTCCAGGATTGACCGCTCTCCCTGGCGGAGGGGATGCGGTTGAGTCTTTGACACACACCCGCCCCCCTTGTGTTGCGTCATCAACTTTCACTTATTGGTTGTGACGCAAGGAGGTTTCTACACAAAAAATTAGTGTCTCTAATTTTTGTCAAAGACTCTAGATAACCTGGCTCTGGGCTTTCCAATAGACTATTTAACAACTATTGTCACAATGTAGTAAAGCCTCACTTGGCTACTGGCAATCGCCACAAACTTGCCTGGTTGGCGTGAGCCCCTTCTCACATGCTATATTATATTTATCAGAGGTATGTCTGAACCGGACCGTTGTCTTATAAGACCTGCCCTCACATAGTAAATTAACTTACTACCCATACAAAGTTGACTTTATTAGGGTCAACACATGAATTGCTTCATGTCCCCCATATAATATTTAACAACCAATCTACAAGAGTGTGTGCGACAGGCTTTACCTTCTTCGCTTCCGCGCGTAAGACTTCATTTCACTGTTAATTTAGTTCTTCGTTGTCTATTATGTCCCCTGGCCCCAAAGTTATCTGCCTTTGATCTGCAAATAGTGTATGCAATTTATATGTTTGTTTTTCTGGTTGTTTGCGTGTTTGGATGTAATAAATCTACTACTCTAACTTCTACCCTATATTTCTAACTTATCTGTGTATGTATGTTAGTTTTTTGAGTGCCATAATTTTGTTCAATGTGGCCACAAACAGGTGTATAACACTAATTCGTGACTACATTCCATTGTTATGAGACCCAAAATACTGTATTCTAAGTTCTAAACTATATCACAGACAACACATTCACACCAACGTAATTTCCCTAGCGAAAACCAACATTAGCCAACCAATATTAAAAGTCGTTGCAGGCAGCAGAAGAATTTGCTGACTGCTTGCATTCTCTCCCGTCTATCTTTCATTCATTCTCACTTTCACACTTCTGTCATACTCCTTTCACTCTTACCTCTGTCACACATCTATTATCCTTCCACACTAATTCTTCTGATCATTTAAAAACCGTTGAGTGACACTGTACAGATTTGGCTCAGTTTGAGAAATTTGAGCTCAATGACTGTGCGAAAATCGCTGCACGAGTCATGTATTTACAATATATTTACACGGGCGAGACAGGGTTGATGGCTTGTCCCTTTGATCTCATCATCTAATATGTTACACTAACCTAAAGTATCATATTTTATATTATAATAGACTATTCTCCTTTTATAACTAAGTATTTAATGTGTTAACTAAGTTCTATTATGTTAATTATATTATCTGTTTATCCTACTCGTTATGTTCATCTAATCTAGGGGATGTAATGTAACTATTTAAATGTAATTAGTGTGATATGAGTTATGTACCTTAATTACCTGGATGATGTGCACATAAATTATGTACTTTTCTAATACTATACTATCTATTGTTGTTAGATTGAAAATGAATCATATGATTAATGTTCTTAATCTAAATTATGTAGATGATGTATGTAACATGATAATATTAATTATTGGTAATGTTTGATCGATGGTATGGTTTTCCTTAATATGGAATAAACTAACCTAAACTAAAGCTAAATGAAATGTAACACTCTAAATGGTACTATTTCTATTAAAATTTTACTTTAGCTTGTAATTACCTATTTTTTTACGTCTAACCTAATATTTTAACTTAATTCTTAAGCTAAGTAAATGGTTTAATTAATGTACTAACTATCCTATTAAAATAAATGAGAACTATTATATTACCTAATTCTACCTCTAATTATTTATAACTATTTTTTTTTTAAAAACATTATTATTTTACATATCACATTAAGTTTATATACACAGTATTCAGTTCTCTCAGGTTAGTAGTTGCCTTCCTGTTTGAATATTGGTTTAGGCACAATATAACTACATAATTTGCCTGGGTATCTGAAATACATTTTACGGTCATAATAATGTTCATCGGTAGTGCACGTGTAGAGATTCGCTGGTGTCGTAGCTTTGGTCTTTATGTGTCTGAAATTAAGCACTGTTCTGACACTGTTTTCTACATTTCACACAAATGATACACCGGCCTGGAGCTTAGTTGGAAATGAGCTGTCCTGATTCACACGGTAGTATCTAAGTTCTGTAGCACAGTTCTTAAGTTAATGTCTACGGACACATGATAGTTCGTTGTACTTGGTACACTCTTAAGAACACCATGGGTGTATATGTAACCTATTTTACATAGCATATTGTACTGTATTCATGTACTAACTATCACTCTACATTATTATGTGGGATTTCAGGTATTATTACCTCAGATGGTCTACTGAGGGTATCAGCCAGAATGTTGTCCTTTACCCTTGATATGTTCTATACTAAACGTATAGTTCTGAAGTATCAGAGACCACCTGTATATCCGGTCGTTTCTGTGCACCCCAGTTTGGATGACCGTAATGGGAGAATTATCTGTCTGGACAATGAAGTGTACACCCGCCAGAAATCGATGGAGCTTCCTCACTGAATAGATGACGCTGAGGGCTTCCAGTTCTGCTATCGAATATCTGGACTCGGCAGGTGTGATCTTACGGCTCACATAACAAATCGGATGGAAGATGCCCTCATAAAATTGGCCTAGGACTGCTGGCATCTGTCATAGAATAATAAACGAGCCTCGGATTAGGCAAGCGGAGGATTGGAATATTTACAGAAAAAATTTTCAATTTTGACAATGCAGAAATTAATAATGCATCTTTCACATATAATTGTAATTTCTGAGTAATTTACTAATCCCAAAAGGTTTCTGACCTGTTTCCTTATGTTAGACATGGTCAGATTCATAATTTTGGTACTACTTTTCAGGTCAGTCTACAGTTGGACTTGAGAAATGACATGACCCAAAAATGAATTTATTTTAGGCACAATTTGACTTTGCTTGGTTTGACAGTGAGACCGAAAAGTCGCACTCTGTCAAAGGCATGTCTCAGTTTCAGTAGGTGTATTGTCCAGTCATCAGTATTCTGATTTATTCATGTGTATTCTATAAGTTCACTACATGTATGCCCCTCGTCGGATTTGCCAGTCTCACTAACTAGTGTAGTTGCGCTATGTATGTCTGTCGTCTGATCACTTGGTGTTGTTGCAATATGTTCGTCTGTCTCTACTTCTGTCTGTTGTCTTGAAAAGTAAAGTTTACGCATGTTGACATGGAATATCTCTAAGTGTATGTTTATCGATATTTCATAGTCAACATGTACCATGGTTATGTACCACCTTGAATAGTCGTTGCCATTTCGCTGGTATGGAAGTAGCCTAAATCTGTCTTGATCAAGTTCAAGATCACTGGTTCTTGCACCGTTGTTTGTGTGTTTGTGGTAGAACTGACCCTTCCTCTATCAAATGGCTTGGGAGCCAGTATAGAAGGTTGTACTTCAGTTGTAGGATGTCTACCCTTAAACTTTTGTACCAATTGTTGACAGACATTACACGCAAATACATTATGAAAACATAGTTTTATCTTCTTGAAAAAACCTGGTCTGGTGTTGTATGCAAGATGACCAGTCACCGGTGTTTTATGTGCATATTTTGGCATAGTTAACCGGTGTTGTTCAGGTAACACCTGTTCATGGTTACCAGTAGCATGACCTGTAGTTGAAATGCCATTCTTACGTCTAAATAAACAAGATGCATTTTTGGTCACTCTGGCTTTGACCTTTAACAATTTTAAGTATGGAGACACATTAAGAGTAGATTTCTGGTGGTGTAAAAGTTTCTGTTTGTTTGTGTCATCTGTGCTGGTTGTAGAAAGCATCAGTAGTGTCTCATCTTGTAATATGTTATGATGTTTTGAAGTGTCTGTTTTGGCTGTTGTAATAGTTGCCTTTACTTTTTCCCATGCAACTATTTCATCAATCGTACAATGTTTTAGTTGGGGTAAGCACCCCAGAATTAAATCAGTACAAGGGTTGTTCAGTATTGCACAGGTAAAGGTACCAGAGAGAAAAGGAGAGTCAATCTGGGCTTTTGCCAAAGGGTAAATTTCAATGTTACCCGAAAAGGTACGGCATTTGACAGTATCACCTGTGTAATCACCCGGATTAACCAGTTCTTTCCGAAGACCAATAAGGGTACTGCCGCTGTCCAGCAAACACTGGCACGCTACATCATTGACCATTGCATTGTGGAACACAAGATTGCCTCTGGAGGCTACTGCTGCGTTTACACTCTCAGATGAGCATAGTACTGTATGTCCACATTCTAGTTTCGCGTCTGTATGGAATTGGTGACATCGTTCACAGCTGTCGAAGCTCAACATATCGTATGCACCACAAACATTTTCTGCTTGGTTATTAGGTAAGTCACTTTCACTCTCAGACTCATTCTCACTACCACCATCTGAAGAGGTGTCAATCAAAATGGCATTACTGGCTTTCATACGCTGCCGGCCAAGGCACTTATTACTATAATGGCCATAACAGGAACAAAAAAAACATTTGATTGCACGCCTGTATGCAGATCTTTTACTTTGCTGTTTCTTGATCACATTTTCAAGATGCGCCGGATAGTTTGGCGATTTGTCACACATAGCATAAGTGTCATGTAAAAGGTGACAATGGATACATTTTTCCACTTTCCTCTCTTTCTTATCGTATTTCTGATAAGGTTTCCTATTACTTTGGTAGTTTTTAGTTTGGTCTTTGACAAAGGACACTATTTCAGAGTCATTTGAGGTCTTAAACACATCTCTGTTAGAAGAAAAATATGCTGAGCCTTTTTTCTCGAATTGCTGGATGTTCTCAATGTCTGACTGCTGCAAAAATTTGGCAAAAGGAGAAGGTATGGTAGATATAACCTTGTCCATAGCAATTAAGTTTTTTAATCTATCAAAGTCTTTTCCTATGTTAGCTGCTTTCAGCCACCTGTCTAGTACACTCTGTACATTTGAAACATAATCAATAAAGGTTTCACTAGGTTTAGGTTTTAGATTTGAGAACTGAACTTGATACCCAGGGGCATCAAGTAAAAAGTGCTGCATAATCCTATCATGGATGTATTGATAGCTAGATCTAAGTTCAATAGGAATAGACTCTATTACTTTAAGGGGCTCACCACTTAGATTCTTCATGTAAATAGGAGCCCACATATCTAAAGGAACTTGGTGATATTTAAATTGATACTCTACGTTCTCTGTCCAGGCTGATATGGAGTCATCTTTACAATATGGTTTGATAATATTTTTGTATTTGTTGAACTTATTTTCCTCTTGTTGACTTCTTAGTTTAGTGGCAGAGACTTCTGCGTGTGAGTCTACCTCCATGCCTTTCATCTTTAATTGTGTCTCTGATTCTACTTGGATTTGTTTTTCCTTAACATCTATTTCTTTTTGCTTTAGATCTAATTCCTTTTGTTTTAATTCTTTCTCTTGATCTAATTGCTTTAGCTTAATCTGTTTTTCATCTTCTAGCTGTTTTTGTTTTGTTATCTCAGCTAGTTGAGCAATGTCCTTCTCTTGTTGTAACTGTTGTTGTTATTTCAGCTAGTTCTTTTTGGTGTTCTCTTTCTTGTGCACGTTCGTCCCTCTCCGCATTCTCTTTTCGTGTTTGTTCTTCTTTTGCTTCTTTAAATTTCTGATCTGCATATTGTTGTAGCTCTTTTCCTGTTAATTCTAGTTCTTTGCCTGCTTTTATGAAATCTGATAAAGTTGCCATCTTACTTTAGTACTTGGCTAACAGTGATAGGCAATGATGACTTTAATCAGTTATTTATCTTTGATATGTTATGTTGGTTCTTATCTGATCACTATCAGTTGTGCTTTCTGTTTATACCCTGCCCAGATTTATCTTGCAGAAAAACAGAGTATACAAATATGTCAATGCGTTACAGCTGAAAAAGAGATGCACTATTAATCAAATTGCATGCCAAAATATATAAGTGTACTCAGCTTTAACGTTCCCGAGGATCGGGGAACGGAACTCCGTTGCCACAGGTCACCTTGGTACTTTAGGGTGGAGACACGTGTCGTTACCAGCAAACTATATTTGGTACACAGGGCCGTAATCAGGTGTAGTTCGCCCTTTGATATGCAGGGCCGTAGTAATCAGGCCTATTACACGATATGTTAACCCAGACCCCTATGGACAATGACTTAGACAATGACAGACAGATTTACGAACAACTAGAATATGTATTAAATAAATTAAATGTCAATGTCCTGTCTTTGCTCTATCAGTTATTGCCTTATGTTACTAATCTCTTTAATTTCTGTACGTGTTGTGCAGGCAAGTATCATCTGCCAGGCCAAAAAATAGTTCCATCGTGACGGTAAACACAGAGAAAATATGACCAAAAATATGCATATCTGGTTTTAAAGAAATAAAAATAACATCATAATGTTTAAATAAATAAATATATTCCTTTAGTAGTTGAAATAAATAAATAATAAATGATATAACGTACCGATTCAGGCGGGCAGCCGTTTAGCAATTCTCTACACACTCGATTGCTGTATGCTAATGAGCCCAGACGACTGTTTGTCAATCATCTGACGTCACAGCACAGCGCGATGAAAAATCGATATTGTCGGCTGGCTTTGTATCGCTCCGCCGTGAATCATTTTTGGTACTCATTTCTCAATAAAAAGGTGAATATATAAATAAATATCAGAAAAATAAGAATAATAATACTTACAGTTTCGAAGAATACATGATTTCATTCAATAAATATATCATAAACACAATTAAACACTATTTTGTCACGATAGGCATATTTCTAGCTCGCAAATTCTCCTGTCTGCACAAATTATCGTTACTACAAAAATTAAACCCTAGTCTAGCCTCGTGGACGAGTGGAGTAGCTTGAATATTACATTCAAGCTTCACTTCTGACAACCACAATTACCCTGGCCTGTCAACAACTTAACTGACAGGCATCATCGGGTACTTCTCACACACTCGTACAAGACAACTTGCAAGTCGTGTGGGAGGCAAAATGCATGGTCCATTTTATTGCCGTTGGCTCGCTTACAAGCGGTAAACAGTCGCTAATGCAATACACAATATATAGTCACAGAATTATCTAACACAAACTGCTAACCCTATGCTAACTCTATCTACTAGTGAACACACAACTCCTAACGTTACTCTAAACGATGTGAACGCCCCAAGTCCAGTCTCCCGTCTGCCGGACATCTCTCCCGTGGTTACACACCCCGCGGGGGTGACCTTCTCTTTCGTGCGTGTTACCTCACATCGCACGCTGCTGGCAAAACGTGGCCTGTTGAGTGTCTACTCAACTGTGCTCTGGCTTCATGAGGTGCGGTGGTATCGTGATTAGAGTGCTAACTCTCTGAACACCGCCTGCGTGTATTCTGAGGGAGTGGCTAACCTTCCACGATTCCCTCATCTCCCCTGCTCTTGCCTCGGGCACCGTATCTCCTTCTGGTCCCTCCACGATTGACCGCTCTCCCTGGCGGAGGGGATGCGGTTGAGTCTTTGACAGCTGGACATGCCAGGTGGGAAAGTTACGACATACACATACAGGCGGTTAGAGTTCAATCTGGTCTACCATTCGTGTTGGTTAATGTTTATGCCTGTAAGGCGAGTGTGGGTTCCTAGAAGTGGTAGTGCTTAAGTGACATATTGGGTCACGAGAGGAATATTAATTTCTGTGGCGATTTCAACGCTAAAGGCAGATCATGGGGAAACATTTCCTACAACACACAAGGGGAGTATATCGAGGCTGCACTTGAAACCATTGACCTGTTTAGTTTTAGTTTTTAGGTTTAGTCGAAGGATCAACATCACAGCACACGGGTGTAACCCATAAGTGCTCCGTTCCCCTCCAAACTCAAGCCTGAGTCCGGAGAAACTCAGCTATTTGCACGAACTCCGTAGCATCAGCGAGGATCCTGAAATACTTTGGGTAGATTTTTAACTCGAAATTTTGCCCTGGCAGCACCATTAGGCTACGCTTTTACGATTTCCAACTGCCAAGGAATTTTTTTACGTGCGCAACAATACACACGGGCGTCCGATCTCACTACGCAGAGACCAGGGGAAATTTTATTACAAGAAGTCCACGTGAAAACAATCCCGGTCCTCAACGGGGTTTGATCCCGGAACCTCCAGCATTCGAGGCGGACAGCATGCCTTGAGACCACTCAGCCCCCTGAAAAACGCTTGACCTGGTTTGTATCAACAGTGGCTGTGCCACCAGACACCAAGTCAGTGATTAGGACAGTGTTATTGACCTGGCGCTGGTTTCTCCTTCGCTCACTTCAGTGTGTAGATGGGGTATCCTAGGGTACCACGGCAGCTACCACCACCCTTGCAGCATATTGGTGGAGAAAAGCAAAGCCAGGCAGCACAAGTCAACGGTCAAGACTTTCCAGTATGACAGTACAGGACCAGGCACGATGAGTAAAATAAGTCGCGACAAGTGCAGAAAGCATCATGGCAACAAAAAAAAAGCTGGGAGCAGGAATTTTGGTGGAATTTTAAGGTAAAAACGGCTTGAGTGGATAAGCGTGTTGATGTAAGGAATTGGCAAAACGACAAGAAGAACAGAGTTGCCCATCCATGTCCTTGCATGCACTTAGAAAGAGAGGAACACACAAAAGTAAGAACTGGTTAAGATGGTTAAAAGTGAAAAATTGGCAGAGTTATGTCAAAGAGTAAGGACAGACAAGTCACTGAAATTGTTCTGGCAGCTACATAAAAGCATGAGTCGGATAGTCGAGAATAAGAGTATTCCTACTTCCAAGGTACTGACCTCATCTGGCAGAGGACTGGTGAATAAGAGCAAAGCCCTTTTCGAACGTTTTCTGGAGCAGAGCAATCAGACAGACATGAGAGGCCGAAATTTTGCCAAGACTGTTACCTCAGATAGTTGTAAGACTCAGAACATTTCAAATGAAGACACAGTGACAGTGAAAGAGATCAAGGCTGTGCTTCGACGAACAAAAAACAGCGCGCCAGGGCCAGATGGTATAAGTTATGAGGACATTAGTATTGCACTGACAACGAGTTAGAGGAACTAACAGATATGTACAACAACAGTACAGGGAGTGCTAGCATCAAGGAGGAGTGGTTACACAGCTATCTGATGCCCTTGCCGAAGCCTGACAAAGACCACACAAGAATTCAGGAATATCGGTAACAACCATGCAAAACACAATAGGCAAGCTGGAGAAGTTAATTGCAAGACAGATATCAAGCCAGCTAGAGAGACAAGGTTTTTTCCCCACCTACTAGTAGTTTTTAGATGTAGCAAATGGACTTCTGAACCAACAACAATATATCCTGGCCGGCTACAGGGATCACCATTATCTCCGGTGCTGTTCCACGCTTACACTGTGAGTACCACCGTTGAGCAGATCACAGGACCGGGAGGGACATCAATATCTTACACATACAGCTAATACTTACATACATCAATATCTTACACATACAATTACCACTGACAGACATCAATATCTTACACATACAGTTACTACTTACATACATCAATATCTTTCACATACAGTTACCACTGACATACATCGACGACTTACACATACAGTTACTACTTACATACATCAATATCTTACACATACAGTTACCACTGACATACATCAATATCTTACACATACAGTTACTACTTACATACATCAATATCTTACACATACAGTTACTACTTACATACATCAATATCTTACACATACAGTTACTACTGACATACATCAATATCTTACACATACAGTTACTACTTACATACATCAATATCTTACACATACAGTTACTACTTACATACATCAATATCTTACACATACAGTTACTACTGACATACATCAATATCTTACACATACAATTACTACTTACATACTTCAATATCTTTCACATACAGTTACCACTGACATACATCAACGACTTACACATACAGTTGTCTCGTACATAAACAATGGTCTCACCGAAGCAGAAACCACCAACCCCAGGGTGATATCCTTGGTCGCAGGCACATGTGAAAGACCCGGCAGTGTTGATGCATGTACCATTCTCTCCACATAGCCCAAGGGCGCATTCATCGATGTCTGTGAACGATAAACAGTAGCTAAAGTATTATTTTCATTACACACACCTCTCTCCATAAGGGAGTCTCTGAGTCTCTGTGGCGAAGTGGTCAAGCCGTTTGACTCGTGCTCCGAAGGTTGTGGGTTCGATTCCGGGCCGCGTCCTTCGGTTTACGAGTTAAATGTTTCGGAGACTCCTGTGGGTCGTCGCTAAATAGCTACGGAGTTCGTGCTTTGTGCGACGCTTTCCGCGCTGCGGAAAGAGACCGAGCCATGTCGGATAAAACCCGGTGCAATGAAGTCGACCCTGTCGAATTTTAAGCGACTTTTCTCCATAAGAGTTACTGTCTCCCCCAAAGTACGAGGGTCTTCATATGAACATCTTAACAGTATGATATAATAGCCATGCTATTATTTTGTAACCTGTCAATAGTGTTGTTAAGGATGTCAAAAGGGTTAAGCACGTGACATCACGGTAAGACGGACACGATGACATTATAAGAACAGATTAAAGATGGCAGTCCCACTTTTTAGATTCACCAATGAGGAGCGGTGTTGTGTTATCCGTTTTTTGATCAGTGAAATCTATAGACATTCATAGGCGAATGAAGGTCCAGGATGGTGATGCACGCCTGTCAGTCCAGCAAGTGTGTGAGTGGAGTAGGAATTTTCAAAATGGCGTGGCGTCTCATACAAACTGTTCACAACCGGGTCAGACAAACCGAATAATGACCCCAGAGTGTTTACACGGGCGACCTAGAGAATTATTTTTCTACAGGAATCCAAACACTTTATCGACGCTGGAGGACTTGCATCGAAGGCAGTGGTGACTACATCGAAGAATTATACATTTGTTCTTTACTTTTTTAGGATATATTCACATGCACAAAATACAAAGCAATATGTAAGGTTTTCATTTGAAGCCCCCTCATATTTCAGTTTTCGAGACATAATACTGGTTTCAGCCAATTTTCTTCTATCTTCAGTGTCATTGACCCCAGTCCCCAGAATACCCTCTCTGTTCATCTTCAGTGTCATTGACAGTCCCCAGAATACCTTCTCTGTTCATCTTCAGTTATCAGTTATCAGTTTATCAGTTGGGGTATCTTCATTGCACTCCGGATAGGTTCATAGGTGCTATATCCTCCCCCCCCCCCCCCCCCGGCATATGCATCAGCGTCCGGTGGCTAATAGTGCCAGTTCTGTGTTTGGTTGACGATGTACCTCTCGCGTCTGGCAGTGCCAATTCTTTCTCCCCATCTTTCATCATGGACAGCGATGTGGATTCACTGACGTCCAAGTCCTCTGTTTCTCGACGTATCTTTAAGGACGTTTAATCACATCGGCACGATCCATTGGCTGGCATCTACATGGGGTGCAGAGCCAGCCAGTTTTCAACAGCTCGTTTCTTTCCCTGGACTCCCCGCATGTCCCGGGACGAAGATGAAGGTGACTTTACGGACAACAGACTTCCGCAGCGACTCAGTCCATTGTCTACGTACAGATCCAGCTTAGACCTTCCGAATCATGCTCATTGAATCACTTAGTACACACACGTGGTATAATGGCTGTGATTCCAGCCATATGAAAGCTCGTGTAACTGCCATCACACGCCATCAGTCCTGCTGCTCGTGGTCATAGAGTGGGCACCACTGGATTCTTGAACGGTTCGGCCCTCTGAACGGGCTGTAAATGCCCACGCACTTCTCTGCTGCTTTACAACAGAGCCATCTGTATAGTGATGCACTTGAGGCTATATGAGCGCGTTGACCTCTGCATTGACAGCGGCAGGGTTCGCTATCTTCACCGTCTTCAAGTGTGATAATGCAGGATAAAGTGCACTTACAAGCTGGAGGCACCGGCACCCATTCCTTGCCGGGGTTGATACTGGTTAGACTGCAGACCTGTCTGACGACATCTTCCGCCCGACCCATCCATAATTTGCCCCTCTTTAGCCTGTCATCTCCAGTGTCATTGACAGTCACAGAATACCCTCTCTGTTCATCTTCAGTGTCATTGACAGTCCGCAGAATACCCTCTCACAACCACATACAGAACATAATCAGAGACAACAAAATGAACATACCAATACAACTTTCAGAGTCTGGCAAGAGGGCGTACCCTTGATAGCAATCACAAATTTGTGTGTCAATGCCAATTAGGTAACATATCTGTTTGTCAAAAAGAAAAAAAGGACACATGTAAGCGATTTTGTTAACAACAAAGACATGTAGCAATTTTATTAATGGAATCAGCTGAGTTTAGTTGAGTTGAGTTGAGTCAAGAACCGACATAACAAAACTTTTGACTTTCCCATAGGCGTTCCATCCTCATCTTCAGCAACCTAATACTGAATGTACCAGTTGCAGTCTAATTGTGTGTCCGTCTGGCTTTTCCTCGGAGAACAGAGTGTCAGCCAGATCCTCTGGTTTTTTCCTGTCGCACCATTCTCTCTAAGCAATGATAGTGTGCCATCAAAGACAAACAAGGCAATCAACTGTTATCCGATGACCTTCAAAAGCAACGATGGGCAGAACATTTCAAAGAAATATTAAATAGACCGCAGCCTGACACTGTTCTGAACCTGGATGGAGAAATTACTATGCCCCCACTGGATGCCTCCTGCGAGTCATTCACCATGGAGGAGCTTAAGCAGCCACCAAAACAATTGAAGAACAACAAAGCTGTTGTGAGATGAAATCTCAGGAGAAATGCTCAAAGCAGCAGATGAGAACACCTTACAACGTTTGTTACAGCTGATCAATGAAATCTGGCAAAGCGAATCCCCACCACAACAGTGGAAAGATGGTGTAATTTCAAACTGCCTAAAAAGGGCGATATGTCTGATTGCAATAATGGCGTGGTATCACTCTATTGTCAGTACCGAGGAAAACTTTTTTGTAGCCTGTTACTGAGAAATTGAAAAAGGCGATAAGATGAAAGGCTCAGAGAAAACAAGCATGCTTCAGCCAAAACGGTCATGCATAAACACATTTTCACCCTCAGAATAATCATTGAAGAACTCCGTAGAATTCCAGTCGAAGTAATCACAAACTTTGTCGACTTTCAAAAAGCCTTCGACAGCATCCACCGTCCTTCACTTTGGAATCCTACTTCACTCATATGGTCTTCCTACCAAATATACCAACGTCATAAATCTTTCTACAAAGAGACACGTGCTGCGTAAGAACAGAAACAGGCAACTCTGACTGGTTCTCAGTCGAAACAGGAGTGAAACAGGGTTGTGTCTTATCACCGATGCTTGTTGGAATAGCTATCGATTGGGTCATGCGCAAATGCACAGCAACACAAATATGGGTATATCATTGGGTTGACAAAATTCTAGAAGACCTGACTTTGCCGACGACATAGTGCTTTGAGTTCAACACATCCGGATGCTCAAGAGAAAATAACCACCTCCAAAATGTTTCAGGGCAAATTGGTCTCCAAATTAACACCACAAAAACAAAGACTATTGATCTTACCAACAGTTCAGATGAGACCAAATTGAACAGCTACGTTCTTGAAAAAAGTCACAGCTTCACATACCTAGGAAGCAAAATGACATCTACAGGGGACTCAACACCAGAAATATCATCTAGAATCGCACTGGCATCTAGTGCCTTCAATAAACTGTCAAACATCTGGAAGTCAAAGACACTCAGCAAACACACAAAACTTAAAATCTTCAACTCTTGTGTGATTCCAGTGTTAACGTATGGATGTGAAAGTTGGAAATCAACGGTAGCTTTAGATAAAAAATTAGACAATTTTGAGAACAAATGTCTTAGAAGACTTCTAAACATCCACTGGACAGACTTCAGAACCAATTCGCAAATAAGACAAGAGACTAAGCAAGATACAGTATCCAATTTCATAAGAAGACGCCGTTGGAACTACATCGGCCATGTACTCAGAATGGACAAGACAAGACTCCCCTACCAAGCCCTCATATGGTCACCGGTAGGGAAAAGAAAACGGGGAAGACCAAGAGAGACCCTGCGTAGAACCATCATTAGAGAAGGCTCATTCAATGGCCAAGTAAATATCCAAGATCTACAACAGATAACAGCGAACCGCCAGGCATGGAGAGACAGGACTTCTGCCCTATGCGCCGCCTTAGGCCCAAGAGGAAAGACTAACTAATGATAGTGTGCCTGTTCTTTCACACTACACACACGATCCCAAAGGATCACATCTGCCCTATGGTGCAAATATATCTCACCCAGAGGTGCAGAACCAACCAGTATGGCCGCCTGCTAGTTTTCCAAAACACCAGCATGCCCTGGGGAAAAGATTCAACAGATGTTCCCTATCTTTGTTATTATTATTATTATTATTATTATTATTATTATTATTATTATTATTATTATTATTATTATTATTATTATATTATTATTATTCACCCCACACAACATCATCTGAGAGCCCGTTGCAATCACATGTGTGTGCTGTTTATCCTGAGTCAGCGGAACTCTGCAGTGACTGCCTCCACCTCCATTCTCAGACTGGATATTGTGGTGTCATATGTCGATTCTCGTGTACTACACAATGTCTATTATTCTTCGCTATGAACTCTCAGACACTTCTTTTGCCTCTTAGCACTGAGCCATCCGTGTAGATGATTACATCACATGGGCGCGAATTGTCGTGGATCACTTGTCCCACCTGCACTTCAGAGCTTCCCGCTGTCAATGGGGTGAGTAAAACACGAAAATTTGTATCTGAAGACTTGACAAATTCAAATGTAGGTTACAAGGTTAAAGGCACACGTGGACTGAATGATGCAGGCTGAAAACCAACACACGACATTCAGAGCGTGAGGCAGACAACTTAACTGTTTCGCTAACGGAGACAGACCCCTTTTCAACCCATTTTTCCCAGCTCAGATGTAGAGACGTTAACAATATTACTTCTGTACTGTTCACAAATCAACGTCTCTGGCGTTTGAGTTAGTGAAACGCAGTTTCACAACTTCCCGACATATCAGGTAACAGGTTCGAAATCAGCTTTAGCGACTTGGAAGCAGACTGCTTTGCGTTGATGTCGATAGTATGAGGCGTCGCGACTTCAGAAAGCAATGGTAGACTACTGAACGTAAAATTATCTAGTAAATCACGAATAGCTAATACATACTGAGCTTGATTGCAACGTCATGTAAAGGATGTGACAGCCAACTTAACTGTCCACTATGTGGTTTCAGCTGTTGGCTGTGTGAGTGACACTACAAGCGGTGTGAGTGATGCTGTTGACTGCGTGCTGACACTTTTTCTTTTCAAGTTAGTAAATGCAGTTATTGAGTGTGGAGAAATCTATTGACTGTGTGAGTAACATTATGGACTATGCAACTAAAGCTATTGACCGTGTGAGTAAAGCTATTTATTGTATACGTGACGTAATTGACTGTGTGAGTAAATATATTGACTATGCCAGTAAATATAATCATATCGTCATGTGCCATTCCGGTAAGCGTGGGCGGTCATGTTTTGCCACTTCACTCGATCACCAGAGTCGTGGATCAGCTCAGTGCTCTTGTCTCGTCCATACAGCGTTGCCAAGCCATCTAGGCATTTACTTGTCTGTCCTTCCCTTGCTCTTTTCTCCTCAATCTTGTCAGTTGTTACCAAGTTTTCCAATGTATTTCTTCTCATAACGTTACCAAAAATATTTTGACTGTCTACGTCTAATTTCTCTATTCAACTTACGGTTTTCATTTGTTTCTTGTAGGACGTGGTCATTGGTTTTTCTGTCTGCCTGTTGTATTCTTTGCATTGTCCTCGGAAACCACATTTCCACAGCCATCGGATGTTTTTTTTTCAGCTTGTCTGCTCATTCTTCAAGCTTCCATCCATACGAAAGCACAGCCAGTAAATCTATTGACTATGTGACTAAATCTATTGGCACCTTGCTGGCTTGACAGACGATAGTTCGTTACATTGCATTTCAAAAATAAAACAAGCCATTATAACCTCTAAAAAGCACAAAGCCTGGGCTGAATTGTAGAGACCATGTGTAGCCCATGCAGCATGATCCCTCTCTCTATCTGTCTAGTTTACTCCAGAGGAAAGGTAGCACCAATATGTCCGGAACAAGACTGGCTGTAGAAGCTACTGGATACACAAAGCTATGCTCTAACTCTCCGCCTGACAGAGCTTCGACCCTAGACTAATTGCCGACCAATGCTTAGGGCCTAGTCTTCGCTGCCACGACATTTAGTCTTTAGGTTGCATTTTCCCATACTAGGATAAGGCTTGTATCCTACCAATTGTGCCCCTCTGTCTCAAGCCGTTGGCCCAATGGGGGAGGTTGAGTGTTGTGTTTGGTGAGCGCCGCCCAACATTCGGCAATAACAGAAAACAGGTAGTACCGTCTACTGTCATACGATGATACGGTAGCTCAGACATATCTGAGACCTGACTAACAACTAAATATAGTGGCATGGTAATGATGTCTATTGACTAAGTCAGTAAATGTATTAGAAATGTGCGTAAATATGTCGACTAAGTAAGTCTGTGATTGTGTGAGTAAATCAACTGACCATAATACGTTCTCTACTGATTGTGTTACTGCGGTTATTGACTTGGTGGCTGAAGTATTCCCAGAGCTCACAAGATTGTCAGGCGAAGAGAAACTGAGGAAGAATACCTAGAACTGGAAGTCAGTCTTGATGATTGTGATAAATTGCAAACTTTATTTGCAATAGCAATGTGCAGTGTATGATGTAAACAGTCATAACTTCTGATGGCCGATGCTTTGTAGAGATTAGAACAGTGATCGTCATGGCGAAGGTAGCCTTTTCCCAGATATAGAACATACTGACCAATAAAACGATGTCATTTGCAACGAGAAAAAAATCAGTGATAAAGTGCTACATAGATCATGTACTTTTGTATGGATGTGAAGCGTGGCCAATGAGTAGACAAGCTGGTACATATCTATCTAATGACAGAGAAAATGTGCTTTCTTAGAAAAATGCACAGAATACCATGAACAGACAGAAAAACCAATGAGCAAGTCCTAGAAGTAACACATGAAATCCTAACGTTTTCAGAGAAATTAGACGTTGGCAGTCAAGATATTTTGGGCACGTTATGAAATGAAATAAAGTATTAAAAAAACTTGATAACAGCTGGCAAGACTGAGGGGGAAAGAATAACGGGAAGGAAGATGAGTACATATCTAGATGGCTTGACCACATGGCATAGTCGAGACACAAAAACAGCTGATCCACGACTCTGATGATCACGTGAGGTGACGAAACATGACCGCCTACGCTTATCGGCATGGCACATGATGATGATGATGATGATGATGATGATGATGATGATGATGATGATCATGATGATGATGATGATGATGATGATGATGATGATGATGATGACGTTTACCTGCTGGCATCTGTTGCTGTCAGGATGGCACACCGCTAGTAAGGACTCACTGCTGTCTGCCGTGCCCTCGCCTGTAATAATACATAACTTTGAAGTTTTAAAGGGCGGTGGTGTAGTTATCACTGGGTGAGTTGAGCTAAAGAACTGGCATCACTGCACTCAAACCATTCCCATACGCGCTCCGTCCCCGAGTTCAACAGCCAGCGAAGAGTCACACTACTAATGGTTCTTCCCACTGCCTGACTGAACGTTCTCCTCGTCTTCCTCTGATTTGAGATTCTTCCAGAACCCCTACCGACCCTCCGCAATCGCATTCTTTCCACTTGTGTTCTCAATCTGTTCCCCCGCCTTCTTCACCTGGCCACACAGGCACTCGACCACTTCTCCCCTGTCCATAGATAATCTATCATGAAGAGGTGCATTCCCTGCCAGCCTATCAGCCTCGTCTCCCCCCTCCCCCCTGCAATCTCGCATGGCCAGGGCAAAAATATCCATACAATTCTCACAATCTGTGAGCTCTGAAGCTAGAATAACCATTCCATAAGTAACGTTCCTTTCTCCACCTTACTTAGCATACTCCTTGATTCTGTCATGAAGGCAATGTGTGTTGCATTGGTCTCTTGGTCTCCTCTAACCAACGGAATGTCGCTGTGACTGCTTCCACCATCATTCTCATGCTGGGGGTCGTAGACTGAAATGCCAGATTCTTCTTTTTCAGGCGTCGTTCATTAGCCTTCGCAATGAAACCCCAATCACTCCGTCTGTTTCTCAGCGGTGTGTTATTACTGTTCTACTTATATTATACTGTTGTATTATCACTGCTGTGTTTTTAATGTTGCGTTGTTATTGTTGTTATCAATAAACGGTTATCACTGTTATGTATTCCATAATGTGTTATCACAATTGTTATCCTTGGTGTTGTTATCACTGGTGTATTATCACTGTTGCAACATTACTTGTGTTATCATTGTTCTGTTATCACTTTTGTTATCAGTGTGGTGAGTGGTGTTACCACCTATTGTGTTATCAATATTATGTAATCACTGTTGTGTCATTATTGGTTTGTTATCAGTGTAGTGCTACCAGAGTTCTGTTATAACAGTTGTTATCATCAGTGTTATCAATGTTTTCTGTCAGGTCTGACAATAGACGGTATTACTTGCTTTCTGTTAGCGCCGAATCTTGGGCGGGG